>CM070568.1:27257806-27847839 GCA_036346405.1 Phyllostachys edulis | reverse complement strand
TCTTGTTTCAAATAAATACACAATCATTTGATAAATCTTCCCTACATCAAACTTTGAAAGCAAATACTCAATTTTGATAATTAATTCATGTAATAACCCTCGTTTGTTTTAGCTGGTAAGATGCACAGAATGCGTACGCCACCAATAGTCCCCTTGCTCGTGATGTAAACCGAGGGCTATTGGTGTATGTACATTCTGCATCTTGCTTAGTTCATGCCGTGGGTTCAGATTGACAAAAATGAATGGGGGCTAAATGGTGGGTTTGGTTAATGCTCTCTCGATGGATACCGAGGGTTATTAATGTCTGCTTCATTGTGCTTGGTTAGCTTACGGGATGTGGTCTTGATGGGGCTTGGATACAATTAACTTTTTATATTTGTAGAAGGTTAGGCTAATTTGTAAAGTTGCAATTAACATACAAATTATTTATTAAATGGTGTGTATTCTATTTGAAAACAAGACCAAATGAGTCAAAAAACTATTACAACACCTCTTCATTCGCTCTCACCATTCATTTCACCTTTGTTTGTGTAACCGTGTTCATGCCGGGGTTAAGTTCTCTCCTCAAGCCCCTGTACATATACGCCCTACAATTATATTCATGATCTCTTCTAAAGTCTTCTAGTTATACAGCAGTTGCTTTTAAAACCCATTTCATATATATTTATACATACATATATATATATATATATATATATATATATATATATATATATATATATATATATATATATATATATATGAAGCGATTGTTTAAAGGCACAAGTGTACCAATCGCTGGAGGTTTTATAGAGAATATATATGTGACGGTTCTAAACACGTAATCGTTGCTGTGATAGTCACCATCATAGATGGTTCTAAATCAGCTATCACAAACGGTTCTAAATACTAATCGCTTTGTGATAGTCGACATCATAGACGGATTCTAAACACGAGCCGTTTTTTGATAGTCACTATCGCGTGACGGTTCGAAAACTGGTTCAAGGATGACCTAATGTCATCAACCGACCCATAAACTCATATGACCAAAATCGCATGATGATGTTTTTTGAACCGCCTCAGGAAGACCTTTTCTCAGAGTAGTGTGGATTTGCCGATTTGGGGAATTTGGAAACATGTGAACAGGGAAGTGGGAAATATGAGGTGGGACTACCGTGTGGGACCAAGGGCGTCTGGGACGCATGAGATGAGTTGGGCCTAGGCTTTGTAACATCCCAATTTTCGTAACCTTAAAAATCATTTGAATAGTTGGTAAGGAGAAAATTCACCATTTGGATTTATTTGCATTTAGTTCAAAAGCTTAAACTTGGACTTTAGTAACAAAACAATTTAATATGAATAATTCCAACATGAACAATAGTCAAAACTATTTTATTTGGATTCTATGAGCTTGATATATTTTCTAGAATTTTCTCGAATTTTTCCAAGATCATTTGCTATTTTCCAATGCTTATTTGAATTTCTGGTATTTTCTTAAAAGAAAAAGCTAATTTAAATCTCCAATAGTGTTGGGTCAATCTCTCCGCCCAACTTCCTTTTTCCGCTGGAAGCCAGTGGCCGTCTTTTCTTGGTCGTCCGATCATGAATGACGATCAGATCTCACCGCCTGCGCCTCGCCTCCCGTCTCTGCCGCCAGTGGGCCCGCTTTGTTCGAGCCGCTTCCTCGCCGCTTTCTTCAAGGCAGACAGCTGCAGACGAAACGCCATGAGCGGTCAACGCCGAAGCTTCACGCTGGCGCCTCCAACCTCCCTGCCTCGCGTGCAGCGCACGACCTCCACGACCACGCCGCCACCCAAGAACCCCTTCATCCTCATGGCCGTTGCGCCATCGCTCGCAATCGCCGCCACGACCTCCACGAGCCACGCCACGGAGCTCCCGCCCTATAAAAGGCACCCCGGATCGCACCGCCTCCTTTTCCCAAACCCCCAACTCACTCCTCCTCCCGAGCCCTTGAGCCGCCTAGAAGCTTGAGGACCTAATCTCGCCGCCGCTTGTTCGACGAGGAATTGCGCCTCCGTTGCCCTGCTGCCGTTGCCGCCACCGTTGGACTTCGCGTGTCGCCGGCTGGAAAACGGTGCTCGCTTTCGCCACGGAGGAGCCTTCTAGCGCCGCCGCCGCCGAGCCTGCACCACCTCCGCCCGACCTCGCCACGGCCGCCACCTGCCGTCTTCTCGCACTGATGAGCACACCTCGAGATCCCCTGTTCCCTATCTCCTCTGTACCACCCATTCTCGCCGGCGAATCGGCCGTCGGGACCTTGGTTCCGTGGCGGCGCCGCCGCCCACGTCGGCGTGCCCAGCTGGCCGTGCTGCGTGTCCGCCATGTATGGCGCGTCAGCACAGCGGCAGGCGCCACGTGAGTGCCCACGTGGCGCCTCGAGCGGCTCGATTCAGCGGGGCTCGGTGGACTTGGTCCACTGCGGAGCCGGGTCACCACATGTGGGTCCCACATGTCGCTTAATTTTAATTTTTTAAATTCCGAAATCCTTCACGACGCCACCTTGCAATAATTAGAATTTCCTTTAGAAAAACAATTCGGAAAATTGTTAAATAACAGATTTAGGTTTAAATTTGTAAAATTCATAACTTTTGCATCCAAACTCCAAATTGGGTGTTTCAAATTTCTAAATTCATATAAAATTAAGATCTAGCTAATCAAACCAAAATTATTTAAATTTGATTTTGTTTAAATTTAGAAATTCATTTAAATTTCAAGAGTTAGGTTAAAACTTGTAAAATTCATATCTTTTGAATCCTAGCTCCAAATCCATCCATTCAAATTCCTAAATTCGTCTAAAATCCAGATCTATCTATTGGAGCTTTTTATTTATTTTATTGGAGTTATTTGCTTCTGGTTTTCATTTAGTTTGTTTGTTTGTGTCGTTTATGAGTAGACTTCGACGCCGAAGAGTTGAAGAAGAAGGACCTTTCCAAGACCAAGATCAATTCCTAGATCCTTTTCAAGGCAAGCTATGCCCTTGACCATTTTGCTTCCCAGTTTTATAAAAGTATTTTAATTCAAATTATCGTGATCTTAATTCAAGTATTTATTTAAAAGCTTTTGGGTGCGAGTTAAATCCAAATTGGTATGCCTCCTTGTGTAATTGTTATGCCTTGATTCCTTGTCACCCTAGTTGATAATTAGTTGGTTAATATTGTAGAACCAACGTGGGTTGGTTAGTACGATTAGATCGCTTAGCCATGCCACTAATCATTTGTCATGTAGATTGCTATATAAATTTGACTAAGTGAATATGCAACTATGTGATAAAAGCTGTGTGTACTATGTGTCTTTGTGGCATGTGTTGCACTTAAAACCAATGGGGTGGTAAAAGGATTTGAAGCCGAGGCAAGTGGTGGGAACTGTGTGAAAGGGTGGACTGTGTGAATGTGGACTATGTGAACTATAATAATCTGTGTCATGTGATTTGGTTAGCTTGTGGAAGTCTTGCCTTGGTCAATTAAGGACCTCACCATGTGCTCTTTTGAATCGAGCTCCTGTGCGACCACATGTCTGTTTTGAGACAGGCCTAGCATAGTAAGATAAGGTATCTCAAATGCTTTGTTATGATTAGTGTTAGCTACACTAATTGTATCATGTGGGTAAAGTGTACAAACCTCTCGCAGAGTGTAACTTAATCTATTGAATATACGATCCGCTGGTCATGGACAATGCTCGGGGATTTGACACTAGGGTAGATTTTCATAAAAGCGTGTGGGAAGGGAGCTATGTGAACAAATCATCTAGCTATGTGAATAACTCGTTAGGGTCGTGTGTGTGTCTTTGTGAAATAACTTGTTAAAATTATTATTGTCTATTTGTGTTACCTGCCTTAATCTATTGAATTGTATTCAATTGCAAAAGTTGCATTTATGCAAAAGAGCCTGTAATGCCTTCCTTTGTAAAAAGCCAAAGATATGTATATATTTGCATTTACGTGGTGTGGCTTATAGTACGGTGTGTACTCACGCTTGTTTTGATGAATCAAGCGGAGGAGTCTTCACCAAAGATTTGAGGACGAGTACATCGAAGGTGCCTCGATCGTGAGGTCTTGATCCCATCGGTTCGTGGCGAATCGATGGGGTGCCACTACCGCTTATGTTTCACGCCGCTTATTTCCTATGTTAGCCTGCGTGGCTCAAGATTTGTAAACTCGACCTTGAGGTCAAAACCATTATTTGTTAATCAAAGTTAACCGCTTATGTTATTATTCGCTTGTATGGAATGATTGCCATCTTTGTTGACACTTGTGTGCACTAGCATGATCTGGGCTAGTGCATTAAACATGAGGGTCCCGAACCGTAGTTTTGGGTCCCGACAAAAGTGGTATCGAGCCATACCGATTGTAGGTCTAGACCTTAGTTAGATTGGCCGCTCGAGTGTCCAAATTATTTTCTAAAAGAAAATTAACTTACAAGACTAAATGAATTGCTTAACTCCTCTTATATCTCTCTTGACTCATCTATTGCTACAATTTCTTTCCTCTCCTCACTGTTTTAACGTGGTTCTTACCTCTTGTCCTGCATCTTGGCAGATGCCTTACCTTCGACCTTTGGAGATTGCAACGAGGACTTGCCGCAGAGTGGAAGCTCCGCCGCAGACACTTGAGGCTTCGATCGCCCAATGTATCGCGGGCAGCAAGTACATGGTCAACGGACGAGATCGTGGTGTGGTCTGCCTACCTGACTTCACGCCAGAGGAACACTAGAGGCACCAAACCTTTGGACATCTCACCAGAGGATCACCTTCACGCAAGGAATCCAGAGTCATCACGCTTGGCCATACTTCGAAGTCTGCCACATCTACGCGAAGAAGCTGCAGAACACCGTCTTCGCTACCATCCCGTAGCCGCTTGTGGGAGCTATCCGCGACTTTCCGTCTACAAACGGGAAGGCAATGCCACATGGTGCATTCGCACGATTCATGCCAGAGGAGTCAGCTGGAGATGGCCGCCACCGAGCCGAGGTGCGCCTATCGTGCTGGGAAGAAGCCGAGGAAAGGATCGCCAGATTAGAGCACGCTCTCTACGGTCAAGATGAGCTAGAGGGCGATCAAGAGGAAGATCGGAAGAACTAGAAGAAGTCAAGAAGATCCGAAGAGATTCCAGAGGATCCAAATGAGCTCAAGACACCAGAGGAGCCAACTACTGCGCCAAAGACGCTCGCTTCTGCTCTTGCACTGATCCCGGCATCGTAATCCGGCCATGAGATGCTAGCTCACTTGAGTATACACCCAGGCGAGGAGCGTCGCCGTGGCTTTGGAGGCTTTCTCGAGGAGTAGTTAGTTTAGGTTCGATCTAGTCGAGCTTAGCGGTTTCCCTTTTCGTAGAGTCGCCCTTTAGGCGGTAGCTTGTGTGCTTAGGTTAAACTTTTTCCTGTGTGCAAGTGTGAGTGCAAAAGCCCTTAGGCATTTGTTGCGACCATGCTATTAAGCTATTAATGAAGATTATTTCATTCAAGTTCTTGAGTTGTGTTTGTTGGGTTTAATCTACTTCCCGTCTAGTTCTTAACTCATCTTGTGCTCTCTACCTTATCTCGACCCATGGAACCTCACGGATGGTTCGGACTCGCCATACCTTAAGTGGATCCGGAGCCCAAGGATCGCAGTAATGAGCAAACCCTCACAGAGTAGTGCCACCCCAAGCACCTCCTATTGACTTGCGTAACTTTGAGCTTTCATGGCGGCACAAACTCGATGATGTATACGATGATGAACCGATGCGGACCATGAACAACAACAACAACATCAACAACAATCGCCGTGGAGGAGCCCGATCGCTCATGGTCATCGGGGACCATCCAAGTTGGTCAATTCATGAGGACCCGTCCGCCAACTTTCTCTGGACATGTCACGCGGTAGAGGCGATGATTGGCTTTGCGTGATTGAGAGGAAGGCGATCACCCAATGCAGGCGATCATGAGAAGGTTTTGTATGCCACCCATCGGATGGGCGTAGGCTGGCGAGTGGTGGGAGAACCTCAAGAACACATGGAGCACCGAATATCACTTGGGAAGAATTCTCCATGACTTTTCGCCGATATCATGTACTGAAGGCATTATGGATCTGAAGAAGGATGAGTTCCGCTCTCAAGCAAGGGACCATGTCGATGTTGACTATCTGAATAAGTTCTCCCAACTAGCTCGCTATGCTCCAGAGGATGTCGCTTCAGGTCTCGCCAGAGTCGCTTCTTGAAGGATTGAACTTCGTGGTCAAGTCATCGCTTGCCCACACCTTCCTGCACTTTCAGAGTTGGTTAACAAGGCATTGGTTATGGAAGACAAACGCAAGGAATTGGAGGACCACCGCAAGCGTAGGATGATTCAAATAGGAAGCCATCACCACAACAAAGAGAGGGCAAGAGTAGTGCACAAATAGCTTAATCGTGTCACCGCAGAGTTCTTTCAGACACACCGCACCGCCTCAAGACTCGTCCTTTTGTTCAGAATTCTCGCAACCCTACACCAGTCAACCCCACCCCAGGGAACAACAACCGGCAGAGTGAACCAAGAGTGTGTTACAATTGCCGTCAGCCAGGGCATTTTGC
Organism: Phyllostachys edulis; assembly: GCA_036346405.1. Classification (NCBI taxonomy): domain Eukaryota; kingdom Viridiplantae; phylum Streptophyta; class Magnoliopsida; order Poales; family Poaceae; genus Phyllostachys; species Phyllostachys edulis. The sequence goes on along the minus strand of CM070568.1, from coordinate 27,841,295 downwards.
TAATCAGTGTCCTCAGAAGGGAACTATCACTCCAGTCCGCTTCAACCTTGGAGCAACACCTGCCAAGACCCCAACGCAGAACAACCAAGGAGTTTCTCAGGGAACCAGACAACCAGGAGGAGCGCCTCAGTCCGTTGTCAGAGGTCGTGTTAATCACGCCACTTTGAAGGAGCCAGAAGCACCAGACGTCAGATCTTGGGTAAGTTCCTAGTGAATTCAAGACTGCCTCCGCTCGTTTGATTACGAGCTTCAGATTCGTTTGTTTCGGAGTTTTGCAACCAAGAATAAATTGGAAGTTATGCATCTTAAGCGTGCTCTGTTAGTCCAATACCGAGCAGAGCTAAGTTCTAATGTGGGTTGTTTAGGGCTAAGTTACTCATAGTCGAGTTGAGTTTCTAGCTAACCTAATTATTCTAGACACCCAAACCATAGATGTCATCCTTGGCATGGATTGGTTAACCAAGCACAAAGCCGTGCTAGATTGTGGCGAAGAGTCATATAATCGAGGATACCAAAGGAAACAAAGTGGAGTTCCTAGCTACCTCAAGGCGTAATGGGCATTTGATAGTCAATAGCTCAAGACCGTCATACCGAAGATGTGCGGTCGTCAAGGAGTATCCGGATGTATTCCCGGAAGAGTTACCAGAATGCCACCGGATCGTGACATTGAGTTTGTCATCGATCTAGTGCCGTGAACAAAGACCCATCTCGAAGAGACCTTATCGGATGCCACCGATGAGTTAGTGGAAATGAAGAAGCAAATAGAAGAACTCTTGGAGAAAGGTTTTGTGAGGCCTAGTTCGTCGCCATGGGAGCACCGGTCTTGTTTGTCAAGAAAAGGATGGAAGCATGAGGATGTGCATCGACTACCGGTCTCTCAATGAAGTCACTATTAAGAATAAGTACCCATTGCCTCGGATAGATGATCTGTTTGATCAAATGAAGGAGCCGAGTGTTCTCGAAGATCGACTTGCGATCAAGGTTACCATCGATTGAAGATCATCCCAAGGATATACCTAAGACCGCTTTCTCAGCGGTATGGACATTATGAGTTCTTGGTCATGTCCTTTGGTCCGACTAATGCCCCGCCTATTTCATGAACATGATGAATAAGGTATTCATGGAGTATTTGGACAAATTTGTAGTTGTATTCATCGATTTACATTTTGGTTTACTCCAAGTCAAGAAGAACATCTTGAACACCGAGATTAATCTCGAGAAGCTCAGGGAGCATCAGTTGTATGCTAAGTTTAGCAAGTGTGATTTCTGGAAGAAGGAAGTGGATTTCCTTGGTCATGTAATGACAGCTGCAGGAGTAGCAGTTGACCCCAGTAAGGTAAAAGCTATATTACATTGGGAACAGCCCAAGACTGTCACTCAGATTCGCAGTTTCTTGGGATTAGCAGGATATTATCGCCGTTTCATTGAAGGATTTTCATCAATTGCTAAACCTCTTACGCAATTGTTGAAGAAAGAGAAAAAGTTTACCTGGACCCCAGCTTGTGAAGGAAGTTTTCAAGAATTGAAGAAGCGTTTGACTTCAGCCCCAGTGCTGATTCTGCCAGATATTCGCAAGGATTTTGATATCTATTGTGATGCTTCGCGTCAAGGATTAGGATGTGTCCTGATGCAAGAAGGAAGAGCGTAAACTGCCACGTCCAAGGCGATTAAGACCGCACGAAGAAAATTACCCTACCCATGATCTAGAATTAGTCTGCCGTGGTACATGCTTTGAAGATTTGGCGTCATTACCTCATCCATGTCAATTGTGAGGTATACACAGACCACAAGAGCTTGAAATATATTTTCACTCAGTCAGATCTGAATATGAGACAGAGGAGATGGCTAGAGCTGATAAAGGATTATAATCTTGGAATCCATTACCATCCTGGTAAGGCCAATGTAGATTCTTGAGATGCTTTGAGTAGAAGAGTCCACCGTAATGCTCGAAGTGAAAGAGCCTTGTTGAGAACTACAAGAAGAATTCCAAAAAGTCAAGCTAGAAGTAGTGTCTCAAGGATTCAGTAGTAAACTTGGAAGTGCGGTCTACTTTGGAGAAGCAGATTCATGGCTCAGCGAAAGACTCGTAGTTCTCGACATTAAGAAGAAGATGATGAAGGGAAGTTCAAGGACTTCACGAAGGATGATCGAGATATCTTGTGGATCAATGGGCGATTCTGCGTTCAGATATTGATGGATTGAGACTAATTTTGAAGGAGGCCCATGACTCAAAGTATTCGATTCACCCGGTAGTACTAAGATGTATCGGGATGTTAAGAATAGGTTTTGGTGGCGAATCAAGCGAGACGTCGCAGAGTTAAATGCGCCTTGTGCGGCGTGTGTCAAAAGTTAAAGCAGAGCATCGAGGCCAGCAGTGCTGTTGCAACCCTTGAAGATTCCAGAATGGAAGTGGGAAGAAATCGAATGGATTTCATTACCGGTTTACCCAAGACTCACTCGGGTTACGATTCGATTTGGGTAATAGTGGATCGCTTGACTAAAGTTGCCCATTTCTTACCGGTCAAAACCACGTTACTCAGAGATCGTCTCGCGAGTTGTACATGTCAAAGATTGTCGGTTTGCATGGTGTACCTAAGAAGATAGTGTCGATCGAGGATCTCGGTTCACCTCCGATTTTGGCAGAGTTTGCACGAAGCCTTAGGGACTCACTTTGAATTTCAAGATCTGCGTATCACCCCTGCATGATGGATGACCGAAAGGGTTAACCGGATATTGGAAGATATGTTGAGAGCTCGTGCTCTAGCAAATGCTACCCGTTGGGATAAGAGCTTACCATATGCAGAATTCTCGTACAACAACAGTTATCAAGCCAGTTTGCAAATGTCACCGTTTGAAGCTTTGTATGGTCGTGCTTGCAGAACCCCGTTGAACTGGTCAGAAACAGCTGAACGTACAGTCTTTGGTCCGGATATTATTCAAGAAGCAGAAGAGCAAGTGTCCATGATCAGAGAGAGACTAAAGATAGCTCAGTCGAGGCAAAAGAGTTATGCCGATAATCGTCGTCGTGATCTCAGTTTCGAGCCAGAAGATTTTGTGTATCTCCGAGTTACGCCCCTCAGGGGTGTGAAAAGGTTCCATGCCAAAGGGAAGCTTGCCCCTCGGTATGTTGGTCCGTTCAAGATTTTGGATCGCCGTGGAGAAGTAGCTTATCAGTTGGAGCTGCCGCAGTCGCTAGCGGGAGTCCATGATGTCTTTCATGTCTCTCAGTTGAAGAAGTGTCTTCGTGTGCCGGAAGAACAAGCACCGTTAGAGTCAATTGAACTAAAAGAAGACCTCACCTACAAAGAGCAACCGGTCAAGATTCTGGATGTCACAGAACGTCGAACCAGAAGCAAGACGGTTCGTTTTTGCAAGGTGCAGTGGAGTCACCACTCAGAAGGTGAAGCAACGTGGAGCGTGAAGAAGAGTTGAAAGACGAGTTCCTGACCTTTTCTCCGGCTAGCTTTGAATCTCTTGGTCGAGATTCCTTTAAGGGGAGGTTTGTAACATCCCAATTTTCGAACCTTAAAAATCATTTGAATAGTGGTAAGGAGAAAATTCACCATTTGGATTTATTTGCATTTAGTTCAAAAGCTTAAACTTGGACTTTAGTAACAAAACAATTTAATATGAATAATTCCAACATGAACAATAGTCAAAACTATTTTATTTGGATTCTATGAGCTTGGATATATTTTCTAGAATTTTGGAATTTTTCCAAGATCATTTGCTATTTTCCAATGCTTATTTGAATTTCGGTATTTTCTTAAAAAGAAAAAGCTAATTTAAATCTCCAAATAGTGTTGGGCGAATCTCTCGGCCCAACTTCCTTTCATGCTGAAGCCCAATGTCCGTCTTTCCTTGGCCGTCCGTCGCGGCGGGTGACGCCAGATCTCGCAGCGCCATAGCCTCCCGTCTCGGCCGCCAGTGGGCCCGCCTTCTCGGAGCCGTCTTCCTCGCCGCTTTCTTCTCCTGTGACGCACAGCCGAATCCGCTTATGAGCGGTCAACGCTGAAGCTTCACGCGGCGCCTCCAACCTCCCGTTCCTCGCGTGTGCGCACGACCTCCACGACCACGCCGCCACCCCGCAACCCCTCTCATCCTCGCGGCGGTTGCCCACGTTCATAGCTGAATCGCCGCCACGACCTCCACGTAGACGCCGCCTCGAGCTCCCGGCCCTATAAAGGCACCCCGGATCGCACCGCCTCCTTTCCCAAACCCCAACTCTCCTCCTCCCGAGCCCTTGAGCCGCCAGAAGCTTGAGGACCTAATCTCGCCGCCTTGCTCGACGAGAATTGCGCGCCTCCGTTGCCCCAGCGTCGTCGTCGCCACCGTTGGACTCGTCGTGTCAGCCGCTGGCTGCTTTGCTTTCGCCTCGCTTTCGCATGGGAGGACCCTCTAGCCCATTGTCGCCGTCGAGCCAGTACCACCTCCTCGCTCCGACCTGCGCCCGTGCCGCCACCGTCGTCTTCTCGCACCATGAGCACACCCTCGAGATCCCCGTGTTCCCCTCTATCTCCTGTACCACCCATTCTCGCCGGCGAAGCCGCTGTCGGGACCCTTGGTTCCGTCTTGGCGCCATCGCCGCCCACGTCCACGTCGGCGTCAGCTTGGCCCCGTGCTTGCGTGTCGCCCATGTGGCGCGCGTCGGCGCCGCGTGTGCGCCACGTGAGTGCCCACGTGGCGATCGAGCCGGCCGGATCGATGGCTCGGTGGACTTGGTCCGCGTGAGTTGGGTCACCGACATGTGGGTCCCACATGTCGATTAATTCTTTAATTCTTTTAAATTCCGAAATCCTTCACGACGCCACCTTGCGCAATAATTAGAATTTCCTTTAGAAAAACAATTAGGAAAATTGTTAAATAATGATTTAGGTTTAAATTTGTAAAATTCATAACTTTTGCATCCAAACTCCAAATTGGGTGTTTCAAATTTCTAAATTCATATAAAATTAAGATCTAGCTAATCAAACCAAAATTATTTAAATTTGATTTTGTTTAAATTTAGAAATTCATTTAAATTTCAAGAGTTAGGTTAAAACTTGTAAAATTCATATCTTTTGAATCCTAACTCCAAATCCATCCATTCAAATTCCTAAATTCGTCTAAAATCCAGATCTATCTATTGGAGCTTTTTATTTATTTTATTGGAGTTATTTGCTTCTGGTTTTGATTTAGTTTGTTTGTTTGTGTCGTTTCATGAGTAGACTTGACGTTCTTTGGAAGAGTTGAAGAAGAAGGACCTTTCCAAGACCAAGATCAATTCCTAGATCCTTTTCAAGGCAAGCTATGCCCTTGACCATTTTGCTTCCCAGTTTTATAAAAGTATTTTAATTCAAATTATCGCATCTTAATTCAAGTATTTATTTAAAAGCTTTTGGGTGCGATGAGTTAAATCCAAATTGGTATGCCTCCTTGTGTAATTGTTATGCCTTGATTCCTTGTCACCCTAGTTGATAATTAGTTGGTTAATATTGTAGAACCAACGTGGGTTGGTTAGTAATTAGATTAGGCTTAGCCATGCCACGAATCATTTGTCATGTAGATTGCTATATAAATTTGACTAAGTGAATATGCAACTATGTGATAAAAAGCTGTGTGTACTATGTGTCTTTGTGGCATGTGTTGCACTTAAAACCAATGGGGTGGTAAAAGGATTTGAACTGAGGCAAGTGGTGGGAAGCTGTGTGAAAGGGTGGACTGTGTGTGCTGTGTGGACTATGTGAACTATAATAATCTGTGTGTCTGTGTGATTTGGTTAGCTTGTGGAAGTCTTGCCTTGGTCAATTAAGGACCTCACCATGTGCTCTTTTGAATCGAGCTCTGTCACGACCACATGTCTGCTTTGAGGCAGGCCTAGCATAGTAAGATAAGGTATCTGAAATGCTTTGTTATGATTAGTGTTAGCTACACTAATTGTATCCTGTGGGTAAAGTGTACAAACCTCTGCAGAGTGTAACTTAATCTATTGAATAGCGCGTCATGATCATGGACAATGCTCGGGATTTGACACTAGGGGTAGATTTTCATAAAAGCTGTGTGGGAAGGGAGCTATGTGAACAAATCATCTAGCTATGTGAATAACTTTGTTAGGGTGTGTGTGTGTCTTTGTGAAATAACTTGTTAAAATTATTATTGTCTATTTGTGTTACTGTCTTTAATCTATTGAATTGTATTCAATTGCAAAAGTTGCATTTATGCAAAAGAGCCCTGAGAATGCCTTCCTTTGTAAAAAGCCAAGATATGTATATATTTGCATTTACGTGGTGTGGCTTGCGAGTGCGTGTGTACTCACGCTTGTTTTGACGAATCAAGCAGAGGAGGAGTCTTCACCAAACATTTGAGGACGAGTACATCGAAGGTGCTCGATCGTGAGGTCTTGATCCGATCGGTTGCTGTGGCGAATCAATGGGGTGCCACTACCGTTTATGTTTCACGCCGTTTATTTCCTATGTTAGCCTGCGTGGCTCAAGATTTGTAAACTTCGACCTTGAGGTCAAAACCATTATTTGTTAATCAAAGTTAACCGTTTATGTTATTATTAAGCTTGTATGGAATGATTTCCATCTTTGTTGACCTTGTGTGCACTAGCATGATCCTCGGCTAGTGCATTAAACCTGAAGGGTCCCGAACCGTAGTTTTGGGTCCCGACAGCTTTGCTGCTTCGGTAAGGCCCACATGCTCTCGGTTGCTCTTGCTCAGTTGCTTCTGGTGCTTCTTGACTACTTCAATTCTTGTTTGACTTGAGTCCGCATAGCCTTGAGCTCGTTAGCCATGGCGGCGGCTGGCGGAGGTTGGACTTGGGGGTGTTTGGTCTTGGGTGAAGGGTAGGCTTCAGCCTGATGAAATCTACCTAATGGATTCGCCCCTGAGCCGGAGGATTGTCAGTGATGACCTCGAGAATCAAGCTAGTTTCTAAGGTTAGAGGTGGACGGTGTGAGCACAGTTCTTGATGCAAGCAATTGTTGTGGGAGGAGGCAGCACTGGTGGCACGCTAGATGGGCTTTGTGCCAGTGTCAACACCAAAGGTCGTGACTGCAGCAAGGGGAGGTGGCAACAATGACTTGCTTGAGCAGTGGAGTGTAGGAGTTGGATTCCAACACGTTCATCACCACGTGGGATATTGGAGAATTTTCCTTAGATATGTAATGTGCGATTATCTAAATACTTTGTTTGGAAGGGTTTAACCTTCAAGGACGAATCTAGTATATGGACATTTTTTTGGAAAAAAAACACAGTATTTATTAGGTATATTAGGTATATATACTAGTAAGTATACTTAAAATACATAATTTCCACACCGCACTACCACAGCGTCACGATCGGCGATTCAGTCCAGCACTCCCGTCCATGCAGGTGCAAGCGCGTAGCCCACTCGGTCAAGCTGCCCCATGCCACCAGCCCACCACGGCCCAACACCTCAACTCCAAACTTCGCGAGTGCGACCAAGCCGCAGCTGACACTCCGCACTCGGCAGCCCCAACCCATGCGCCTCACGCGACCGAGTCGCTGAGAGCCTGAGACCTAACCTTATCCCTTTCGTCCCCTTTCTCTTCTCGCTTTGTGGTGGTGGCGGTAATGGCGGCGACGGTGGCGGCGCAAGGACGCGAGGCGAGCGATGGGGCAAGGGTGAACGCCGAGCCAGAGCTGGGGATGGAGGGTGTGGCGCGTGGCGAGCGGCAAGGGGAGGGAAGTCCTGTGGTGCGTGGTAGTGCCGAGGCTGAGCCCGAGCACGAGTAGCCACCGGCACCGGCTCAAGGAGCACGTCACCCCCCAAGTTCGGCCATCGCGCACTGCGCATCTGAGCTTCTTCCATGGCGGCGGTGCGCTTCCTCACCCTTCTCTCGTCCGCCTCGACAGTCGACAACTCGACATCCCTCGTCCTCGGGTACACCTCATCTCGTCTCGCCTCGCATCCGGCATCCGTGCTGCTCTCTTCGCCACCACCGCCACCGTGGTGGGAAATAACACAAATCCTTGAAGTCAGGATGGATGCCGCCCAGCGCTGGCTCTTGTCAACTTTCCCCAACTCTACTTTTGTGGAATTGTGGTGGGGTGCTTGACTCCTCTCGTTCGCCTCACGCTCTGGCGATATAGGCCTCCCCCTCAGGTATGTCCCACTTTGGTTGATTCATCTTCTTCGAGTTGTTGTTATAGTCATGTTTGATTTGGTGACTGGTATGTGTGCAGTGTCGACAAGGAACCACCCGCCGATTCTCGCGCTATCGGAAGTCGTGATCTAACGCCATCGATTTGATCTCTCCCAGGGGTGATTAGAAATTTCTTTTCGCTCCTCTTTTCTTAGAAAAAAGTTCTTTGCTGAAATGAAAATGGCGGTTAGAAGCTTGGAATGTGATCATCATGTATTGTTTAGCTCGAGTGTTCGAATCGATTTGGAATGGGGAGAGTAATGGCGTTTGATCAAGTTAGTTTAGTTTGAAATTTCTCTCGAAGCGGTGAATTGGTGCAATTTTGTTGTCATAGTGTCATGTGCTAGGTTGGATGTATATGGCATGATACAAAATGGATGATATGGCTATATGTGATGAAAAAGATGGAAATTAGGTATATCTTTCCAACTTAAACATTAGTTGCACATATCCAACTACAAAGTCATGAAATTAGTTTGATCATTACTTCTGTTGTAGTTTCATAGGTTAACACCAAAAGTCGATAACATTACAAAATAATTCCACGAAGTTCCAGACAATAAGAGAACACAAGGTCAAACAAAGAAAACCATAGATATGTTTGCATCTTGATCTTTGCTTGGTCCTAGTCTCCTAGATCACCACATTCATGTTTGTAACTCGAACACCCATTCTCAAATCTGAATCCGCCCATCGTTAACGTTGTTGTAAGTATAGTAAAATGTGCTACAAGCTATCTCTTCAGGCAAAGTGTTATCATAAGTGACTACTCAAATAAGGGTCAGTTATGTGAGAATGAATTCCCACATAAGGTAAAACTTCATATACATTGAGATGTCAAAGCCTCTCATCTACTATAGAAAACTACATTCCAATTTCCAAAAGAAGCTCAACGTAGTCATCTGAACAAGGAAAAAAATATTTTTCAACACTAAACTTTGGCCTCTCACTGGAAAACAACCTTAAACTATGATACAGTCTGAAACACATCTTTGAACTATTAAAATCATTTACTTCACCCTAGAACCACTCCACCCTGGTTTTTCATCCATGTCGCGGCAGTTCTAGCCATGTCAGCAAAAGGGACACACACAGGCGCTGAGTCAGCGAGCTCCACTCCTCTCTTCTTCCTCTTTCTAGCCCTTCACTCTCTCTTGTTGGACATTTTTCCTTTTGTCCTTGCTCTATTACTGTTTCTTCCCGAGGAAACAGAGAAGCGCTTGGTCCTTTTGCGTGGATGCGCTCGGCTTCGAGCCTTGGGACTTGTTGCTCTCTGTTGCTTTGACGTGATCCGCTCGGTTCCTATGTGCGAGGGACACCACGACATGCAGCGTCTTCACTCCTGCTCTCGTCTTCTCATGATGCAGCTCCTGGAAACTATACGCAAAGGACAAGCACAAAAGTAGACCTCTCTTCTCGTCTTCACGTGATAGCAAAACAACAAAACAACACCTATGCCTTCGGTTGTCTTCATGTGAGCTGCATACCACAGCACAGCCTCGGTCTTCGGCTTTTTGCTGGAAAGAAGAATCACCAAGACAAACGAAATCCAGAGAACACAATCTTTGTTTTCGAGAGCACCTAAATGCTGCCCTTCTTTTTGGTCTTTTGTGTTTATTTATCCCCACATATTACAGACTCGGAGTTAGAATCGGTATGTCAATCCATACCGGAAACAAGCTCCAACACACGCTCGGACTCCTACCAAAAAGAAACTAACAAAATTTACTAAAACAACCAGATTAAATCCATCAATCACCCTCTTAATCTTGTTTCTTCACTTTGATCACGCCAATCTTCTCTCTCATCTCCAAGAAGTTGATTCGCCCTAGCGACTTCGTCAAAATATCAGCAAGTTGATTATCTGTTCTGATGTGATCAACTATGATCTTCCCTCCTTCAACACACTCCCAAATGAAGTGATAGAGAGTATCAATGCGCTTACTTCTGTCATGGTAGACTGGATTCTTGCTCAAAGATATTGCCGACTTGTTATCAACCTTGAACACAAACCTACTCACCTCCTTCTTTGTAAGATCACCAATTATTCGTCCCAACCAAATCCCTTGACATGTTGCAGTGGTAGCAGCAATATATTCCACTTCACATGCAGAAAATGCCACTATTTTTCTGCTTTTGTGACTGTCAACTCACTATGCTTCCCAGTTCAATGTTGATGTCCATGTCATCTGTAGCAATCAACTTCTTAACCTCTACATCAACATAACTGCTATTGTAATCGTAGAAATCCTCAAGGTCAGCATCTTCATCATCCCCACCACCTCCATATCATAATTTGTAGTGACCGTTTGCATCCATGTGTTTTCTCGACCTCTAGACTTCTTTAAAGGTGGCATCTGCCATTGCAATATAGGCACATGAAATCACGCTTCACCTTCAGACCAACATACGTAAGAAGACCATGGGGATCTTTTAGGTATTCACTATCAGGTATGAAAAAGACATGTTTTTGTGCATATGGACCATCCAGCTTCTCTATGGTGTCATGCTTTAGATCACACATGAAGCAAATCAAGTGATCCAACTCTTTAAGCTCATCCATGTCATTATCGATTCGAGGCATGCTCATCTACTTGCAAGTCCGAAATGGACTCCAACTCTTTGGGGTCCACTTTAGCCCACTCTTCCTCCTCTTGAAATGTAGCTACTGTTCTGTGGGGCCCAACCATGGGAACCAGAATACATACCCGCCTGCACCCCCTGCTATTGATGGGACTCACCATTTTGACCTTCCTAGCTGATTCCTCCTACGCTTGCATGCATGTGGGGACCACTCGAGGCAGTGCTTGTTGGGTTATGGGTAGGCTACGATAGCAACAAATCAAAAATTTCTACCCCGTAAACTAGGAAGCCAAGCAAGTAGATGATCACAGATCGTTACCACCAGACGCGCAGAGCAGCGGAAGAAGAGTTGGAGCAGCCTGGTCCAACGTGGAGTGCGTCGATGTAGTGGTCGTAGTTGATCATCTAGCGTCTTCGCGAGTCGATCATCTCCTCCAGCGATCTCTGTAGTTCCTTGTGAAGATCGCGGATCATCCTCAAGCGCAACAACAAATGCAGTAGCACCTCTACGGTATCCACACGTCCAGGGAAGGAACAACCATACGCTGGTGTGCTAGTACCAAGTCGCACGGCAGAACTCTCAGGAAGATAGCGGCTAGGGTTTCAGTGGATCAACTCAACTCACAACTTTTGTGTGTCTCTTCTGTTACGTTCACACCTCTTCCCAATAGCCTCAAGCATCTCCTTATATAGTGCTCATGACGGATCCTATCCGAACACGTTTTGTTCCAACCCGTTAAGTGTGTGATCCTGTAGGTTCATGTGTAATCGGTTGTGACTCGGAAACCCTTTCCGACCACGAGTCATTAGCGGTTCCTAGCAGGACATAATGATTCCTGAATACACATAAATTATATCGGACGAACCTTAATGCAATATGATCTACGACCAGGTCCTCATCACTTACGACTAGGTCCTATCTCTATATGACCAGTTCGTATTTGGTCACGACCAATTTGTAACTCCTTACGACCAGGTTACGACCACTCTATGATTACATTCGACCAGTCTACGACCAACTCATATCTCCATACGAACAGTCCATAACTGATCGAACTAAGCGACCTACTCGTGTATTCGCCCTTTGCCTCACGATGTCTGGTTGAACTCCAGGTGAGATGTTGTGTCATCCATGGACTATTCAATACTTTCTCGATCGAGTGTCGGATAACTTCACATGGTCGAACAATTCGACCACTGTAGGATCAAGGATAACCGACTAGAGGGGGGGTGAATATGAGGTTTTAAAACTTTTTGACTAATTAACAAATTAAGCCAATTCAAGAACTAAGTCTAAACTAGATACAATCCTAGCTAAGCAATTCGCCACAATAAAAATGCTAGAATTGTAAATGTGGAAAGTAAAGACTAGAAATAACCACAAAGAGACAACGATGTTTTTCCCGTGGTATCGAAGACTTACCGGTCTTCACTAGTCCACATTGAGGAAGCTCAAATCAATCAAGCTGGCTTCATGAATTAAGCCTTCCCTCGATCACTGTTGGTTGTTCTTCCTCCGCTCTAGAGATGGCGAACACCAAGCTACTCACAATCTTGGCACCGAGCCTCTTCACAATCTTGTTGAAGAGATCACCGTGTAACCTCCGCCAAGCCATCTAGGTGTTTGGCAAAACACCAAGAGTAACAAACCAATGATCTTCGCTTGACGACACTCAAGTGCAAAGGATCAATCTAAGAATGAATGCACTTGAATTTGGGCTCAACTACCTCACAATGAATGCACAAGTGTATATGAGTAGTTGAGAGGATGCTCAAGGCTCTAAGGATGTTAAATGTGGTCTTGCTTGCTATCCTTGAGCAAATAGAGGGGTATTTATACTCCCCACAAACAAATATAACCATTGGGAAAGAAATCCCAACTTTTCAAATAAATACGGTAGACCGCCAACCAAGGTGCAGATTATCGCTTCACCTATCACGCTCATGCTTGGCTATAATAGGAGCATTAACTCTCTCTGACATAGCCGTTTCAAACGCGGCGCGGTACTACCACCAACTATCATGCGGTACTACCGCACTGGCCGGTTGTACCGCTCACTAAGGCGGTACTACTGTTTCACAAAATGACCCAAAAGGGTGCTCTTTGAAAAATACGTACCGCTCCAATTTTCGGAATCACCGGAGTGCGGTAGTACCGTTTGAACAACGGCGGTACTGCCATTCCAAGGGTTTGCAAATAAAACCGAAATGGAGTTTCTCTTGAATTTTCATACCGCCAACTAAAAAACGGAACGACCGAGTTGCGGTAGTACCGCACCACGAGCCGGTCGTACCGCTGAGTGACTTAATCGGCTGTGCCCGATCGAACTGATTACGTGGACAGCTCAGATTCATTTGGCCATTTGGACCGCATGTCTTAACCGTACGATTTGATCACTTTCGGACAGTCCGAACGTCCACCGGTAGTACCACCAAAGGAAATGCAGTCATACTGCTAAGTGGTAGTTCCGCCATGAATTCTCTAGTACTACCGTTTGTCCTGTCAATTTCACAGATGGCTTTCCACATCAACTTCAAATGCAAGCATGATCCTAAATTGATCCAAATGGCACAAGAACATGCTATCAAGCTACTAGTCATGATCCCTCTTAATAGTACGATATTTAACCTAAAATTTGGTCTTCCAACCATTTCTCCTAAGACTGGTAAAACATAAAAAGGATCCTAGACTACTTGTACCTTGTCTTTGAGCCATTTAGATCTTCATGTTGTCCTTTAGCATGCATCTTCAAGTCATCAAACTCACCAATGGGACTTAACCTTGTAAATACTCAATAAACATGTTAATCCCATATTCACATATTATCATTAATTACCAAAATAATTTTTAGGGGCATAGATGCTTTCAACCACTAGTGGCATGGCCATGCACTTACTTTATCCGACCACAACGAGGGGCCCAGTGACATCTCTCCTGTTATGTTAGGAGGGGCAAATCCCATATCCGACCAGTCACATTCCTCTACATGTTTCATAGCATACCCGAAAGATACCTTTACAACTACTCAGTTACAAGTAGCGTTTGGCAACCACTAAGAGTGCTATTACATATGTAGGAAACCATGATGATCTCAGGTCTAAGGATTATACATCATCATTGCTTGAGACCAACTAATGACACATAGAATCATAACAATCTCAATAGTGTCTCAAGGTGGGTCAATCCAACCCCATGTTCTCTAACATGTGTTCACATTATTGATTCGATATCCCTATATCCATGACCGATGAAACACGGTCATCAATCAATACATGTGCTGGTCGTAGAGTCACTAGTGTTCTGACCAGTGACATTCAACTAGGGATACATTTAGAACAACATCATCATCAGTTAAAATAGCTTCACCAACAAGTCACATACTTGTTAATCTTCATATCCAATGATTCACTCGAGGAACAGGATAACATACTATCCAATATTATGAAATAATGAAATATAATCATCTCTACGATTGCCTCTAGGGCATATTTCCAACAGTGCTTGCATGCACGTCATATGGACATCCCAAGCAACTGCTTGCTACATCGTTTGCATGTGAGCGGGGCCCACCGCCTTGACCCGAGCTACTGCCCGCTCGACCTCCTGTGCGAGCTACGTGTGCATGGTCTCGAACTCCTGAGCCACCAGTTGCCACAAATGCATGTGCACGGGGCCCGCCGCCTCTAGCTATGTGTACGTCGCGCCCTTCATGCGCGTGGGACTCATCGCCCCCTATAGCCCCCTATGCGCCTTGCTACGTGTCGTCTGGGCCTCCCAAGGCTCCGCCTGATGCATCTCCTGCACCAACTACGTGCGTGCCTCCCGTGACTAGCAAAGATGTCCATGGGCCTACTACCTTGACCTCTAGTGTTGCCGTTCTTGATCTGTTGCATGTGTGCTGCACTCACGCTTCCTAGCAACACCTAGTGCATCCGCTCCTTGGGTCCCGCCAACACTTTGGCTGGGGAGATCAGAAACAACTACGGTGAACCCGAGACCACCTGACCGTAGGACCCGACTACTGATGTAGCTTCATCGAGTGAAGCAGATACTTCTGCATCTTCGCCTAAAACAGGAAAAATGAACCCAGTTTGTTTGTTGTGTTCCATACTGCTCAATTCTCAGCCCACTGACTCCTCAAGACTGTCCTTCAAATAAACCGGCTTACAAGTTTTTAGGGAAACTTTGTACAACCGGTTCGGTGATTTTTTTCACCTTCATCAACAGATCTTTGTTTTTTTCATAGACATGCAAGACCTCATCCTGTAGCTTCACCCTGCACCCTTCTTCCGCCAACTACACGAGACTGAGTATGTTATTGTACAAACTCGGTATAAAGTAAATTTCAGGTAACATCTTCTGATCGCCGTTCTTGCATCGCAATAACATTGTTCCTTCGCCTCTTATCTGCACTGTGGAGCCGTCGCCAAACTTGACTTTGCCTGAAATCTTCTCGTTAAGCTCATGGAATATGGAGCGATCTCCTGTCATGTGATGGCTTGCTCCATTGATCAAGTATCACAGATCAGTGTGATCGTGGTTACTTCCCTCTGTGTGTAGTTTAGGAACTACATTCTCCTTGTTCAATATTACCATGATCGGCGCCTCTTTGACATATAAGGAGAGAAGCAGTGTCAGTTCGTCGTCTTCACTAGCTCAAGTGAGGTTTACCTCCTTGTTCTTCTTCTTGTTTCGGCAATCCAAAGCACAATGCCTATATTTATCGCAGTTGAAGCACTTTATGTGGTTGCAGTACTCCGACGGGTTGTGACCGAATTTTTCACATTTAAAACACTTGACATGTGACTTATCACATGATCTGTCACCACCGCCTTGCCAGCCTTGTCTCCACGTCCACCTCTACCGCCTCGGCCACGCCCACACTCATGGTTACTTGATGAGCCACGACCGTCCTTCAATGATGGTTCCTCGTGAAACTGCCTACCACCGCTTCTTGCATCTCCCTTTAACAGCAACGCCTGCTTGTTACGGGACTTATACCCCGTCAGAAGCTCCTCATGTGCCTTAAGAGAGCCGGTGATCTCCTCGATCCTCTTTTCCTCTAGATCGGAGGAGTACATGAGCGTAGTGATGACATGTATGTACTTTTCTGGTAGCACGTGCAGGTATTTATTCACTGCCACAGATTCCTCCATCTTGTCGCCGAGAGAAGTAATCTGATTGTACAGTGAAATCAGCTTGCGGCGAACTCGTCCATCGACTGAGTTTCTCCCATCTGGAGATTTTGGAACTCGTTGCACAAATTTCGAGCTACACGCCCTTCACGCGATCAAATCCCTTGTGCATCTTCTAAAGAGTCACCCATGCTTCACGTGTCGTCTCTTTCCTGATGAGTCGATGCATCATCGAGTATGGCACCACCTGGTAGATGATGGCCAAAGCATGTCGTCCACCTCCTTATCCTTCCCCTTCAGATCGATTGCACCCCAGACTCCCTGGGCCCGCATGTTCGCCTTCATCTTCATTGCCCACACTAGATAATTGTCGGTCGTTAGGAGAGGGTATAGGAGGGAGATCGGCTCATCCCGGGTCTTCGCCTTCTCGCCCGTGATCTTCAGGCACCAAGAAGTTCAATAGGCTCTGATACCAACTGTTGGAATTTTTCCTTTTGTCCTTTCTCTGTTATTGTTTCGTCCCGAGGAAATAGAGAAGCGCTTGGTCCTTTTGTGTGGATGTGCTCAGCTTCGGGCTGTGGGGCCTATTGCTCTCTATTGCTTCGACGTGATGCATATACACAGTTTTGTGCGAGTTATTCATCCATACACTCTCGGTACCATCTAAGCAGTGCAGACAGGCTTTGGCTCCTTTTGTACTGAACCCCGACAGGTTACCAAGGGTAGAAAAATTATTGATGGTACATAACAACATGGCATGTAAAGTGAAGTTCTCTCGTTTGTACGCATCTCATACTTGTACCCCTTCGTTCCATACTGTCATGAGATCTTCCAGCAATGGTGCTAGGTACACGTCAATATCGTTCCCAGGTTGCTTCGGCTCTTGGATAAGTAGTGACATCAAAATATACTTCCGCTTCATACACAGCCAAGGAGGAAGGTTGTACACATATAGATTCACAGGGCAGGTACTATGTCGGCTGCTCATGTTACCGAAAGGATTTATTCCATTTGTACTCAACCCTAACCTTATGTTCCTCGATTACGCACGAACTCTTCGAAGCTTTGATCGAAGTTTCTCCATTGGGCAGAATCAGTAGGGTGTCTTAGCTTTCCATCTTTCTTACGCTCCTCCGAGTGCCAACACAGCAATCTTGCCTCCTTTCGGTTCGCAAATAAATGTTTTAAACGTGGGATTACAGGCAGATACCACAACATCTTAGTAGGAATTCCTTGCTTCACCTTAGCAGTATTCTTACGTTTGTATCGGGATGCTTTATACACGGGACATACATGCATGTATGCATACTCTTTACGGTAGATGATACAATCGTTCGGACATGCATGTATTCTTTCTATTTTCATTCCCAATGGACTAAAAACCTTCTTGGCTTGGTAGGTGGTGCTGGGAAACACGTTTCCCTATGAAAGGATGTTCGCAAGGAGACCTAACAACACCGTGAAACTCCTGTCGGACCAACCATTGCTTGCCTTCAATTTCAGCAGCTCAAGCATGGATGACAACCTTGTGTATTCTGGCTTGCAGCTAGGGAACAAAGGTTTCCCTGAGTCCTCCATTAAGCCATCGAATTTACCGAACTCTCTCTCTCTCTCTCTCATTGTAGTTCTCTTCTGCATCGTGTAGCATCTGATCCAGATTATCATCGTGCGACCTATCCTCATCAAAAGCACAGTCCACATCTGGCATATCATTGACTTCCTCAGCGATGTTGTTATTATTAACTTCCTGTATAATCTGTTCTTCACCATGACTGGTCCAACATATATACTCCTTTTTGAAACCCCGTCGAATCAGGTGCGCTTCGATCTGCGCTGGGTTATTAAATATCTTCAGATTACTGCAATCAATGCATGGACAGTACATAAATTTTACCCCTTTCTTCAACATATCCTGCTCGGCGGCTCTTCTAAAAGCAAACATGCCATTAATGTACTCTTCACTCACACGGTTCGCACTGTACATCCAGTTTCGGTCCATCTACGCTATGCACGTAACAAATTAGTGTTAAATTATATTAATAAACCGCAAGTACTCTTCCTATTGACCAAATATACTAAAATTGATTAGCGATTAACCTAGAGAAAATATAAAGGGTTACAGATCGTTACCCTCAAAGCTCACGATGAAACTCCCAAATATCCCGCGAGATCTCTTTCTTCCTCCTCTCCTTCTCCTCCCTTCATCCTCTCTTTAGCTTCCTCCTTTCCTTTTCCTCCCTGCCTCCTTCCTTCCCTTCCTTCTCTCTAAGGTGGTGCAATGGGATAGGAGGCAGCAGGGTGGCTAAAAACAGAAGGGGTGTAGGCGCTAGGGGCAGGGGGTCTGTTGGGACGGCCGTATATTATATAATGCTTGTATATCACAGACGATTCTTATTAAGAACCGTCTATGAATTATCACAGACGGTTCTATTTACAAACTGTATGTGATAGTTATGTATCACAGAACACAGATGGTTCATTTGGAACCGTCTGTGATGAGGCGTCCAGTATAACATGTTTTGTAGTAGTGATTGTTGTCCACTTTAACTCCATGTCTTAGGCCTAGTGAAGTCTACACGTGAAAAGGAGTGTTGACGTATATTGCATACCTTTCCTTATCTCTACTACTTAAAAGAAACAATTGGTGACGGCCTGTCCTCCTTCATACGACATGAGCCGTTGAATCCATCCTCCTCCGTACGACATGAGCCATTATATCTTTTTCTCTGCACTCCCAATCAACTGTCACTCCTGGTCTCCCATCTCCTCCATTGAAACCGTCACCCCACCTCACCTCTCCTCCCCCCTCTCTCGTGTAACTCCCACCCCACCGCCTCCCCCCTACACAAGCCCCTCACGAGGATCCCTCCCCCACCTATTCGTCCGCCCCACCACTAGCCTCGACGCAGCCCACCCCGTTGCCTCCTCCCCTCGCCGTGCCGCTACGGCCTACCGCGAGCAGCGGCGCCCTGTCCGGTAAGGTTGGCAAGAAGAAGGCCGGTGCGCACCTATGGATGCGGCTGGACCAGTAGGGCACCTCTGAGATCCTGGAGTTCAACAAGGCCTCTATCATCCACTGCGCCCCCACGCGACCTCCGTGTCCTCGGTCCCGTCTTATCCCACTCCTCCAGCATCCTCAGCCATCGCCCCCATCCATCCCTCCCATCCGCTCTGCTTCCCAGTGGTCGCCACTGCACCGCCCTCGCCTGCCTCAGACCCACCCTCACCCCTCGCCCATCTCCCCGAGCCTCCCTCGAATCTCCGTGCTATGCCCATCGCCCATCTGTCCGAGCTAACACCGAGCGTGCAACCTGGTTGCTGGTACTAGACTTGCCTTCTCACCTCGATGGCACGTTAGTTGCCTGACAATCTCTGTTGGTGTTCTCTACGGTGATGAGTGTCTCACGATAGATTATTTAGCATTTCGGTTGTAGGTTACTGGCGATTTGGGTTTGATCCTCGAGCTTGGGAAAGAACAACCAAACTTGAAGTGGTATGCGTTTAGGCGAACTCGTCCACTACGGTTGTAGGGTCGTTGGCATCCTTGTAACCGATGTGAGTTTCTCACCTTCTTGCCAATCCTCGTCGAATTTAATCTCTTCTCGGTTCGAGAAACCGTAGCACCGAAGCTCGACTTCAAAACTAATTGGAGAGGTGTCTCGAATTAGGATAGCTTATGCAAAGAGCAATAAGAAACCAAGCATAACACAAGGAATTATCTAACCAAATGAAAATAACTATTCTCGATTGGAAGCTAAATCATATCCAAAGACACTAGATCCATAAGAGCGAATTTATAATTAAATAACATATTATCTCAGTAGTAACCCAAGAATTTTAGTGTTCCACCAAAGAATTGTAATTATTTTATAGCACCTTTTTTTAAGAAAGCATAGAAGTATAACACAGATTCCACAAAATTTTGATCTTCTTTTTTTATACGAAAGTTTGGCATATGCTAGATGTTTACTTCCATGCACCAAACTACGACGAAAATGTTGGTGATTCCACAGATTGCTAGCATGATATCATTCTTTCCACATCAAAGCCTGCTAACTTACAGACTCCAAACATGAACTCGAGGGCTTTGATGCTCTACTATGCTTCTATCACATGGCGCATTATCTAATTGCTATGATTCTCTCAGAGTTGATCCGTAGCAGAATCCCCAACCTACCGGTGTGGTTTGAAGCAAGGTGCCAAAATTTGACTTCTCCCACACCAAGACACTATTCTTTGTCCAACTTATCTTGATGGGGTAACTCAACATCCAACTGAAAATTTTCATTAGTGATAAAAGAAAGTTTAAATAACTTAGAATTTTAAAGTGTTGTAGAATATGATTACTTCTCACAGAACAAGATTAACATGTTCCTATGATAACTCTGATCCTCAACAGATTCTTTCAAGTAATATTGCTTTGCTAGTGTATTCTTGTTTTACCAAAGAACCATTGTTGCCGTCATCGGCAGCCCTCTACTCGCCGTGAGGTTTATCCATGCATCCCCTTCTCTTTAATCCAGCAGCTTATTTTCTTATTTGCTCCAGCCCTCTCTCTCTCTCACACACACACACACACACACACACACACACAATCATTCACCCCTCTCTCTTGTAGATGTAAGGTGTGCTATTTTTGTTTTCTTCATGTGTAGGAGTTCAGGCCATGATACCAACCAAAAGAGGAACTCAACAATCCCTAACTAATTGATGGTAGTTGCTGATTTCTTTAGGGATTAGTATGTGCATAGTTACTTGAGAAGTTACAGATGTCTTTCTTAATTCTTCCAACTATCATTTAATTTTTGAGGTCTGTCATCTTCTTCTCCCATCCTTAGCTCTCCCTCTCTTTTTTTCCTTTCCCTTTCGCTTTCCATTATACATGCATACCATGCGTTTGAAAGCATGGCTAAGAGTAACAATGCTATTCTAGGTTCATCGTATTGATAGTTTGATGAAATTGTTTCTGTCGAATGGGTCGATGCCGACCACTTATGCAGAGGTATTAAGCAAATACAACCATCTTTATTCAAAACCATATCTTTATTGTCAATTTTTAGGTAGAGAGCATTCCTCAGTCTACCTTTTCCATATAGGTTTTTATACATCTTAACTGTATTTTGTTCGTCTCTATGCACAGATAGTTTGTCTGTTTGCTTTGATCACACCTTGAAATTTTTCAGAGCTTTACCCAGACCGAGATACCTGCTTCTTTTGTGCCTTCTTTTGCCATAGAAGTGTTACAGAATTCGTAGGTACTTAGTTTTTCCATTGCGATTGTGATATATGGGATGTATGCCTCATTGACGGTGTAGTTCAGCTTTGACATCAGATGCTTTTCTACTATGTTTATGGTTGAAATTGTGGTGGTTAGTTGTTTTAGTGTGTAGAGCTTCCACTTTTAGTTTTACCTACATTATTGAGAAGGTTAAAATCTGAGGAGTTTAACTGTTTGGATCCATAAAGTTGCTATTTTTCGTAGTTAAGAAGGCTTAAATGTAGGTTTTAGCTACTTGGGTACTCAAAGATTCGGTCTTTAGGGGATTTTTAAAGGGCGAATATGTGCTAAACTTGCCATTTCTGTGCTCATTTCAAGTTTAGAGGAGGTACAAAGTGGGATTTTGTGGTGATGTGGCCAACTATGGAGATCAGCTTAAAGGGACAAGTGTTGTGGCTATTGGTAGCAGTGTTGTGCTCCTATAGCCATGTGATAGATACATCATGCCATCTCCGAACCAATTAAAAATTCAATAATGATTTGTTTTCATACAAAGTTTAGCTTTTCAGACCTCATTGACATTATAGTTCAGCTTTGACATCAGATGCCTTTCAGCTATGTTTATAATTGAAGTTGTGGTGGTTAGTTGTTTTAGTGTGCAAAGCTTCCACTTTTAGTTTTATCTGCATGATTCAAAAAATTAAAATTTGAGGAGTTTAACTGTTTGGATCCACAAAGTTGCTATTTTTGGTTGTTAAGAAGGCTTAAAAGTAAATTTTTAGCCACCTGGGTGCTCAAAAATTTTTAGTTTTACCTGCATGATTTGTTTTCATACAAAGGATCATTCTGCAACTAGCCTGTAGTCCTAGCTGTGTGCCCATTACTCTCTTCGGATTTTCTTTTCTGGATGAGGAGGGGAACCAGCTCAGCCTATGAACTATTCTGTTGGCTGATTATATAGCTCCAATTACTTCAAAATAGTAAATGTTCAATATTAATGGCAAGAGATGTTTATTCTGATTGAGATTGAACTTTTAGTTAAATTCTGGGCCAACTTGTAGACTATTAATTGTATTTTTTTTTTGTAATTCGAATGAGTTTAGAGTCACTTACAGCGGAAAGACAATTTGAGAGAGTAAGCTTTTGGTATTATCTAAGTGCTAACATAAAGCATTTGATGTCTGTTAAAGTGCTACCTATTGGCTATTGTATTTCCTTCAAAAAAGGCAGCTATTGTATGTTTCTTTGTAGTTAGCACCAAACTAAGTGCGAGATTAACTAATTTATCCAGCACTAACATAAGCTTTGTCTTCCTTCTTTGGTCATTCAAAGTTAACGATCCTATTAATGAAAATGCGAGAAAAGACCAAAGCTAGGCGTTGCAAGAAAATGGTGGTGTTTACCATAGCTCATGGGCCTGTCGCATAGAGCTTAATTACGGTTTCTTCTTTCAAAGTAAGTTCCAATACGAGCATAAGATCAGTGTACTAGAAAATGGAAACTCTAGAGCCAAAACCATTTGAATGAATTTAGAGACTTCCATTTTGGAGTTCTAACAGTATGAACATCTCCAGTTATTCCTGCGTAGCTCATAGGTTTTTTGTTTTGATTTGAGTTAGCGGGCAGGTCTTGTAACCGAGCTTTAGAGCTTTAATCCTCTCAGAGTTTGGAATACAATCAGTGGCACTTCTAATAAAATGTTTCATTCATTGCTCACTGACTGATTTTCCACCCCTTTTTCCACGCTTTTGTAGAGCAACCGTATCGAAAGTGGCATAAGAGATAAAAGGAAGCAACCAGCTTTCTTTTCCTAAATCTCAGTTCACATTGGTTTCACATTTAAATTCATGTACAGTTCAAGAGTGCCATAAACTAGTTAGGTTTTGTTGATTGAAAACCGGCCTAAAACATCTTGAACTCCATCATAAAAGATAACACATATTACAATATATGCCCCGTGATTTGGTTAAGGCCCCCTCCCTTGCTTTTAAATTGTTTTATCTGTTATATCGGATCGGTATTGCATATACATGGATCTTTGCTTCTTGGTTAGGTGCATTATTATATTAATTTTTTGAAATGACACCAATTGACTATTCATTCATAACGAAATTGTTTACCCTTTGCAACAGAAAGTAAACAGGAATATGAGTCAAGGACATGTGCAAATGATTATATTTTAGTTTGTGTTAATGTTATCCCCATGTACTAGATCAATGATGTTATTGCTTCACCGATGCACCAAACAACATCGCACTACAGAAAAGCAGGTTTTAAGTGTGGAAAGTAAGCTAGCTGCTTCTCTTGGTACTTGAGGAAGGCGAAAGAATTGTAAGAACTGATGTTATATTTCCAATTGAAAATAGAAATGGGGTCTCCCCACTTTGTTAATTGCACATTGTTTACTTAAGCAATTGGACAACAAATGGCTGTAGATCCTGCATTTGCTGCAGTTTTACAACATTTCCCTACTCACTGAAAAAACATGGCAGCTCCTATAAGGATGTAACCTGTTTTATGTGCCGAAAGAAGTGGAAGTGTTGTGTATGTTGAAACTGGGATGCTCTACAGTCCACACCATCTTGTACTTTTGTTGAGATCTAAGGTGCCTTGCGCATGACTTTGATTCTATACCTCAAAATGCTAAATAGTAAAGTAGATCTATGATCATACATAGGACAATTATCAAGTTAACAATTGTTTTTCCTTGGCAATTATCACCCTGCTGTTGTCTAAAAGCTAACAATTGTTGATCAAGCTTACAAGTGGGAAACTGAATCTAAGAATGATTTTTCAAGATGTCATAAGAGATCTAGACCTCTATTGTTTCAATTGGTTCTTTCTGAGTATTTCTATTCATCTAGGTTGAGATGTTCCAATGGAAAATTTGGCTCTGTAGTTGCCTTTATCTTTCCTGCACAATTGTTTGATTGCTTGACTGAACGGCACTGGTGTAAGGCCACAAGGAGAAGAGCAGTTACTTAAGCATGTAAAGGAGCTGGTCACTTTGGTCATATCTTTTCCCCGCAATTTCTATTTCTTTACATGCTTGAACTATCAATCTTATTTACTTATGTTTTTTTCCTTTATTTGTGTTATCAGAATAGCTTCAAAATAATTCTATAATTTGTGTTTCCATCGTAACGTATGGACATTTAACTAGTTAGCTTAGACTTTTGGGTTAACTGGTTTGTGGATGCAACTTAATATTTTCAAAGTACATACAGTTAGAGAAACTATTTACCAAAAAAAACGTGGAGAGATTACGTGCACGTACACGTTCGGTCAAGCCCTAGCTTGCTACCCATTTGTGTCATAATGAAACACACGAAACACACGTATGCAAAAAAAAAAAAAAAAAAAACATATGCATTATCATCATGGTGTAAATGTGTGACAGCACAAAAGGAGATCAAACTTCAGTGGTGCAGATCACATCTAGCTCAACTTTCCAAAAGAGAGGGCCATTTGCAGCCGTTCTTTTCTACCCCTAGCCCTATTTTTAATCAACCACTTTAATTTGCCTCCAATCGTGGTTAGAAGTCAAATTAACGCACCTATGTACTGTAGAGATCTTAATTAGAGGCTATCACGGAACCTGGGCTTGAAACTAATACTCCTTCAGATGCTAATACTGGGTGTATCAGGATGTTAATTGAGCACGCAATCCTTGTATATATGAAGCATGCTTAATAGTTTTCCTTTGTGTACGTGCTAATCATTAAGTTGATTGGAAATGAAGCATTATATAAGCGGAAAAGTAGAGAAAAGAAGGTCCACTAGCTGCACATACAGGGGTAAAGGAGAACTGAAGAAGCAAAGACGTTCTGAAAGACTGAAATTATATACGCAAGCCGAAACCTATCTACTGTACTTGAGTTACGTACCTTTCAGTTGCACGTACAAATGTGCTATAATACTAAAAATTGTTGGCTTCGGTTGAATAAAATTTTAAAGGTAAGGACCTTTTTTTGTTTATGTCGATTGATGATGTAAGCTATTGATTGCATAATTTGCTAGAAATTAATCGTTTGTGCATACAACCAATGCTAATTAATAAACTTACGGTTGAGAATTACTTCATCACCTCAAGGGTTAAAACAGTTTGTTTTTAAAAATCTTATTAGAATTGTTTGTTCAATGAAGACCTTCTTAATTATTTTGGTTTTTTAAGAAAGAGTTCATTTAGTAAAATCTCAGTCAAAAGCCGTCTATGAGTTCTCTTGGTTAGAATATCTCATGTGATTTAATTGCTGTTGTGCGGCGGCTATTACCGCTCCCAAAGAGTAGGGTGCGAAAGTTCAACAGATCTCCGAGCAGACGCATGACAATTCGTAGTGTACAACAATGCAATCAACCCATGCATTATGCACTAAAGTGTGCACAAAAGCTAAAACCTTTTGGAATTGCCACGATTATCTCTACTAATAGCACATTAGTTAAAGCTTAATTATGCATGGCCAAAAACCTTTTCTCAAAAGCCAATAAAAAAACTTTGACCAATAATTCCATGATTTGTTGCTGCATATGGGATTGGAGAGCTTGCACACAGCAAGTCATGCCACCTTGTGCCTATATAAAGCCCCTCATGACCTGCCTACTCCTCCAAGAGTTTCAGCCAACACAGAGAACTCCCCAAAGCTCTCCTCCCTTCCCTCCAGAAGGGGTCAAGGGTTAGAGAGAGAGAGAGAGGTCCAAACAACAACAAGCTCTCACTTTACTAGCTAGCTAGTGTTGATTCGATTAACTAGCTTGTTGTGAAGTTGCAACCATCCCATTTTCCCTTCATCATTGTATCGCAATGGCTGGCCTATCCCTGCAGCACCCTTGGGCATTTGCCTTTGGCCTCCTAGGTATATATATCTATATATATTACCTATCACAAAAAAAAGAGATGCCCTTGAATTAGCCCTTCTCTTTTCTTTCACGCTTTACAAATTATTATTGTGTCATTACAAGCCTATGACCATTTTGTGGTTGCTAGTAGTGATAGTACATATATAGTAGCCGCTTAGTGGGCGTAGTGATCATACAAATTAATTAGTTTATTGTGGTCTTAATTAGTTACACCAAATTAAGCATGCATCCTTGGCTTTAGCTCTCTATCATGCTTTTGTTAGGCTACATATTTCTCATCATGGACTACTTGTCTCGCTAGCAATCGATCCTTTTGCAACATCTATCTTCTATCTTGCCTTTGAGTGGTACTGTAGTATTAGCACTGTAGTGACATCATAGTGTACCATTGCAAAGTAGAACAATAAAGCCAATTGCGTTCCAATCTTTGTTCACAAAAGAAGGCAGGCTAGCTTAGACATAAAGATGTAACGTACGTGTCGACTTATCACAACTTATCACGTTGCTATCTATCTGGGTCTCTTTAAGCAGTTTCTAACTTTTGCAAACGCCTGCTCTTGGTGCCCTTTTTTCGCGTTGTTGCAGGCAACCTCATCTCCTTCATGACCTACCTGGCCCCAATGTAAGTGACTGACGATCGACTACGTACTACATACAAATCAATCTTTTAGTTGATTTTTTCACATGGTTTTCTCGCACGAGATAAGTCATTTGAACCGATCTTTAGCTCACACCGTATGCACGTTCGGATGATCGATGCAGACCGACGTTCTACCGGATCTACAAGAGCAAGTTGACGGAGGGGTTCCAATCGGTGCCGTACTTGGTGGCGCTGTTCAGCGCGATGCTGTGGATCTACTACGCGCTGCTCAAGACCAACGAGGGCCTCCTCATCACCATCAACGCCGCCGGCTGCTTCATCGAGACCGTCTACATCGTCATTTTCCTCGCCTACGCGCCCCGGAAGGCCAGGGTGTCCACGGCGAAGATCCTCCTCCTCCTCAACGTCGGCGTCTTCGGCCTCATCCTCCTCCTGACCCTCCTCCTCTCCGAGGGCGAGAAGCGCGTCACCTCCCTCGGCTGGGTCTGCGTCGGCTTCTCCGTCAGCGTCTTCGTCGCGCCGCTCAGCATCATCGTGAGCACTCCCATCCATCAATCGAGTGGAACTTGCATATCATTCTCGACCATGCCGTGATCTTGTTAGCTAACTGTGTTTTTTTGTGTGCGTCGATCGAATCTCTGCAGAGGCGTGTGATCCGGACGAGGAGCGTGGAGTACATGCCCTTCTCCCTTTCCCTCTCGCTCACCCTCAGCGCCGTCGTCTGGTTCCTCTACGGCCTCCTCATCAAGGACAAATACATCGCGGTAAGCACCGTACCGTGCAAATCGGTCGCCGTTAATGGATTGCGATGCGTCGGTCCAATTCATGCGTGATCACTAACATTTTCGCATGGTGATATCGATCTTTTGCAGCTCCCGAACGTGATTGGTTTCACCTTCGGGGTTGTCCAGATGGGGATGTACGTGTTCTACATGAACGCGACGCCGGCGGCCGGCGAGGGTAAGGAGGGGAAGCTGCCGGCGGAGGAGCACGTCGTCGTCAACGTCGCCAAACTCGGCGCCGCCGCCGCGGCTGAGAAGAGCTCCGAGGTGCACCCGGTCACCGAGATGGCCAGCACCGTCCGCAAGAGCTGCGCGGCCGAGGCGGCCGCCGCGGAGCAGGCTCAGGAAGTGGCGGTGGTGGACATGCCCCGTTCTGTCGAGGTGGTCTAGATGCATGGGCCATGCACGCTTTAATATTCGCACAAGATGCTCGCGAGCAAATATCAATCGATCTACAATTAGCTAATTAAACCGGTCATGTCTTGCATGATAATGATGGAATTAATCTAAGGGGGGAGAGAGAGAAGAGAGAGAGAGAGAGAGGGAAGCTATATTTGTGTATGTGTAGGATGATCTGATCTCTGTGTTGATTTGTGCTGCTGTTGTATTCATTTCCATCCATCCATCCATCGATCTATTCTTAGTTCATTTGTACGTACGTGAAATGCTTCTGTACTAATAAAAAAAAAGGGAATTGCTAGAAATCTGTCGACTGAAATTTTTTTGAAAATCAGTCAATTTTTAGGCTGTTGGATGCGCTTTGTGATTAGTGTGAGAGAAGGAGAGACCGTCCGATGCGCTCTGTGATTGGTGAGAGAGAGGGAGAGAGGGTGGGAAGTGAGATTGGATTGAGGATATAGAGGGAGGTGATATCTGGGGCATTCGATCTCCATCCGATGACTCAAAAAATGACTGATTTTCAAGAAAAAATCAGTCAAATGTTGTAATCGATCTCCCACTGCTGTGTACGTATCTATCCGATTTCATGCACATGAGCACATCATCTCGTACGTCGCCTGCTAATTGACCGTGCTAATCTAATGGTTCGTGAGGGGGTTTGCTGTCTTTAATTTGTGTGTGATGGCGTGTACATAGATAGGTACACATTCAGGAGAGAAAAGTTGGGTGTGTATATGCTTGGTCCAAATGATAGGCACGTAGGCCTGATCGAGCTTTTTTGCTCATCGTACAATGCCCTCCTTTCGGCTTTACCCAGCCATGTGGCATATATATACACACACATGTTCAATTACATGGTAGAATGCACTACTACAAAACAAGCTATAAAAGACGTCTTTAGAACTGTCTGTGATATGTAACTATCACAGACGGTTCTATTTACAAACCGTCTGTGATGTCTCCGTATATTATAGACGGTTTATATTAAAAACCGTCCACTACTATAGAAAAGGCTTTCACAGACGGTTCAGAACGCCACCACAGATGGTTTCGTGAGCCATCTGAGTATATGGGTCGATAATGACATAGGTTATCACGAGCGGTTTTGAACCGTCAATATATAATATCACAGCGGTTATTAACTCAAAACCGCTCGTGATAGTTGATAATCGCTGACGGTTTGTAGATGAAACCGTCAGTGATTTTTTCGATTATCGCGACGGTTTCATCTACAAACCGTCTGTGATATTCTTTTGCATTGATAAATCTATTTCTGTTTATTGGCTAGCCTCAGGAAATGCTAGCCATGCCCTCTGAAACAAGCACATCCAATTCGCATTCATTTTAGAAGCACATCAAATTTGCATTTATTTCAGAAACAAGCACATCCAATTCACAAATCAATTAACTAAAATTAACCATTAATGTACATTAATTTACACACATATACCATTAAGTTCAATCTATCCCAATCAAGTTCAATCTACACTGTGGAAACTCCATTTGGATTTATGACCTGACTGTTCAGGAATGACGCAAGGTGTGATCGAACTTATGAGCTCGCTCTGTTCCAATGCAGTTTCAGCGATGGTCGCAACCTGTTGATAGGAAGATTAAATTGGGCTTATATAAATTGGTAAGTATATATGAAATAATTGTTGCAAGATCATTGGTGATCGCCGAACCGATGAATAGTTCCATGTTGTGGCAAACATAGTATCCACAGACGTTGTGGCCCGGCGGCTGCTGGTGGCACTGCAAAAATAGAATTGGTTAGTTCGAGAGGCATTACTACGAAGTGTTATATAGGATTAATGTGTGCTAGCTAGCTAGCATCTTGGGAAAGTTAGATCGTGTTGCAGCCACCTTCCCCTGCAATTCCATCCTCTAGCATATAACACGTCGAACACACTACGTGACTCCAAGAAGTTAGCCTTAGCCATTGCAAAGGAAGGAAAGACTACAATAAAGTTTCTATGGAGGAAATGTGTTTACCTGTTGATTAAATTCCGGATAACTATGAAGTTGTGAGTGGAACTCTTTAGGAATCTAGGTATATTACCCATTTCCGTTTTAGTACAATTACAATTAGAATCCAATGGAAGCTACACAGTATGTCACCTAGTCATTAAACCTAACTTCATGTTGCTTATAAAGTACAAATCAACAAGCATAGCCAGAGTGCAACACTTACTCGATTGTAGGGCAAAAGTATGTATTCCTTGTTGCGGCGAGCCAGAAAAACTCTATAACGTAATTCTCGATTTAATATTGCATTCGCTTTAATGGTTTGCTCGGAGACCACGTGTGGGTCGAGGAAACCTACCGAATTCCTTCTTTCGCTTCAAACATCATGTATCTATATACAAAAGCAAGGAGTTATATATAACATTTATCGGTATTACTTAACATTGACCGTGATTGTACACACTTACGATGTCCAAAGATCGTATGAGTGAGACGCCGAGCTCGTTGAGGTTGAAGAGACAGAACAAGTCCTCGAAGGTCACCGTGAAGACACAGTCTTGATGCACGTGGTTAAAATGATCCTCCTTGAACTTGACGGTGACACCCGAGCGTCGTTGTTCAGCCGGCTTGTTGGCCTGTTCCATGTACCATGTATGCAATATCGTGCAAGCCAGTCCTAGGGTAGAGCTGTCTAACCTCTCGAGCAACGGCTCGCCTAGCACAAATTTCCAGGCCAACGGCAAGAAGGGGATATCAGAACAGGAGTCGTCCGTCTTTGATTTGCCCTTGCTGCCTCGCTTTGTATAGGTCAACTTCACAAGAGTCGACTGAGCACGAGGTGTAGATGCTAGATTTTCACTTTTGCGAAACCCAGCACTAGATTTTCACCATGCACCAAAGCCCCGACACCGAATGGATACACCTAGCCCCAAGCATTATCTAGGGCAACAGAGGAATATCTCACTTGGAGCTTGCACTTCATAGCCGCCTACATAACGATACAAAATTAGCTACTCCAATGGCCTATCAATGAATCGAGCATTCCGAGATAATAATTATTACGGATGTCATCGACAGAAATCTGTGCTGCCGCCTATTGGGGTAGGGTTAGACGCAGACTACTCGGATGTTTGGGGGGCATAGCTAGCACGAGAGGGCGGTGGGCTTGCAACTGATTTGAGATTTGCAATTCCCTAATCCTTTCCTCAAACCGTTGCGACACAGCTCTGACACGATCCTCGATCTCATCTCTGATGGATTCAGTGATCTCATCTTTGAGGGATTCACGAATCTCCTCTCGTAGCTTTGCATCGCAGTCGGCTTTGGCTCTCTTCCTACTCCGGTACGATCCGGAGTCCGCTTGGAACCATTCTGCCCATGTAACATAAACACCGGCGCCACTGTGCAACCGGATGCTCATTGTTTCCTAGGGTCGCAGAGAGTATATCTCTCCTGTCTCCGCTCGAATGAGCCTTGGGAAGATTGTGCACTCAGCGTTACCTGCAATAGCCCGACATGTCATTTCACTTCCTATGAAGTTATGGAGTAATTACAAACTAGGTAGTTCGATATCTTACCAGGCATTGGGACACTTCTTGGTCTACGGGGTTTGGAAAGGAGACTTGCCCCGTAGGCAGGGTCGTAACCTCCCAAATAACCACTGCCGGATGCGCACATTAGTGATCTCGGGAAATGGCGGAGAGACATTCGAACGGCTTGGTTGCTAGTCCTGATCCCTCCATATCGGGATTTTACCCGCATACCCAGCGGTGCCGAGTCTATAGGGGTGCTTATTTTTTGCTTGGAGGGTCGTGTGCGCCGCACTTTCACTACTAAATTCATCTGTCATCTTCTTTGCCACAAACTCGGCCCAAGACTCTTCCAAGAATGGATACTTGTGGAAGGGCGTCAGATCATTCTCCACATAGTTCTTGACAAGCGTGCTCTTGAAGTTCTTCCATGCTTTGCATGCCTGTAGCAACGCGTGTCGTCACACGGAGTCCAGGTGTTGTTCTAGGATCTTGAACGATTTGAGAATATCCGTCAGCAGCACAGCTTTTAGTTCTTTCGGCAACTCCTTCCACGAATCATAGGTGATGTTGACCAGTTGCCGTGTAACTATTCTGACTATTCTCTGGAATGCGGACGCTGCTCGGCGAGGATTAATAGGGGTCCCAGACTAATCGATCTCTGTGATGGTATATCGTCCCGTGGGCCTTTTCGATATTTCTCTTTCTCTACCGCGGTTGGATATTCCAGAGGATGGTGCATCATCAGACACATGAGGCGGCGATGACGAAGAATGAGCCGAAGACATCTTCACAAGAAATAGAAGTTCTGACACGCATAAACATATTATCATAAAATTCGATCTCTATGTGTATGGGTATACACAATAATTAATAATAATTGGGATAATTGACATAGACATGTAAATCCTCCAAGTCATTTAAAAGGAATAATATGCTCAACACAAACATCATGTGAACAAATGAAATCCGCATAAAACTAAGATTTAACATTTTGATATTGCTATCAGATATAGAGTAAGCATTCCAATTAGAGCTCAAGTTCAAACCCGATTATCAAAACAATTTCAGTGCAAGACTATTATGACATCACAGAGCATTCATCTCAAGCCCACCACACCACATTGCAATATATTCCAAAGAGCGAGATCAATAAAAAAATACCATATGAATAACTAACTAGAACAAATACAAATTCCTAAAACAAAGATGATGATTATTGATAGAAAGAGTGAGAGAAAGGGGTGGGGTCGGCAACTCGGCATTGGTTACCTTTGGGCCGAGGAGAAGGATGAGCAGGAGCAGATCAGAGCGAGAGGGCGGCGTCGAAGGAGGCGCCACGCCTCGAGGAGGAGGAGGCGGGCTCGGGGGTTGGAGGCACGGGCCGGGAGGAGGAGGTGGCGTCGAGGACGGCATCGACGGGCTCGGTGGAGGAGTCGTGCCGGGCTCGAGGAGGAGGCAGCGTCGACGGGCTTGGGGAGGAGTCGCCGGGCTCTGGGAGGAGGAAGCGAGGAGTTGAGAAACTTAATCGCTTAGGTGGGCGCAAGTAACCCTAGAGTCCTAATATAAATAGGGATGGACATCACAGCACGGTTCTAAAGTAGAACCGTCAGTGATATATTGTATCACTGCACGGTTTTTACCAAGGAACCGTCTGTGATATAGAATCATAGACGTTTTGATCTACAAACCGCTCTGTGATATTATTTTGTATTGGTTAATCTAGTTTCATTTATTGGCTAGCCTCAGAAATGCTAGCCATGGCCTCTCAAACAAGTAGAAAACGCAACAAGTACATATATATACATCCAATTCATATTCATTTTAAACAATCACATCCATTTCACAAAGACAAATCAATTAACTAAAATTAACCATTCATCGAACGCATATATACACACATTGTTCAATTAATCTTTAAAATTAGCCCTTCATGATGATCGACGTGTATGTAGCTAGTTTCGTCACGTTCTTCTTCCTCGACCCTTATGCCGTTTCCGAAAAGAGGCAACTTGTCAAATTGATTGTATTCTTTCTCGTCCACTACATTCACAACTCCGACAATCCTCCTTTTTCCATGAAGAACTACATGGCGCTTCTTATTTGCCGGCTCGGTTACATAAAAGACTTGAACAACTTGGTTAGCCAAGACGAATGGTTCGTCTTTGTATCCGACACGTTCGAGGTCCACCGTAGTGACGCCTGCACTAGTCGACCTTCACCGTGGGAGATGGATCCAACGGCACCAAATAGGGGGATCTTGAAAAGCACGAGTCGAGCTCCCATATCTCCTCTAATTGCCCATAGTAGGAGCTCCTCACCCCCATGCATCTGAATGCATCTATGTGGACACCATTGTTCGTTAGTGCTCTTTATATCCTGAGCCTACGTATAGAATGTGTACTCATTTATGTCGTATCCTCGCCATGTCACAAATGTAAATGTTGGCTCTTTTGACAACCATGTCAGAATATCACTTGACGAGCTCCTAGCGAGTCGCTCCTTCAACCATTGGTTGAACCGTCTGTTGTGTTGTCTCGTGATCCAAACATCCAGACGCCCCGAATTCTGTTGCCGAAGCACGTCCTCGTGCTGGTCGATATACGGGGACACTTCAGTCATGTGTTGCAAGACCGTGAAATGTGCTTGAGCATACGCATCCATATCTGGAGTGATTGCTTTCCTTCCGATGGTCTCGATACCCTCGAGCCTCCCCTCATGGTGAGATCGAGGCATACCTATCGGTTTGACCTGAGCCATGTAATCGACGCAGAACTCAATGACCTCTTCGGTTGCATAACCTTCGACGATGCTGCCCTCCGGCCGAGATCGATTCCGTACATAGGACTTGAGAATTCCTATGAACCTCTCGAATGGGTACATGCTACGTAGGAATACGAGCCCGCACATCTTTATCGACCTCACAATGTGAACAATGAGATGGACTATGATATCGAAAAATGACGGAGGGAAATACATCTTAAGATCACATAGAGTAGTCACCACCTCGTCCTGCAGAGCATCTAGTCCTTCGGGATCGATGACCTTCTGAGCAATTGTGTTAAAGAAATAACACAGCCTCATGATTGTCTCTCTGACCTTGATCGCAAAATACTTCTAATTGTAACAGGAGCATTTGTGTCACAAGACATGACAATCATGAGACTTCATGCCAATTAACTTTAAATCTTCCATCGAAACAAGTTTCTTCATGTTGGCGGAGTAACCGATTTAAACTTTCACACCATGCAAGCACCGGCACAGTTCAGTTCTCTTGGCCTTAGATAGAGTGTAACAAGTAGGGGGAGGTACGTTCGTCCTTTACCGGTTTTTGTTGGTGCTAACTCAGTTCTGATGTCCATATCAAACAAGTCAAGCCATGCGTTGACACCATCTTTTGTTTTGTCATGAATGTTCAAGAAGAGACCAATCAAGTCATCACGATATTCTTCTCACGCACGACGTCGATGCAAAGGGCTAACTTCTAGGTGCTCCCAATAAGGTAAGTCCCAAAATATTAATCTCTTCTTCCACATGTTCTTCTTACGAGTCCTCGATTTACATCCCTTTTCGAGCACAACATCTAAATCCTTAACCATATCATATACCTCTTTTCCGCTTAAATGCCTTGGAGCTGAACTATCCTTCTTCTCTCCGTCGAATTGTTTCTTCATCCTGCGGTATGGGTGAGCCCTCCAAGTAACCTCACGATGATGCATGTACACGGTTTTGCTTGAGAGTGATTCAGCCACACACTCTTGGTATCATCTAAGCAGTGAGTACAGACTTTGGCCCCTTTTGTACTCTGGCCCGACAGATTAGCAAGGGCAGGATAATCATTTATGGTGCAGAACAATAAGGAACGTAAAGTGAAGTTCTCTCATTTGTACAAGATCTCAGGAGATTCTCGACGCTTATTAGGCTCATAATACTTAGTCATCCCATTGACCCTAGTATTATCAACCAAATAAACCCGGTCTCGAGAGATGTATACTTCTTAATGCAAGATACATACCTCACAACAAAAGAATGTATCAATTCCATACAACACATAGAACATAAGCAACAAACCGAAGTTAACATTAATATGGAATAGATATTACAAAAGAGAGGCCCTTAGGCCAAATAGCAATAATTACAAAAAGATAACAATGAAGCAAAAGTGCCATAAAGATGGCCCAAAATAAGAGCCAACCAAGGTGCCTTTAGCCCACAAGGCAATCGACCGACCGCCAAGCTAGTCGCTCTCCCAACCACCACACACTCACAAAAAGTAAAGCCCTTTGGGCTCTACCTCCTCTGCAACAAAGTTGTTAAGCAAAAGCAAATGAGTACAATAACTTGTTTATTGTACTCGCAAGACCGACGTGTAAGATAACAGAACTATAATTTAGCTACATGCAAGCTTTATTTAAGTGGATGAGGCTTTGGACTCATTTTAGCATAAAGCAAGTTTCATTTGCAATAACATAGTAGATTGAAAGCAATTTGACAAAGCATTTTAATTGTTGAAATAACAACGCGATAATAACATAATAATAATAACAAGAACAATCACGAAGTGACTAACCCAAGTCACCACAACAATAGCATGAACTCCCGCTCATACCAACCATGTCAAGTTTTAATTAAAGGTTGTAGTCTAGTCTTGAACGACCTTACCAAGCATGTCCATAACCTAGGACGAGGCTATTCAATAGTTTTATCCCTGCAGGTGTACCATTGCACCACACGCCGACCGCCTTTCCTTACGCACACTTAGAAGGTGTCTTTGCACGCTAAGTCCTACGAGACCTTTCCAAAGGATGAATGCTAATTACGAGCTGCACAACCCACGGGAGAAGGAGACATCACAACCTTCCAGGAAGCTAATGCTCCTCCCACACTATACATATACATTTGTTTTTTTAAAAACACACCAACCGAGCTCGCTCGTAATTAACACCCCTAGAGTACTTAGTCAAGAGGGTTCCATATGCCTCGCGTGGTTAGTACGCCAAATCGCTTGGCTTAGTGACCCAAGTACTCGGTCCTTAGGGACCCAGCATACCACCACATCCAAAACCGCACCATCCATCCAATATGCCCAAGTCTAAATCAATCTTTTATTTTCAGTTTTGATTTTACAATTAATCAAAGCACAAGTGCTGGACATATAGGAGTAATAATCATTTTGAGTGATCAAGACCATCGACTAAGTCGATGATCGCCCATTTCTACCGATAACTAAGCATGTCTAAGCAATTTACATCGAAACTACTAAGTGATAAGAGCTCATCCAACGAGCTCCCACCACAGCAAATAACCTAGGCTCATGGTAGTAGAGGATAAACAATTCCTACAGATCATGCAACTATAGGCTTGCTAGCTTACATTTAACACAAAGTAGCATGCATACATAGAAGTAAAACAATATATTAAGCTTTAAAGTAATGGGACAATGATGGAAATGATCAAACTGCTTGCCTTGTTGCTGGCCAAGTTGTGGCAGAGGGTCGCTCTCGGGATCACCACAAATGTCGAAACCTAACGGAAAAGCGAGAAAGAACCGATAAGAACGACGAAAAACCAAAAAGACGCACAACAAACGAATTCCAAATTCTCTGAATTTTCTACAGCAGCAAGAGGGTGATTTTTAGGGAATATTGCAACAAGAACCAATTGATTTGGATTCTCAATGCAAAAGATATGATGAAATCAATTCTGCTCAGCCTATTAATTAGAAATATGTTACTGTTCATCGCAAAATTTTCTAGAATAGCAGTGAAGCCGAAATTTTTACTGTAAAACCAGCACCTCATGAGATGACTAACACAATTGAGTTAACCTCATTTGGAGCTATGATGCACTTTCTATAATCTTTCAAAAACAAGAACTTGAACAAAATTATAATGCACAAATCCTCATTTTCCTAACAGCAACATGCTCAAAACCAATTTTCACAGTGAGTTCACTAAGAGAGGAAACCAACAAAGTTGGTCTCACCCAAAAATAGTCTATAGAGCATTAGTTATGTATTTTACAAGTTAAGTATTGTTTTGAGTGTATATTTAAAGGAGTTTTAAAATCTAATGGCAAATCTGTGCTGGAGCTGAACTCAACTTACAATCATTTTTGGATTAAAGTCAAGTTCAAGACAGAGCTAACACAATTTGAATGACCTCATTTGGAATTAAAATGAAAGAGATATGAAATTCTAAAGTCTATACCTTATTTCAGTTTAACTAAGACCTCACTGGGATTTCTAAAACTCACAAGGGTATGGGAGGACGTGAGCCACAGATCATAAATCCAACGGCTCAGACCTCCCAGGAGAACATCACATGCGCGCACGTGAAGGTCCAGAGGTCCTGGACCTCTTAGCAACTCACATGCGCGAGGTGAGGGGGAGGTCGTGGCCGTAGATGGGAGATCCAACGGACCACAACACAGAAAGGAGGTCCGGAACGGACCAGATCTAAAGGGGGAGGTCCTTAACGGCTGAGATCTTCCAAAGGAAGATCTAAACTACCAAGATCTCCCCAAGGAAGATCTACATCGTCAAGACCTCACAGGGGAGGTCCTGGACGGTCCAGATGTTCCAAGGGAGGTCCTTGATGGTCCAGATCGTCCGAGGGAGGACCTTGACGGTCAAGATCTACCCGGGGAGGTTATGAACGGCTGAGATGGCTTAGGGGAGGTCCTAAGGGAGGTCTCAACGCGTCCTGCACCTCCAGGAGGAGATGACGGCCACGATGCGCAAGGGAGGTCTTGGACGCCCAGATCTCCTCGGAGGAGGTCCGGACGCCCTGCATCTAACGCTTTAACTCGCGCGCGCTGGACATGAATAAATGCGCTGGACATCAAGGAGGTCCGCTGCGGAGGTCTTAAATGCACGCATTAAAGGGTGGATTTAAGGCGGTTAAGACGCCCATGATTACAATGATGGAGCAAATGATTAGCGATTAAAATGGAGGATTTTGTCCTAAAACGACAACGACGCCGTTGTGTCCGACAAAACCCGAAGAAAAAGCGTGGTCATCGCTGGCGATGTAGACCTCGCCGAGATCCAATAGTACCGTTGGGTCCGCAATAACCATGCGCACTCTAAAGGACCTCCTCTCAACGGCGGCGACGGTTTTGAACGCCATGAGCCGAGAGGACAACGAAGACAAGCACACGGCAAAATCCAAAATGCAAAAGGAAGCTCATGCGACACCAAACAAGCGTGTGCCCAATTTAAAAGCTCCGCGACCTCATACATGCGGGTGCCCAGTAGCTAAGGACTATCAGGAGTACTGGAGGTTCTAAGGTCTTTGAGGAGGTCGAGGAAGGAGGACCGGTCTTGGGGAGGAAGGGTGCTCCACGGCCAAAGCTTCAACTTCAAGCTCCACTTTGTCCCCTCTGCAAATGCCCAACAATATCAAGTTAGGCCTTGGTCCCAGAGGGGATGGTACAAATGGAGTTCAGAGAAAAGGAGGAAAACTCAGGGACCCTTGTCCACCGAGGAGCTTCAAGCTTCTCAACAATGGCTGCCAAGAGGGAGGAGAGGAAAGCTCAAATGACACGGTGCAAGCTTAGAGCTTAGAAGTGTGCCAAAGAAGCTAAGGAGGAACCCAATGGTGACTTATAGCTTTGAGTGAAGGTTATGAGTGGGGCTAAGCTCCATGGTGAGCTTAGCCCAGGTTGGTCCATGGGGTGGACAAGACATAAAGGTTGACAAAGGGGCAGTGTCTTGACTGACTGAGATGAAAAGTCGACCAAGATTAAATGCTTGGTTGAGAAAGAGTCATTAAAGGTGCAGAGGCTCTGGCGCGCGTAACTCCACTGGCCAGAGCACGCATGCGCCAGAGGAAGGAGAAGAACGGGGAGGTCCTTATGACCGTTGGATAAGACACGGGAGGTCCTAACCATCGGATCTCATTTTGAACCGTTATGTTTTAAGTGGTTGGGAGGAGGTCCCAGCCACACGATCAAGGATGGGAGGTCGTGGCCCTCCGATTTTTAATCGCGAAAACGCACGTGAGGAAAAGGGACAGAGGTCCAAAGCGTTGGATCTCCATCCAGCGGTCGCGGACCTCGGTGAGGACTTAACTGCACGCGATCAAAAGACATGAGGGAGGTCATGGCCTTTGGATTTAAATCAAGGGCACACAATGACCAGGGAGGTCGATATGATGCGCAACAGTAAGGGAGGTCAGACTGTTAGATTTAGATCTAAGGGTTCCGATCAAAAGAGGTGGAGGTCTGAGCTGCATAACGCACAAGGGAGGTCATGGCCTTTAGATTTAGATCTAAGAGACTACGATCTCACGTCTTGTTGGGAGGTCTCAAAAGATGAGACAAAAAGGAGGTCGTGATCGTAGATTTTAATCTAACGGTGCACAACAAAAGATGGGGAGGTTGTGAGTGCTTGATATCACAGGAGGTCGTGAGTGTTGGATTCGATCCAATGGCTACGACCTTGGTTAGGTGGGAGGTTTGT
Organism: Phyllostachys edulis; assembly: GCA_036346405.1. Lineage (NCBI taxonomy): Eukaryota > Viridiplantae > Streptophyta > Magnoliopsida > Poales > Poaceae > Phyllostachys > Phyllostachys edulis. The sequence continues at coordinate 27,801,608 of CM070568.1, read as the reverse complement.
TTAGTTTAGGTTGAGAGGAGGAGGTCGGGGCCATGGATCTTGGATCCAAGGGCTATGACCTCACGTGAGGTGGGATGACTGTTGAGTATGTTGAGGAGGAGGTCGTGGTGTTGGATTTGATCCAAGCGGCCACGACCTCAACAAATGGGATGACCTCGGCTGCGATGGTTTAACAGCTCGAGGAGGTCTTTGAGGTTTAACACAGGGAGGTCATGACCATGGATCTTTGATCCAACTTCATGACCTCATGAGGTGGGGAGGTCCTTGCGGTGTTGATCGGAGGAGGTCGTGGCGGTTGGATGTAAATCCAACCACTGCGACCGATCAAGGTGGAGATGAGGTCTCACGAGGTGCTGAGACATGGTTGAAATTGGACCAACTTTGAATATGGCTAGCCCAAGGAGCAGTGTAGGCTTTTAAATTTAGTTTTAACAATGAAACTTAGCAGAATTATTTGAGATAGCAAATGAACTCCAAATTTGATGAAATTTTAACTGGAGCTTGCTGACAATGAGATCAACCTTGAATAAAATTTCCAGAGGTTATTATGCAATGCATTTTTCTCAGGAAATTCATGAAGGTTGTTTAAAGGATTGTTTTGCCTCCAAAAATTATCAACAAGTGTTATAACTCATGATATTTTTTGAAGGGGTCCCATATCAGTTTTGGGACCAAGGAAAATATATTCCAAATGTTTGGCACAAGATTTAAGATAATTGGAAAATGAGTTTGATTTTTGGTCAACAAGAGCTTTGTGTTTTTGAATTACACAACTCTTGGACAAGAATCACATGAGATTTTAGGGTTTTTCAAGATGTGAGAAAAAGTTTTAATTTCTACACATATAATTATACTTGATTAACCCTAATTATACATTTGGGATGTTACAAAATCTCTCCCCCTTACAGAAATCTCGTCCCGAGATTTGGCTCACTCGGTAAAGAAAGATGGATAGTCCGCACGTAGACGATCTTCTCTTTCCCAAGTAGCCTCATCCTCAGAATGGTTTGACCACTGAACTTTAAGGAACTTGATGGTCTTATTCCTTGTCCTTCGTTCAGACTCATCGAGCACGCGAACAGGGTGCTCGCGATAGGTCAAATCTTCCCGACATCGAGGGTTTCAACGGAGCTTCCTCGGTTGGAACACGGAGGCACTTCTTAAGCCGGGACACATGGAAAACATCATGTACCCACTCAAGTGCAGTAGCAACTCCAACTTATAGGCAACAGCTCCTTCTTCTCGATAACGCGGTAGGGACCGACATATCGAGGAGCTAACTTGCCCTTGACGCCAAACGTTGATGGCCCTTCAAAGGAGAGACTTTGAGATAAACAAAGTCATTAGGCTCAAAACGTAACTCACGCCGACGGCGATCCGCATAGCTCTTTTGCTGGATTGAGCATGCGGCGCAAACGCCTCGAATAAAATTTGGACTTGGCGCCGGCCTCATTGATTGAGTCCGCCAAAGAGAGGTCTCTCACCGGTCTCGACCAGTTCAACGGGTTCTACACTTTCTCCGCATAAGGCCTCAAATGGTGCCATGCCGAGACGGCCCGAAGTCGTTGTTATAAGAAAACTTCGCGAATGGCAAGCATTTCTCCCAATGCTTCCCATATGAAAGGACACAAGCACGAAGCATGTCTTCCAAAACTTGGTTGACCCTCTCGGTCGACCATCGGTTTGGGGATGATATGCCGTCTTTGAAAGCAAGACGAGTGCCCATAGCCTCTTGCAAGCTATGCCAAAACGAGACGTGAAAAGGATCCACGATCCGACACAATCGTCTTGACACACGTGCAAACTCACGATCGCAGGCGATATAGAGTTCCGCCAAAAGACCTACCAAGTTCGTCTTGACGGAAGGAAATGTGCCACCTTAGTCAATCGATCGATGACGACCCAAATGGCATCATTCTTCTTCGGGCGTGGGTAGACCGGTGATAAAATCCATTCGATCGAATCCCACTTCCACTCAGAATTGGCAAAGGTCAAGCGATCAGCCGAGACGCCGATGCTCGGCCTTGACACGACGACACACGTCGACTCGACAACGAACCGCGATCTCCTCTTCATTCGGGTCCACCAAAATCTCTGGCGGAGATCTTGATACATCTTTGTGGCCCCGGATGAATGGATAAAAGCGAATCATGGGCCAGCGGAGGATTAAATTCCGCAACACCATGTCCTTTGGAACCACAAAGGCGTTGTTCGAACCTCACGACGCCATGCTCATCCTCGAGAAGCACTTGGTCGTTCCGTTCTTGACATTTGCCTTAATGTGGCTCACTCCAACATCCGATTGCTGGCGGACTTGATCCGATCCACCAAGGTTGGTTGCACAACCATGGCAGCGAGAGATCCATGCTCAACTATCTCCAAGTTGAGGACATTTGGAATGCCTTGAGAAGAGAGGGCGAATGCTCCTTGAGCACTAAGGCATTACAATGCGCTTGCGACTAAGCGCATCGACAGCGACATTAGCCTTGCCGGATGGTAGTGAATACCCATATCATAGTCCTTGATCAACTCCAACCATCTCCTTTGCACGAGGTTCAGTCAGGTTGGGTGAACAAGTACTTGAGGCTTTGTGATCCGAATACACTTCACAACGATTCGATTAGGTAATGTCGCCAAATCTTAAGTGCATGAATCACAGCCAACTCCAAATCATGAGTAGGGTAGTTGAGTTCATGAGGTCTCAATTGCCTTGATGCATAGGCCACTACCTTGCCTTCTTGCATAAGGACACAACCGAGGCCTCGGCGAGAAGCATCGCAAAAGATATCGAAGCTGCGATGGATATCGGGAAGAACAAGAACGGAGCGGTGGTCAAACGCTTCTTGAGTATATGGAAACTTGCCATGCAAGCATCGGACCACAAGAACTTCTTGTCCTTCTTGAGCAACTCCGTCATCGGCCGCGATCTTGGAGAAGTTCTCGATAAGCGGCGATAATATCCCGCTAAACCAAGAAAACTCCGCGCCGGTGACCAAGTGGGCGGACTCCATGAAAGAACATCGGTGACCTTGCTAGGATCAATACTCGCCTCCGCTGAAAGAATATGGCCTAAGAAAGCCACTTCCTTCAACCGAACGCACACTTGTGAACTTCGCGTCTGTTTGGTGCTCACGTAGCTTGCCTAACACAAGCTTCAGATGCTCGGATGATCCTCATCGTTCTTGGAATAGATAAGAATATCATCGATGAAGACCACGACAAACTTATCCAAATACTCCATGAATACCGAATTCATGAGGTTCATGAACAAGGCAGAGCATTGGTTAAGCGACATGACAAAGTGTACTCGTACAAACCGTAGCGAGTAGAGAACGCCGTCTTTGGAATATCCTCAGGTCGAATCCGAACCTGATGATATCCCACTCTCAGATCAATCTTGGAGAAAACTCGAGCCCCAGTTAATTGATCGAAGAGATCGTCGATGCGGGGCAAAGGATACTTGTTCTTTACCGTCACTTCATTAAGTGGACGATAATCGACGCATATGCGTAAAGTACCATCCTTCTTCTTTACGAAGATTGCTGGACAACCCCAAGGAGATGAGCTAGGGCGGATGAAACCCTTCTCTTGCAGCTCACTTAACTGCTTCTTCAATTCTACCAACTCGTTCGGTGGCATCCGATAAGGCCTCTTTGAGATAGGGGCGTACCGAGAGCCAACTCAATGACAAACTCGAGGTCTCGAACGGGTGGCATCCCTGGAAGATCAGCGGGAAAGACATCAACAAAGTCACAAACTGTTGGGACTTCGCTAATATCTAGAGCGGGCTTCGCTTCAAGCGCGAAGAGATGCGGATCTAGCAGCTTCGGTGAAAAGCGAACCTGCTCGCCGGAGGGACTAGATAGAGATGAGCTTCTGGCGCAATCGATTTGCCCCATGTCTGGGACAACCAATCCATGCCAAGTATCACATCAAGACTGCTGAATGGAGAAGGATAAGGTTTGCTAAGAAACCTCGCCGCCGATCTCGATAAGGACATCCCTACACTCGATTCGCTCTCAACTCCGAACCAGAGAGCGAATGAGTAGCGGGACCGACAATGAGAGAAAAGAAGCTCTCCGATAGCAACAAAAGACTCGAAACAAATGAATGAGATGCTCTGAATCAAACAAAACAAATGGCGGGATGAGAGTTAACGAAAGTGTACCTAGCACGGCGTCGGGTGCCTCTGAGCCTCCTCTGTGGTGATGGCGTTGACGCGACCACTACCCACGCCTTGGGTAGCGGGACGATCTTACGGTCTGGTGCACCACCTCTCGGCTGCGTCCTCCATTAGGGCGAGGGTCGCTCTGTCTTCTTAGGGCATTGGTTCGCATAATGCCCCTTCGGTTGCATGAGAAACATGTGACCGGCGGCACTGGTTGCGGGGCCGCTCTGGCGACTTCGCAGTGCGTGGTCGAGACACGGCTGCGATGGGCGAGGAACAAAGGCGAGTGACCTCGGGCGCCAAGAGTGAGAATGGTACCGAGAGGCGCCAAGCGGGACGGAAGAACTGCCTGGATGACTTATGGGCCTCCCACTTGCGCTATGGAGTCCATAAGCTCTCGAGCCGCATGCTCACGACGATGGCCTTGTCGACCAAGGTCTGAAAATCGAGAAAGTCGACAATGGATAGCTTGTCCTTGACTCCTCGGACAAGCCACGCTTGAACTTGGCACCTTAGCCATATTAGTGGCCACGTCCTCGGGGAGCATAACGAGCTAGATGGTTGAACTCGTAGACATACTCCATGGTGAGCTCGCCCTTGCTTGAGTGCAAGAAACTCACCTTCTTGATCTCCATCAAGCCGGCAGGATGTGAGCCCGACGGAAGGCGTCTGAAACTCCTCCCAAGAAGCGGTGTGGTCTGCGGGCTGCATGGCGGAGAAAGCTCTCCCACCATGACAAGGTGCACCCTCCGGTGGTGCGATCTGAACAGCGCCTTCTCGTGCTCTCGCATCTGCGCGATCTGAAGCTTACGCTCCACAAGACGGCCAATCGTCGCATCCAAAGGGTCTCGGGACAGGGAAAAGGTAGGGGCTGAGTACGAAGAAACTCCGCGAGTCCTCCACGCGGTGATGGGCGTTCCTTGCCTGGATCCTGAAGCTCCGTAAGTGTAGTGGTGTTGCGCGATGGCGTCGAGAGAACTCTCCGGTCATCCAGCGGTTGCGCTCGATCAAGAAGAACCTCGGCCATGGTGGGAGGAGGAGGAGCTCCTCGTCGGACCGGTGATCGCCTTGGCCGCTCTGAGTCGTCCGCCATCCTGTTACAATGAAATTTGGTTAGCAACTAGACCCAAAAACAAAGCCTTAAAAGAAAGCAAAAGCGATCGACTAGGGAATGGAATATCACCCCAAGCGAAAGCCAAAATCAGCGGTTATTTAAACTTTAAAAAGCTTCTAAAAGACTCTAAAACAGCCAAGAAACACCAAACGCAAGGCTCAACTTCTCAACTCAACTAACCCGTATTGAATGAGCGAGTAATTGGTCGAGAAGATCAAAAATCAGATTGTAAGGTGAGAGCTAAAACTATTAGAGAGCAAGGTTAATGCAGCGAAATAAGTGTTAGATACTTAGCTAACTAGTATAACATCTTACCCTTTTATTCCCACAAGTTTTAGTTGATTAACCTCTCATTATCTATCCTAATTAGAAACCTTTGAGACTGCTGTCCGGAAATTTGATGCTTGCTGTCAGATTTAGCATCCAAGCTCCTTGTCGAATCACCGACTCGAACTTCAAAACCTTATAGTGGGCAGCTCACACTTCAATTTGCCAATCTCATTGGTTCTCCCAAAAACCAGTGTTAATCGATAACAACTATTTTGTAGAAGGAAGAGAGGAAAACAACTTTTAAAACTCAAATTAGAGTGGGATGAGAAGAGAAAGCTAAGATAGGTAAGGAATAAAATCCGAGAATTTACCTAAGCTTTCAAAACTCATTTGATGCTTTGAAAATATGTTTTCAAAATATCCTAAGGGCGACCAAGCTTGCGTTACTACGATCAAGATGGCTCGATACCAACTTTTGTGAGACCGACGCGTTTATTAGGCTCATAATACTTAGTCATCCCATTGACCCTAGTATTATCAACCAAATAAACCCGGTCTCGAGAGATGTATACTTCCCGAACGCAAGTATACATACCTCACAACAAAAGAATGTATCAATTCCATACAACACATAGAACATAAGCAACAAACCGAAGTTAACATTAATATGGAATAGATATTACAAAGAGAGGCCCTTAGGCCAAATAGCAATAATTACAAAAAGATAACAAGCGGAAGCAAAAGTGCCATAAAGATGGCCCAAAATAAGAACCAACCGGTGTGCCTTTAGCCCACAAGGCAACCTGACCAGGACCGCCAAGCTAGTCGCTCTCCCAACCACCACCTGACTCACAAAAGTAAAGCCCTTTGGGCTCTACCTCCTCTGCAACAAAGTTGTTAAGCAAAGCAAATGAGTACAATAACTTGTTTATTGTACTGCAAGACTTGACGTGTAAGATAACAGAACTATAATTTAGCTACATGCAAGCTTTATTTAAGTGGATGAGGCTTTGGACTCATTTTAGCATAAAGCAAGTTTCATTTGCAATAACATAGTAGATTGAAAGCAATTTGACAAAGCATTTTTAATTGTTGAAATAACAACGCGATAATAACATAATAATAACAACAAGAACAATCCTGGAAGTGACTAACCCAAGTCACCACAACAATAGCATGAACTCCCGTTCATACCAACCATGTCAAGTTTTAATTAAAGGTTGTAGTCTAGTCTTGAACGACCTTACCAAGCATGTCCATAACCTAGGACGAGGCTATTGAATAGTTTTATCCCTGCCGGGTGTACCACCTGTAACCACACGTCAGACCGCCTTTCCTTTACGCACACTTAGAAGGTGTCTTTGGCACGGCTAAGTCCTCTGAGACCTTTCCAAAGGATGAATGCTAATTCTGAGCTGCACAACCCACGGGAGAAGGAGACATCACAACCTTCCCGAAGCTAATGCTCCTCCACACTATACATATACATTTGTTTTTTTAAACACACCAACCGAGCTCGCTCATAATTAACACCCCTAGAGTACTTAGTCAAGAGGGTTCCATATGCCCCTCGCGTGGTTAGTCTGTGAAATCGCTGGCTTAGTGACCCAAGTACTCGGTCCTTAGGGACCCGGGCATACCACCACATCCAAAAACCGCACCATCCATCCAATATGCCCAAGTCTAAATCAATCTTTTATTTTCAGTTTTGATTTTACAAATTAATCAAAGCACAAGTGCTGGACATATAGGAGTAATAATCATTTTGAGTGATCAAGACCATCGACTAAGTCGATGATCGCCCATTCTACCGATAACTAAGCATGTCTAAGCAATTTACATCGAAACTACTAAGTGATAAGAGCTCATCCAACGAGCTCCCACCACAGCAAATAACCTAGGCTCATGGTAGTAGAGGATAAACAATTCCTACAGATCATGCAACTATAGGCTTGCTAGCGACATTTAACACAAAGTAGCATGCATACATAGAAGTAAAACAATATATTAAGCTTTAAAGTAATGGGACAATGATGGAAATGATCAAACTGCTTGCCTTGTTGCTGGCCAAGTTGTGGCAGAGGGTCGCTCTTGGGATCACCACAAATGTCGAAACCTAACGGAAAAGCGAGAAAGAACCGATAAGAACGACGAAAAACCAAAAAGACGCACAACAAACGAACTCCAAATTCTCTGAATTTTCTACAGCAGCAAGAGGGTGATTTTTAGGGAATATTGCAACAAGAACCAATTGATTTGGATTCTAAATGCAAAAGATATGATGAAATCAATTCTGCTCAGCCTATTAATTAGAAATATGTTACTGTTCATCGCAAAATTTTCTAGAATAGCAGTGAAGCCGAAATTTTTACTGTAAAACCAGCACCTCATGAGATGACTAACACAATTGAGTTAACCTCATTTGGAGCTATGATGCCCTTTCTATAATCTTTCAAAAACAAGAACTTGAACAAAATTATAATGCACAAATCCTCATTTTCCTAACAGCAACATGCTCAAAACCAATTTTCACAGTGAGTTCACTAAGAGAGGAAACCAACAAAGTTGGTCTCACCCAAAAATAGTCTATAGAGCATTAGTTATGTATTTTACAAGTTAAGTATTGTTTTTGAGTGTATATTTAAAGGGAGTTTTAAAATCTAATGGCAAACTGTGCTCTGGAGCTGAACTCAACTTACAATCATTTTTGGATTAAAGTCAAGTTCAAGACAGAGCTAACACAATTTGAATGACCTCATTTGGAATTAAAATGAAAGAGATATGAAATTCTAAAGTCTATACCTTATTTCAGGTTTAACTAAGACCTCACTTTGGGATTTCTAAAACTCACAAGGGTATGGGAGGGCGTGAGCCACAGATCATAAATCCAGCGGCTCGAGACCTCCCGGAGAACATCACATGCGCTTGCGTGAAGGTCCAGAGGTCTGGACCTCTTAGCAACTCACATGCGCGAGGTGAGGGGAGGTCGTGGCCGTAGATGGGAGATCCAGCGGACCACAACAGAAAGGAGGTCGGAGCGGACCAGATCTAAAGGGGAGGTCCTCAGCAGGTGAGATCTTCCAAGGAAGATCTAAACTACCAAGATCTCCCAAGGAAGATCTACATCGTCAAGACCTCACAGGGAGGTCTGGGCGGTCGAGATGTTCAAGGAGGTCCTTGATGGTCAGATCGTCCAGGGAGGACCTTGGCGGTCAAGATCTACAGGGGAGGTTATGAGCAGTTTGAGATGGCTTAGGGAGGTCCTAAGGGAGGTCCTCAACGTCATAGACCTCCGAGGAGGTCAGGCCGGCCACGATTGCGCAAGGGGAGGTCTTGGGCGCTCGGATCTCCTCGGAGGAGGTGCGGGCGTCCTGCACTAACGCCTTAACTTCGCGCCGCACGCTTGGACATGAATAAATCTTGCTGGACATCAAGGAGGTCAGCAGGCTGGAGGTCTTAAATGCACGCATTAAAGGGTGGATTTAAGGCGGTTAAGACGCCCATGATTACAATGATGGGAGCAAATGATTAGCGCATTAAAATAGAGGATTTTTGTCCTAAAAGCGACAACGACGCTGCCATTGTGTCCGACAAAACCCGAGCACAAAGGCGTGGTCATCGCGGCGATGTAGACCTCATGGCGAGATCAATAATACCGTTGGGTCCGCAATAACCATCGCGCAAAGGACCTCCTCTCAACGGCGGCGACGGCCTTGAGCGCCGTGGCCGGAGAGGACAACGAAGACAAGCACGGCAAAATCCAAAATGCAAAAGGAAGCTCATGCGACACCAAACAAGCGTGTGCCCAATTTAAAAGCTCGCGACCTCATACATGCGGGTGCCCAGTAGCTAAAGGACTATCAGGAGTACAGGAGGTCCTAAGGTCTTTGAGGAGGTCGAGGAAGGAGGACCGGTGGGGAGGAAGGGTGCTCCTGACCAAAGCTTCAACTTCAAGCTCCACTTTGTCCCCCTCTACAAATGCCCAACAATATCAAGTTAGGCCTTGGTCCCAGAGGGGATGGTACAAATGGAGTTCAGAGAAAAATGAGGAAAACTCCAGGGACCCTTGTCCACCGAGGAGCTTCAAGCTTCTCAACAATGGCGGCCAAGAGGGGAGGAGAGGGAAGCTCAAATGACACGGTGCAAGCTTAGAGCTTAGAAGTGTGCCAAAGAAGCTAAGGGAGGAACCCAATGGTGACTTATAGCCTGAGTGAAGGTTATGAGCTGGGGCTAAGCTCCATGGTGAGCTTAGCCCACGGGTTGGTCCATGGGGTGGACAAGACATAAAGGTTGACAAGAGGCGGTGTCTTGACTGATAGGCGAAGTCGACACGCATTAAATCTTGGTCAAGAAAGAGATTAAAGGTGCAGAGGCTGGCGCATTAACTCCACGCTCGAAGCACGCATGCGCGCCGAGAAGGAGAAAACAGGGAGGTCCTTATGACCGTTGGATAAGACACGGGAGGTCCTAACCATCGGATCTCATTTTGAACCGTTATGTTTTAAGTGGTGGGAGGAGGTCCCACCACACGATCAAGGTGGGAGGTCGTGGCCCTCCGATTTCATTAATGTCAAAACGCATACGTGAGGAAAAGGGGCAGAGGTCCAAAGCGTTGGATCTCCATCCAGCAGTGCGGACCTCCGGTGAGGACTTAACACGCGATCAAAAAGACATGAGGGAGGTCATGGCCTTTGGATTTAAATCCAAGGGCACACAATGACCGGGAGGTCGATATGATGCATAGCGAGCAAGGGAGGTCAGGACCGTTAGATTTAGATCTAAGGGTTCGATCAAAAGAGGTGGAGGTCTGAGCTTGCATACGCACAAGGGAGGTCATGGCCTTTAGATTTAGATCTAAGCGCTCACGATCTCACGTCTTGTTGAGGGAGGTCTGCGCATGAGACAAAAAGGAGGTCGTGAGTAGATTTTAATCTAACGGTGCACAACAAAAGATGGGGAGGTTGTGAGTGCTTGATAGCAGGAGGTCGTGAGTTGTTGGATCGATCCAGCTGGCTCGACCTTGGTTAGAGTGGGAGGTTTGTTTAGTTTAGGTTGAGAGGAGGAGGTCGGGGCCATGGATCTTGGATCCAAGGGCTATGACCTCACGTGGAATGGGATGACTGTTGAGTATGTTGAGGAGGAGGTCGTGGTGTTGGATTTGATCCAGCAGCTCGACCTCAACAAATGGGATGACCTCATTGCGATGGTTTAACAGCTCGAGGAGGTCTTTGAGGTTTAACACAGGGAGGTCATGACCATGGATCTTTGATCCAGCAGTTCTGACCTCATGAGGTGGGAGGTCCTTGCGGTGTTGATCGCGGAGGAGGTCGTGGCGGTTGGATGTAAATCCAGCAGTGCGACTGATCAAGGTGGAGATGGGGTCTGTGAGGTGCGGACATGGTTGGGCTGGACCAACTTTGAATATAGCTAGCCCAAGGAGCAGTGTAGGCTTTTAAATTTAGTTTTAACAGCTGAAACTTAGCAGAATTATTTGAGATAGCAAATGAGCTCCAAATTTGATGAAATTTTAACTGGAGCTTGCTGACAATGAGAACAACCTTGCATAAAATTTCCAGAGGTTATTATGCAATGCATTTTCTCAGGAAATTCATGAAGGTTGTTTAAAGGATTGTTTTGCCTCCAAAATTATCAACAAGTGTTATAACTCATGATATTTTTAGAAGGGTCCCATATCAGTTTTGGGACCAAGGAAAATATATTCCAAATGTTTGGCACAAGATTTAAGATAATTGGAAAATGAGTTTGATTTTTGGTCAACAAGAGCTTTGTGTTTTGAATTACACAACTCTTGGACAAGAATCACATGAGATTTTAGGGTTTTTCAAGATGTGAGAAAAAGTTTTAATTTCTACACATATAATTATACTTGATTAACCCTAATTATACATTTGGGATGTTACACATCCCATACACATACCCTTCAATCCATAGTATTTTTAGATCTTCCATCAATGGTGCTAAGTACACATCAATATCATTCCCAGTTGCTTGGCCCTTGGATAAGTGTCGACTGACAAAATATACTTCCGCTTCATACACAACCAAGGAGGAAGATTGTAGAATCTGAGCATCACGGTTCAAGTGCTATGTCGGTGCTCATGTTACCGAAATGATTCATTCCATCATACTCAATCCAAATCTTATATTCCTCGGTTCCATAGAAGTCACGCAAATCTCCTATCGATGTTTCTCCACTGCGAGGAATCGGCAGGTGTCTTAGTTTTACTGTCATTCTTACGCTCCTTTGAGTGCTAATGCGGTGATTTTGCATTCTTTGGGTTCGCAAAAACCGCTTCAAGCGAATTCTGAGAAGATACCACGCCACTTTAGCGGGAGGTCCTTTCTTCACCTCGATTCTCACCTCGTCATCGATTGATTCTTACGCTTGTATCGGGATCGTTGCACAGACATACATGCATGTTTGTATACTCGTTACGGTAGAGGATCTGATCGTTCGGACATGCATATATTCTTTCTACTTCCATTCCCAATGGACAAAGAACCTTCTTGGCTTTGTAGGTGGTTTTGGGCAACTTCGTTTTCCTCTAGAAGCATGTCGCTAAGAGACCTAATGACTCAAGTGAAACTCTTGTCGGACCAACCGTTGCTTGCCTTCAATTTCAGCAGTTCAAATACGGATGACAACCTTGTGTATTCGGCTTGCGATCCGAGAACAAAGGTTTCTCCAAGTCCTCCATCAAGCCCCGGAATTGAACATACTCCCTCTCATTACAATTCCCTTCTGCGTCGCGAAGCATCTGATCTAGATTATCATTGTGCAGCCTATCCGAATCGGAACCACAATCGACATCATCCGGCAGCATATTGATATCGTTAACTTCCTATATAATATGCTCTTCACCGTGACTGGTCCAACATGTATAACCCTTTTTGAAACCCCTTCGAATCAAGTGTATTTCGATCTGCGCTCGGTTCTTAAACATCTTGATTCTCGCGGTCAATGCATGGACAATACATATATTCCGCCCCTTATTCAACATATCCTCCTCGGCTCTTGTAAAAGCACACACGCCATTAATATACTCTTCACTCACACGGTTCTCGGTGTACATCAACCGGTCCATCACACGGTTCGTATTGAAAACCACGGAAATAAATAAAGGGTGACTTGAGCGTATTTTACGAGAGCTTAATTACGCTTTCCAACAAAAGCGTATTTTCTCTGAACTAAAGGTGGTTTTTTATTTTTACATTTTTCAGATTTTATTAACTTACATGTGGGCCCTACTTGTTAGTGACTCATTTTTATTTCGTGATTTTATTTATAAAATTTATGGCGGTCCCACATGTCATAGACTCGTTAGTTTATTAACTAAATGATTAAAAACAGTAGGATTTGAAGCTCAAATTGGGCTTAGGGTGACATCGCATTGCTAATAGTCGTGACTCGGGGCCTAAGGTGCTTTGAGGCTGACCCAGCGATGATGTCTGTGGCGGCGCCATGGGCTTCACTAGCGATTTGGTGTAAGCGCTGAAACTACTCAAATTAAGGATGCTTATGCTCGGCAGACTCCCTCAATCACGAGGAAGGTGTCAATGAAGTCGGAGAAAGGTCCAAGGCGGCTAGTCATCGATCGGTGAATAGAGGCGACGGCGCCAAGCTCCTTGGTGACAATAGCTTAAATGGACCACACAAGCAGGCTCAGTGAGGTGAGGCGATACTCAAACCGGGCACAGAGTGGCGATGGACTCACCGGGCTTGGAGATCTCCCGCGGTTACCGTAGCGCCAGAGATGGAGATCAAGAAGACTCTATTGGGGAGCTATATATGTACACTGCACCATCTGTGATGAGTTAATTATCATTGACGGTTTTCAACAAAAACCATCTGTGAAGACGTCATATCACAGACGGTTCATGTTTAAAACCGTCTGTGAAGAGGTCATATCATAGACGGTTCATGATTAAAACCGTCTGTGAAGTATAACCGACGGTTCTGACCAAAAACCGTCGTGATATTGGGTAATAATACGAGGCGGTTTTTGTCGAACCGCTCGTCTACTTCATGAGCGATTTTAAACATGAACCGTCTATGATATGACCTCTTCTAAACGATTTTAAGCGTCTTGAATAATAACAGGCGGTGGGTAAACAAAAAGCTATGCGAGATTGTGTTTATCTGAGCGGTTCGATGAACCATCGTGATCGAGCGTCGATATTAGCATTTCCGTAGTAGTGAGTGCGTGACTTGGAATTTTACCATGGCTTAAAATTTTGCTTACTTTACGATTTTAAGCCATGGTAAAATCATAGTCATAGACGGTTTTTAATACAAATCATCTGTGATGAGATACTTATCACAGACGGTTCGTATCAAAAATCGCCTGTGAAGTATCACAGATGGTTCGTATCACGAACCGTCTGTGATATGTCATCATAGATAGTTTTTCTCTGAAACCGTATGTGATTCGCAGCGCGGGAGTTCAATATTTTGGCGCTGTCCTTATATATTGTAGCTGAGTCGGCGGGATCTTGTTGGGGCAAGCTAGGCTCCCACGTCTTCTTTAATTTCTTTCATTTCGGCGGAGGTGGAGGTGTGGTGGAGAAGGAGAAGCGGCACCAAGTGCCACCTTGTTGTCGGCGAGGAAAGAGCTGCCATGGGAGGATGGCGAGTTCACTAGAGATGGACACCTCACCCTCTCTCCAGTTTCTTTCCCTTCTTTCCCTGCTTTCCTCTGATTTCCTACATACATATCACACCTTTCTTCATTTCTGACCCTACCACTGCCTCCTCTTTCACAGCTATTGGAGGAGTCTTATTGGTGCTTGTGGTGGTCGTGCTTGTGGTCATGGTGGTGGTGGTCGTGGCGTGTAGCTTGATCCTTTAGTTTTGCTTTAACAATTGATTTACATTGGTTGTGTGAGGAGTTGTTCTTAGAAATTTATTCTTCTTTGTTCTTGGCGTGGTGAGACGCGTTGAGTCGTGGCCTGCTGTGATTTTTTTATCTGAAAAATCTATCACAAGCAGTTACGAACAAAACGATCTGTGAAAATTACTATCACAGACGGTTCTTATTGAACCGTCTGTAATATACTATCGCAGGCGGTTCTTGTTGAACCGTGCGTGATATATTTACAAATGGTTTGAAAATAAATGCGTGATAACGCTTTGTTATCACAAATGCATAAATATAGATGGTTCACAAAATGAATGCGTGATGACGGTTTAGAACCATCTTTGATGATGTTTTGTGTAGTAGTGGTGGTGTATATACTTGTGTTGAAAAAAGTATTTAAAGTGTATAATTAATCAAGTAATCCTGCGTAGAGATGTTTGGTTGGAAGATGACAACATTAGCTGTGGATATAACGAGGATATGCTAATGATCTTAAGATGATGATACAACTGGCAATGGTGTTGAGGGTTTGTCGAAACATTCTTTTTCAGCAAAATTCAGGTTATGTCGAGACGGTGGCGGTCAAACCGGCCAGGGTGGCGGTCAGACTGACCTTGGTGGCGGTTTGGCGGCCGCCTCTAGCGGTCGAGCAACCGTTTAGCATGTCAAGTGGCGGCAGTGAGCCAAGCCATAAGCGCGTATATGACCGAGCGAAAGGTAACTTTCAAGTTTGGAGCCGGACCAAAAGCAGAGTGTGTAAGGAAGAGAGAGGATTCTTCTACACTTGGTTTCATGATTTTTTGAGTTTCAAACCAAAAGTCCTATTCGTTTTAAATTTTCAGAGAGAGTTTCAGATTTTCAGAGAGGAAATTTGGCTAAGTCTCATTCTTTGGTGATCGGATCGGTAGGAATGACTGAGACCGACCATGGGTGGTGGTCATTGGTTTTGCCACCTTTCATGCGGCCGGCTTGGCGGCGATGTTCGTAGGTTAGGTCAATTTCATGGATTTCAGTGCATATGTGTTACATGATGCATGTTTTGACTAACGTAGGTCAAGTTACGAAGAACTTGTTCCCGAAATTAATTTCTTAGTCTATTGTTATGCAGGAGGCTTGGAGGTCAACGACGGTCAATGATGAGAATGATTGGGACTAGGCTTGGAGAGCTAAGGTTATTGTTATGCAGGAGACTTAGAGGTCAACGACAGTCAAAGATGATGATGATTAGGACTAGGCTTGGAGAGTTAAGGTCCAGAATGATCAAGGATATGAGGTGAAGTTAGTGGACTCAAGCTTGGCGCAAAATGGATAAGGATGACCGAACGGTAAGTTCGGTGTGATTGGTTGTATCAAGCGGCGCAGGGGTCAGTGCAAGTTCCATGGTGGTTTCGGTGGAAGCCAGATGGGAGTGACTTTTCGACTTGAAGATAGCCGTTGATGAACCACATGTGATGAAGCATGGGATTGCTTCAGGAAGATTGAACTCGGTCTTTTGGAGAAAGATCGAGAAGGTGTATTTTGGTAACTTCACTAAAATATCGCCTTGGTGACCTTTGGCTAATCCACGGCGCAAGGAGAGACGGTTTAGGTCAAATGAAGATAAAGATCACAAAGAAACGGATTCAGAAAACCCAGTTCGTCATCCTCTTTGAGAAGCGTACGTGAGTGTAGACCCATTTGTGTGTGGGCTTAACGGGTGCCCATTAGGGTCTTCTCTCTCAGCCTAGCCTCTACTATAAAAGGGAATGTCCAGATGTAGAGTTCTCAAGTCCTTCTAAGAGAAAAACCTTAATTTGTGTTTTGAGGATTTTGGAGTAGTTAAGGCTAGGGTTTGTGAGAGATGAATTGATTGTGTGCTCAAGTGCTGAGCTTTTGTCCTCCATGGCGGAGTGGCTGCAAACTAACATTTATCTCAAATCAATCCAAGCAAAATTTCTCCAAGATGAGTCTCTTCTTGTTCTTGCTCTCACTTTGGTGACTTTTGGATTTTTGATGATCCTTTGGTTTCTTGAGGTGATCTTGCTTGCTGTGACATGTGGGAATGCATCTAAGATCATATTGATCATCTTTTATCCACGAACAAGTTTTTAGATCAAAGTTTGATTTTCTCAGGTTCTTGTGCCCTCCTTCCCTCATCTATGAAATTCATGGAACCTTGGCTTTGATCTTCCTGATCGTCGATTAGAATAGGTTCCTGACCTTTTGATGTGCTATGGTTGAAATTTGAGAGGATTTGGATCACCGGATCAAAAGTTGAGCCGATTTTTTATTTTGATTTCGTGCTGATTTCACTATTTATCGGTCTGGAGGTCAGACCGTCCCTAGTGAGAGGTCTGACTACTAGGCCAACGGTCAGACCGCCCAACCTGAGAGGTTTGACCGCCTGACTCACCTTGATTTGAGTTTTTGTTTTTTTTTTTTGCTTCAGGGTTTCGATTAGATTCAATACAAGACTTTCGCTTCACTTATTCGTTGACCTTCATAGCTATTGGAGTAAAAATTTAAGTTGAATCCGATAAAGATGAAAAATTGATAGTACTCCTATTTTTTGGTCAGACTTGTTCTTCAATTATAGGAATTTGAGTGTACCGTTCTAAATTCAACATTAGATAGATTTTTGCTGCGTTTTTGCCTAACACATGATAGGTAAGTCTTGAATGTTCTTTTACCGTGGCTCAGGTCAACAAGATATGTTTAGTTAGGGCTAGCTTAATAGAATAGCAAACAAAAATCTCATGCTGATTGATATCCGCCGCCTACTTTTAACGCATAAGGCCATCCACAGCGCTACGTCGACAGAGGCTTTGCAGCGCCATGTCGAATGCTTACTGCCGTGGAGGCGAGAGGGAAAAAAAGACAATGACTTGCACAATGTGTTAGAGTGACTGCAATGATGCCGTAGCTCGAGCCATACTTGTTAATACTATTTTGAAAGCTATACTAGTTTGACTCTTGGAATGATATATTTTAGTACTAGTTTATCTTTGGTGTATCATTTTGGAGTTTAATATAAAAATATATATTTATAAGTATATATATATAATTGTATGCACACTAAATTTTACTTCAAATACATAGTAGTGGGATCAAATATAACATATATATACTTGATGAGTTCAATAGATGACATTATCAATTCCGTCGGTATAGCCAGTATTGTCCGATATCGAGGCCAGCAAGACTGGTATTTGTTAGGACCCAAACATACAAATCCGGACCCTCTGTGTATTTTGAACTAGTCTCATGATCAGTAGTTAGCTCACAAAGTGACAACATCGATGAAAACCATATCCATACAACGAAATAGCTAAGGAATAAGCAAATTATTATTAAATACAAGCAGATGACCTTAATATCAAAGTTTACAAACTTTGCCACGCAGGGCTTAAAAGACTAATAAATAAATCTTAAAACAGAAGAAGAAAACTCGTTGTGGCCATTTGATATGCCCATAGGCAATCGAGTGGGGAGTGTATGTTTGTTCGTATAGTCTTCAAAATATTCTTCCTCGTAGAACTCTGGATTTCCGGATTCTTCTTCAACAACTTATCAACAATGGCATAAAATCATGAATACATAAAATAATCCACAAGTCATAGGTAATAGTATACAATTAATATTCATGCAAGGCTTGAACAAGGAATAGTTGTGTGGTTGTTTTGCAGAAAGCAATATTGATAGTAAATACAATAAATAGATTTAAAAACATAATTAAAATATTATATAAATAAAGTAACAAGTGCTTTGAAACAACTAATGAACTACTCGTTCACTTCCTATCCATTCCACCATCCACTCATTTTATAAAAACTATATACATCGTGTGAAATCAGCAGGCATTATCTACAACCGAGGACACATCTGTTCGAACAGTTTTAACACTCTGTAGAGGTTGTACAGCTTGAACCACAAGAGATAATCAACTTATAATGTCAGCCATAACACGCTTCTGTAGGCGTGAGACTAAGTGATTATCACAATACTTTTACAAAATTCTGTCTTAACTCAGTTCTGTCCGCTAAGGTTATACCACCGAATGGACCTCGCACCCATTCGGGGACCCCCTCTAGCGCCATTGTGAATATCCCTCGCATAATTCACGCTTCCAAAAATAGAACTAAAATCAAGACATTGCTAATTAATTAACCAGGTTCATTCCATACTAGACATGTGGTTGTACGATAAGGCTCAAATCAATGGTGCACAAGATTAAATCATTAGTGATTACCTAGGCGAGACTATCTCATCCAAAATAATGTGTCTCGCTCACCCACTTTACTACACGATCACTCGTCCGACTATAAATCATTTTGTTCACCCAAACCAATAAAATCCCTACCATGGCATAAAAAAATTATAAAAGCGACATCGCACCACAACTTGTACAATAGTGACCTCGCACCATAGTTGTACAATAGTGGCATCGCACCACAATTTCATATATCATTAAGTCAAATTTAATATTATTAAACATATGATCATGAGCCCATTGTAACTAAGCATGACTAAGCATATTCGCATACATTGTTGGTATTACTATTATTTTCAACTAATATCAACCCTTTCTATGGTGTCAAAGGATACACAGCATTCACAATATTCAAGGTGGCATAAAGTCAATTAGGTAATTAGCTACTCCCGAAAACAATTGATATAAAATTAACATGCATGTTGATATAAAAATATAATTTTTCAATAATGGTTACTATATGATCAAAGGTCTACGAATTGCCTTCTTTGAAGGGTGGAGTTGCTCGTTAGACTAGCCTAATTTGGCTTTGCAGCAGCAGATTCTATCTGGCATAAAAGCGAGACAAATAAATACAATAAATCCAAATCAAATCCAAAATTATAAAATTGGAACCAAAGAAGGATATTGCATTTAGATGAATTTAGGAACAAGAATCGATGGAATCGAGTTAGTATGAGAAAACGAACACCGAAGTTTTTAGGAAAAGGAAATTCCTAGAAAAAAGAAGGAGGAATATTCACTTGTTGACATTTGGGCCCCACCTTTAAGTGAGCCACAAGGAAAAGCAGAAGAAGAAGGAGAGGCCGAGAGGAGGCACTTAGGCGGCAGTAGTGAGTGGTAGTCTGGCGAGTTCGGTTGGTGGCCAAAATGGGTCTGACCCCTGACAAGGAAGCGATGAAGAGGTGGCAGCATGAGCATAGGTGGCAGTCTTGGCGCCGGTGCTAGTGGAGGCACACGGGAGGTGTGGGCGGCGCGGGGCGGTGGCGCTCTGGCGGCCAGGCGAGGTGGGCGAGCCACAGGTTGCGTGGAGGCCTAGAGAACACGCCCGAGGTCGGGTGTACGGGGTGGGTGGCGGTGTGGAGGCGGTCGCCGGCGGTGGGTTGAAGGTGGTGGTGACGATGGCATGCTCTGGCGATGGTAAAAACCAAATTGAGGAGGGGTGGATAGAAGAGGACCGGGAACATGACGTGATGTGGTCAATTTGGTGGAAAACTCACCGGAGAAGAAGATCAACGCGTTGGCGACGTGGCCGGACTTGAAGAAGAAGAAGGTGAATGGTGTCGCACGTTCCAAGCAAACGGAGGGGACATAGACTATGGGGTTTGAGGCAAATCGAAGAGGGGAGCAAGAGACACACAGTGCTCCCTTTATAGGGCAGAGGCGGTACTCGAATCGATAGGGAACGCTCGTGGATTTTGGGCGTCGGTTTTGTTTGACATTGAACATTGACAGGAAATGGCAAAATTGAATACGAGGGATGATGGTGGCGTGCAATTGAAGGTGGCTCGACGTGGGTGGCAGTAGTGGGGTCGTGATGTCTCTATCGGAAGTAAAAAATGGTGCTTCGTGCGCGACGCACGAGTGGCGAGAAGCGGTAGCGCACGGGTGGTGGTGGTTGTGATACAGGGTCGTCCGATCTTCTCGACGTAGGATCAAGATACTCATGTGTCCCTCTTGAATCATAGTGATCTTCCATTGCCCGTGCAAGGATTAGCACTCTATAATTCGCAAGAACACATGCGCTGACTTCACCGACCACCAAGTGAAATCACCGTGCTCCCAATTCCCAGCGGAAAGGTTGAACGATCTTAGTTGAACTCCCAATTCCCCTTCAAGTTGGTTCGGCCAACAAGAAAGAACAAGAGCAAAACTTTGCAATCTATTATTTCTGACAATAATGGTCTCAAGAATACATGGGGTTCACGGTGGTATTTATAGTGCCCTCTTAACACACGCACCAAGGCCTAGGGCCGGCGCTTTATTGATTCGGCCAAAAGATTCCGAATCGAACTACTAATCGAAATATTGTTTGGATTACTATTCACACCGAAACTGTTCATGCCAAGTGCTGCTTCTACTGAGTACATCTCCTTTCGAGTACTGTTCAAGACCTGGACGTAGACCTTCTGGTCATAGGACGTTGGCAACTGGTTGTAGACCTTTTAGAACTGATCGTAGGACTTTAACAACTGGTCGTAGGACTTTGGAGACTAGTCGTAGAGCCGGCAGACCTGGCCGTAAGGCTTGTAGACCTAGTCGTAAGGCTTGTAGACTTGGTCGTAAGACCTGTAGACCTGGCTGAGACAGCATAAAATGACTTCCTTTAATCTTCTAGAGTTCTCCTCTATTGCTTTGCATCTAAAATCTTCACAACGTTCAAATCTGAGAATGCACAAAGTATTTGCATGAGGTAGTAACCAATTCTCATTATGGTCAATAAGAGACTCATTAACAAACAAAAGCACCTGTTGGTCCAGCAGCTTGGCTCTGGCTCTAGTCATTGGGCCGGTTGGCACTTCATGAATAGTCTCATGTGTACTTGAAGTAGTAGACGTAGGTATATCCTCATCACGAGCTCTAGTCATTGGACCGGTTGGTACTTCAGTCTTCTCATTCACACTTGAAGCAGTAGTCAAAGGAATATCCTCATCATCCTCCCCTTCTTCAGGAAAAAGTCGTCATTGGCTTTTGATAACCTGAAAATATGCTAAACAAAGAATACAATGTATATGCATGATATATATATTTGTCATCCGCACACCTTCGGTTTAGTACCTTAGGATTTCCGAAAAGTGTACTAAACAAAGAGAACAACGTATAGGTGTGGTATATGTATGAGTCAATTATTGTGTCATTCTCGTTGTTTTGCACAAAATAATTACCACAGCAGCAACCATAGGATATATACATTGCAATACTTTCATTCACATCATTCTCCCTCCCATGAGAAAAAGTCTCCCTTGACTTTTCTAAGTACATCGACAAGATATTAAAGGGACAAACTAGATCAAGTTGTTTAAATATAGGGGAGAAAATTCTTAATGTCTTACATGCTTCAACTGCGCTACTCTGATTACCTTTACATGTAAGAGATAAACAAGTAGGCATCACGTTGTGTTCTAAACAATAAGCACTTGTATTTAAACCCATCTCAAAGTAACCATGACATTGCTCAATAGATGGTTTGTCCAAAACACGCAATTTTAATTTAGCACGCTTATCACAGGTAATGCATATTCGATAAACATGAAACTTGTTGTCTACACCATAATCTCCAATCAAATTAAATTTATAAGCGAAGGTGTAGGTACTAGCTAGTGATTTTGAACATGTAATTTCATAAACTCTCTCAATCACGCTAGATAGCTCTATGGGTTCGTTGAACATGATATAGTGTAAAGAATCATCAGGAGATATTCTAGTAAGAACTTCATCATGATTAATCAATTCCACATTACATAAATTAAGGGCATTAAATTCAAAATGTGGAATATTCAAAGGAACACTAGAGTTCTCACTCTTACTTACCTCTTCTTGATGAATATTCAATTCAACACCATTATTGTTACCTTGATCGACCTCCTTAATTGATGTAGGAGCTGTAGGTATCAAAACTTCATGATGTAACTCCGAGTCAGCAGGCACTCCATCCCCAACTGTGATTGTCAGCAGGCACTCCATCCCCAACTGTGATTATCTCCTTGTCTTTTACATCCAACGGTACCAGTTGTTGAACATTGAACTCCTCTTTTTTAATGTCAACCTGCATAATGTGAGGAACAACACTAGAAGCAGAGAGTAAATCGTTAATTTCAGCCATAACCTCACTTTTACTATCATCTACTTCACTCATTTCTTTTGGTGTATCTCTCACACTCTCAAATTACATGCTCTTAACCTCACATATGGTGGAATCACATAGCTCACAATTTTCAACACTCTCACTCAATTTGGCTATGTGGCTCTCATCCTCACATAGGTTTTGAAGCATCTTGTCTTCCATTAATCGTGGGCCAGCAATGGCGCAATTGCCATCAACCACGATCTCCTCATGTACTGCGGGTTGTGACGGGGCAACACTACTCGTCTCCTTGGCCGAAGAGGAATTCCCATGCTTGACCATCTTCTCAAGTGACACACCAGTGGATGGATGAGAACTAAAGAGTCAGCGCAGATTTAATTGATGTGCTTGCATGTCTTTAAGTCTCTTTTCTGCCTTCATAGCATATTTCACAAGATCTTGTAGACTACAAAAATATTCATCTTGAAGTGCAACAATGATCTGAAAATTCAAGCCTGCTTTGAAGTATTGCTTTTCCTGGTATGCACTAGTGATATTGGCATGACGTATTACATGATTCAGCTCATTATAGTAATGTTGGACAACTCTACATCCCTGTGTAATGCTCTCCACATGGCGTAGTAGTTCCCGTTCATAATAGGATGGAACAAATTCTCTTCTCATGGCCCTTTTTAAATAGACCCAAGATGTAATGAGTCGTTTCCCACTTAGCTGTTGCCACCAACTAGAGGCATAGTCCTCAAAGCACATAGTGGCCAATCTCACTTCCTTGGCTTCTGACTTGAACTTCTGAGATTCAAGCTCGAACTCCATGTCTTGTACTCACTCAAGATACTCTTCTGGATCATTACTACCATAGAAGGGAAGATACGTATACTCACGATCTACCATGGTTAGTAGTAAAACAAGGAATATGTAGAATTTTGTGAAAATCACTCATTTCTCTCCCAAGCAAAGTTCTTACCTTTCTGAAGCAAATTGAGGCCAAAACTTTCACTTGGTAGTAGTTACAACAGCAAGGTGATAATCAAGCGAATTTAAGAGTGTTTCACAATTGTACAACAACGGTTATTTAGTGGAGCTAGGTATGGAAGTATATAACCTATGCAATCTGAAATTCAAGTTGTTGTAAAGCTAAGTAATAATCTAAGCTTAAATACTTTGCCTAGGTGCTGATCCAAAGGATTTAAGCAAGTGTATGAACGCACACGCAAAGATAAATGTGACTTAATGCAAACAATGGAATGAGCTAGTGAGAAACAATCTGAAATTGAGATAAAAACTAGCTCGTTTTGCACCAAGTACTAAGAGAGACACTAGCTAATTGCAAAGATATCAGTATAAGGGCATAAGATTGCTCAAAGAGATTAAATATACAATCTGAAGTTATGGGCAAAGGTTTACTCTTCCCAAAATTCGGCCAGTGCCTTTTCTTTTCTCCTTTCTTTCTCAAAACCGCATGAACAAAGCTCTCTCCCCTTCGACTATTAGAGCAACTGAACAGAAAAGTTGATACTGGTATTTGCGGTTTGCTTTCTTTCTCCCCTCTTTTTTTATACTTTTATCAAGCCGTGGCTTTTTCTTATATACGGCTGCTTTTTCTTCTTTTCTTTTACAATGGCCAAATTAGGGTTTGCTCACCTCTTGATTGCACAAGCCTCACAATTCAGAAAGTGTAAATAAGCCTAAGAGCAGCCCTAATGCAATTATCAAAAGCTAGTCTCAAAGATGAAAAGATAAAAGTGAAGTTACTGTAGCCAAACCAAAACAGACATCCTGGTGCGGGTCTGCGAGCACGGTTGTTGTGCTCACTCTTACTTGACATGTTTGAGCAGGAGAGATCGTCTTCGATGAGCCAGAGGACCTCCAAGACGACTAGGTTGCGACTTCCAGACAATTACCTGTGGCGGATCGTGTGGACCACTCTGTTGTTATTTTAATAAAGTTGCGTTGATGGATGTTACAGTTTTCCTCGGAGGTCCGGCGCTGTTCCAGAGCACCCGAAGGTGGTCTGTGACAAGCGTCGGACCTCTCGAGCTTCGAATAAATGACGAATTAAATGCGTTAGCTCGACCCGCGCACGACCACGACACGGATAGAAGGTGTGGGTCGGTTGGCTACAAGCACGACCACGCTCACGATCATGGTTATCTTTTTTGTAGGGTTTCTGTGTACTCAAAGACAAAGCGACACAAAGATAACACGTAGATCAGTACTTAAATAAAAATTCTAATGGACTAAAACCTAATAAAACTCATAGGAAATAACATATTGAAAACTAGGGTTTGGAATTTTTGGTTTATGGACTCTAGGAATAAGAACAGCAAGAGAAACAATCTAATGCTAAGGGTAAATAATCCTACCAAGTAAACCGCGCTCTGATACCAAGATAATACAGGGTCACCCAATCTTCTCGACGTAGGATCAAGATACTCACGTGTCCCTCTTGAATCGTAGTGATCTTTCGTTGCCCGTGCAAGGATTAGCACTCTATAATTCACAAGAATACACGCGCTGACTTCAACGACCACCAAGTGAAATCAC
This sequence comes from Phyllostachys edulis, assembly GCA_036346405.1. Lineage (NCBI taxonomy): Eukaryota > Viridiplantae > Streptophyta > Magnoliopsida > Poales > Poaceae > Phyllostachys > Phyllostachys edulis. The sequence goes on along the minus strand of CM070568.1, from coordinate 27,776,579 downwards.
CGTGCTCCCAATTCCCAGCGGAAAGGTTGAACGATCTTGATTGAACTCCCAATTCCCCTCCTTCAAGTTGGTTCGGCCAACAAGGAAGAACAAGAGCAAAACTTTGCAATCTATTATTTCTGATCATAATGTTCTCAGGAATACATGGGGGTCACGGTGGTATTTATAGTGCTCTCTTAACACACGCACCAAGGCCTAGGGCCGGCGCTTTATTGATTCGGCCAACAGATTCTGAATCCAACTCCTAATCGAAATATTGTTCAGATTACTATTCACATCGAACCTTTATTCACATCATGTCTTTGTTCATCTGAAATCTTGTTCATGCCGACTACTGTTCATGCCAAGTGCTGCTTCTGCTGAGTACATCTCCTTTCGAGTATTGTTCAAGACCTGATTGTAGACCTTCTGTTCATAGGACGTTGGCAACTGGTCGTAGACCTTCTGGACTGATTGTAGGACTTAAGCAACTGGTCGTAGAGCTGGCAGACCTGGCCGTAAGGCTTGTAGACCTGGTCGTAAGGCTTGTAGACCTGGTCGTAAGACTTGTAGACCTGGTCGAGACAGCATAAAATGACTTCCTTTAATCTTCCAGAGTTCTCCTCCGTTACTTTGCGTCCAAAATCTTCACAACGTTCAAATCTAAGAATGCACAAAGTATTTGCATGAGGTAGTAACCAATTCTCATTATGGTCAATAAGAGACTCATTAAGAATCAAAAGCACATGTTGGTTCAGCAGCTTGGCTCTAGCTCTAGTCATTGGGCCGGTTAGCACTTCATGAACAATCTCATGTATACTTGAAGTAGTAGACGTAGGGATGTCCTCATCACGGGCTCTAGTCGTTGGACCAGTTGGTACTTCAGTCTTCTCATGCACACTTGAAGCAGTAGTCATAGGAATATCCTCATCAGGTTGGCGGCTCGGTCATTTGGGCTCGGCGTGAGGGGCAAGGAGGCATGGTCGGAGACGGGGGCTAGAGTGGCGTGGTCGGGGCAGTGGCGCGGTTGGGATAAGGCTGGCCTTGATCGAGGCTAAGCTGAGTCGAGGCAGTGCGGAGGCCTTGATGAGGGACCAGTGAGAACCGGGCATAGAAGAGCTAGGAAGAAAGAAAAAGAATAATAAAAAGAAAGAAAGTAAGAAAAAGGAAAAAAGAAAAAGAAAAAGGAAATCAAGAAAACTCAGAAAATAAAATAAATAAAGAAAAACCAAGAAAATTCCACAAACAAATTTCCTTGGAACCTAAAGAACTTGAAAAAACAATTTTGAATTTAATTGAAGTTTATTTTAATCATTTAAAATGTTTTAATTTTTTGAAATTTCAATTTAAGCTTTAATTAATTCAATAAAATTCAAATGGTTCATTTTAAAAAAATTAAAGCTTAAAAAATACTATAAAATTGAGATGTTACAGTATTGACTAGTATCGAGCTGGTACGGAATGCATGGTTGCTATGTATCGTTTTAGGTGGCGGAATAGTATATCTTGGTCATCTGCGGCGATATGGCTGTATTGATAAGTTTGGGCTAAAGCGAAGAAGTTTGGTGTTTGGTAATCTAGTTTTTAGTTAGGCTAGCTAGCTATTCGAGTTGAGAAATGTCTGAAATATTCCTAAGACAGAAGATAGCTTGTTTGATGCCGTTTGAAAGTGCCATGACCAAATGTGATCTTTTTTTTTTTGCACGTTCTTGTAGAAATGTTAATTTAGGCATTAGACATATTATATTCTGAATTGCCAAGTATTAAATACAAAATATTATATATAGATTGTCTTTGCTTTGATCTTGCGTATATCCGTTCAGACGTAATGAACCAAACGAGGCCTTATTCTTATATTGCACGTTTCATCGCTTTAAGAGAAAAAGAACTGCTACAGCATTTTCCCCGTGCTGCTACAGTCACACGAACGGTCCAATGCGTCTGTTTCAGTTCTGACAGACATGAGCTGGTCAGTGACAAACTGACAACGACAGGTCACCACGATGGACTCTTTACAGACTCTGCTCCCCTCCCATGTTCCCTCACGCAGGCCGCCGCTGGCGTTCTCGTCCGCCTCCCTACTATTATCCACGAAGCTAACCTGTTCGACGTATTGCCTCTCCAGTGGACGTTTGACGATAGATAATATGCGATTGTTTCGTGCAAGATGGAATTGTCAGCACGCAAAGAAGAACAACGCACGGAACAAAGCACAGAGATGTTTCTGTTTTGTGTTATTCAACCTCTGCACTTTACATGAGTTTTTATACTAATCAGACATGATCGGTTCATGTGGAAACGACGCAACTCTACTAGCAGGCGACGCACCATTTGTTAGTGAAACAATGCGTCACTTTGTTTACAACTGCACTAACTGCGTGCAACTAAATGCACAAGATTTAACTAACAAATCACTCCTTAAATCTTTGTGCACTGGATTTTGGCAACGCCGATCTTGGCCCGAAGCTCCTAAAACTTGACGCGTTCCAGTGCCTTAGTCAGGATGTCTACGAGCTGCCCTTCGGTGTTGATGTACTCAATCTCAACTCTTCCATCCTCAATGCACTCCCAAATGAAATGGTACCTTGTGTCGATATGCTTGCTTCGGTTGTGGAAGACAGGATTCTTGCTGAGGGAAATTGCAGACTTGTTGTCCATCTTGAGCACAATGCGGCTGGCTTCTTTGTTCTACAGTTCGCTAAGAAGACAAGCGAGCCAGATGCCTTGGCAAGCCGCTGTTGTCGCGGCGATGTACTCTGCTTCACAGGAGGACAGTGCCACAACCTTCTGCTTTTGTGACTGCCAACTGATGAGGCTCTAGCCAAGGAAGAACAGAACTTCGGTAGTACTCTTGCAGGTGTCAACGTCTCCCGCCATGTCGTTGTCGCTGTAACCGACCAGCAGGGGCTGTTGTGTCCTTCTCATGTACAGGCACCCGAAGTGCCGCGTGCCGACGATATAGCGGAGTATGTGCTTCACGGCCACCAGGTATTTAGCGGTAGGAGCCTCTATGAAACGGCTCACGTACCCCGCCAAGTAGGCGATGTCCAGCCGTGTGTGCACCAGGTACCGGAGGCTGCCGACGATGCTCCGGTACATCGTGGCGTCCGTCAAAGGGGCGGTGCTCACCTTGCTTAATTTGGACCTTGGTTCCATTGGTACATGGCAAGCGTTGCATCCTTCCATACCGCTCTTCTCAATGATCTTCGTGGCATATGCAGCTTGGTTCAAGGCAATGCCATCGGCGGTTTGCTTCACTTCAATGCTGAGGTAGAAGCTGAGCAATCCTAGGTCACTCCTCTTGAACAGCTTCATCATCTCTTCCTTGAATCTCGTGATCTCCTTCGGATCGGTGCCAATGATTGTAAGGTCATCGACGTACACTGCCACAAGAAGTCGTGCGAGACCGTCGTCGCGTGCGTACACGGCGTGCTCGGACGAGCTCCTGTGGAATCCAAGTGACACCAGGCAGTTGTCAAGCTTGGCATTACATGCTCGAGGTTCTTGGCGTAGGCCGTAGAGCGCCTTGTCGAGCCTAAGCACTTTGCGTTCCTTCCCTTCGATGATGAATCCGGGAGGCTGGGCGACGTAGACTTCCGCTTGCAGCTCGCCGTTGAGGAATGCCGTCTTCACATCCATGTGGTGCACCGGCCACCCTTCGTGTGCGGTGAGGGCAATCAGCGGCAGACGGACTCGGCGCTGCAGCGCACGAATACTTCCTCGAAATCCACTCCCTGCCGTTGGACATAGCCCTTTGCAACGAGCCGTGCCTTATGCTTGAGGACGTTGTCGTGCTCGTCCTTCTTCACCTTGAAGACCCACTTTAGGCCGATCGGGCGATGGCCAGGTGGGAGATCGATGAGGCGCCATGTGCTGTTCTCCTCGATGGATGCCATCTCATCAAGCATGGCTTGGCGCCAGTTGTGGTTGTGCTCTGCCTCAACGAAAGTGCTTGGTTCCTCACCGGTCAGAAGATGCAGCTCCTCAGCCGCAGTCGCGTCATAGATGCTTGCCAAAGTGCGATAACGTCGTGGAGCATCGGCGGCGGCGTCGAACATCTCGGTGTCGTTGGAGGGAGGTGAGACGAACTCAACCCCTCCTCTGGCTGTAGGCGTGCACCGTTCGCCACCAGGTGCTAACGTCAGTGGATCTGATGTTGATGCTGGATCTCGTGCACCCGACGGTGGACGTGCGTCACCGTCATGTGCCGCCGAGGACAAAGAAACTACATCCAGCTGTGCAACCGGTACGTGATAGACAGAGTATTCGACATTGAATCCGGTGTCAGTACGTGTCGTACCTGACTCACCATGCGCCCCAGTCCCACTGAGCTGCTTTGTCGAAGACCACATCACGTGTCACATACACGCGCTCGCCGATGGGATCGTAGATGCGGTATGCCTTCGATCCGGGCTCGTAGCTGATGAAAACCATCGCCGTGCTACGGTTGTCGAGCTTGCCGAGATGTGGCTTGACCACCTAGACGTGCGCCACACAACCAAACGTGCGGAAGAAGTGCACGTCTCGCAGCGGCATTGTTCTTGCTGGATATCGGTAGCTTTGCAAAGTAGAATGGGTTATTCATTTGATTAGCACCAATCGTGAGATAACTAAACTAAAGAGATACCCCGTACATGTAGTATTCTTGAGATGTATCGGTGTCATGGAGCAAATTTACAACAGGTCGACAGCCATGATGGAATTTAGTCGGTAAATGCACTTCTTCCACTGAATCAAATATATGAGAACAACCGTTTCCAAAGCTACGGTTTGATTCAGTGCCATAGTATAATGATGATGGGATCCTTTCGAGAGTTGTGGGCTGATTGATGGTTCCGGCAATTTGATATATTGTTTTACTGCTGACATAGGAGCATTGACCACTGAGGCACTAGATCATAGCCGCATCAATGTAGTGAAACTAGTTGTATTACTGAAAACATATCCCAGCTGTCCATGCTCCTGATTAATTGCATATGTTGGAAGCTTCTTCCGGTATGTTGAAGGTTAAATGTTTAATTAGTTGATGGTACGATGGCCTTTTCTATGGAGTGCTCTATATCCTACATGCGAATGCACATATATGAAAGTGTCTAAATGCAGACTAGGGAAAGGCACATGTTACTGCACATACACGGATATACCCACTCTGCACCCACATTCTCATTCAGGCTTTAGGGTCAGCAATGTTTATATTCCTCGGTGACTAAAACCGCATAGTATACACAATGGCCTCACTGATTACTTCATAATGTTCATCACTGGCAAAGTGGCAGTGCCAGTGTTCCACGGAAACTGTTGCCCAATAGAATATTTTCCGATATATTTTAGATAAGAGGACAAGGTTCAATTTGATTAATTTCCTGGACGTCCTTTATAAGAAAACCCTAATAGAATGCAAGCAATAAAATTAGATCTATCACTCTAAAGTGCAAGCTGGGATGATAAGCAAAGGATTCATCCCTTATCCTTTGACAAGCAAACTCAGATCCAAGTGCTCAACGCTGGTGATATCCTTGCTTATAAACTGATTCTTCTCAGCATGAATTTTTCAACAAGAAGAACATGATTCTGTAATTTCTATGTTCATTGTTCACCAAAGCACCTTTCCAGAACATGGACCAAATACATTGAATGCTCCATAGTGTATAATCTTAAGGTGAGTTGTGAGTACGTAGGTCTTCATTTGTTTACCAAAGCTTTCCAGAAAAAAATCACATAGATTTTATGTCCAAACCAAAGTGGTTTGCATGATGGCATCTGGCTAATGGTTTGCAGTAATATGTTCCAGTAGAGATTTCCCAGGATTGAAATGAAGTCAGCAAATAACCACAATTTCCTGTGTTCTTACCACACTAGGGGTCCACACTCCACACAGCTACTACCAGAAATCATTAAATTCCAGTGTCTATATATTTCCGAGTGTTTGGGCGAAAACACTCGGGCGGATCAGTGTTTCATAAGACACTCGGGCGTAAGACAACACTCGGTAAGTGCTTTCGAGTGTTTTCCATAACACTCGGGAAAAATATAATTCGAGTGCATCGAAGCGGAAACACTCGGGAACTATTTTTTTAAATCGGCGCCCATTTTTCCGTCCCGCTTTTCGTCGCGCCCATTTTTTCCGTCCCGCCTTTTTTTTCGCTTCTAAGTTCCGCGCCTCTTCTAATTCCCTCTTCCTCCTCCTTCCTCTAACCCTACCCCGTGCCGCCTCTTCTAATCTGAGCTCTCGCCACCGCCGCCTCTAGCCTCTCCATTTCGCCGCCACCTCTGGCCTCTCCGGCCAGCGCCGTCCGCTCCCGCTCCAGCTCCTGCTGCCGTCACCACGGCCCATGGCTCCTGCTCACCCATCGCCTCGGTCCGGCCCATTGCTCCCTTCTAGTTAAATGCCGCCCGCCTCCTCCTGCGCCCACCTCCGGCTCTGATCTCCTCGGCCGTGGCCAGAGGCCAGCGCCACCTCGGCTCTCCCTCCAGCTCGCCTACTCCTCCTACTCCCTCCTTCCCTGGTTCGGTCCCTATGGCGCCGATTGCGCTTCTTGCCCGCGTCTTGATTTAGCCTACTCGCCCTTGGCCCGGCCCGGCCCCTCTGACCGCCGCCCATGGCTCGCTTGGTTCAACGCATCCCCTTAACCCTCACTCTCTCCTCCTCTCTGGCATCTTGATTTACATGAGTTTGATTAATTGTGTGCTGATGACTGATGCTTAGAGTTCATGTTTGGATTTTTGGTATACTGATATGTGGCACAAATGAAGTGTAGATGCAGGTGGAGGTAGGAGATGATTTGCTTGTTGCAATTGGGTTTGCACTGCTACTGAGGTATACTACCCCCTTAATCCCTCCCTCTCGCTCTCCCTGCCCCCTAATGCTCTATGATGAATCCTAGATGCTCTAAGAGCTATGATGCTTCTGCTATTGTGATGTGTATGATCTTCTTTGCTATTGTGATGTGTATGATCTTCTTGCTATTCGGTATCTGTTGTCATGCGAAAAAGAATGTAGCAATGACTCGAGACTTCCTGTTAGTATTATTTTCTTATATATGTGCATAATTGAAGATTTGATGCAATGATCAAGTTATAGTGACACTAATAAAGGTGGAATAACTACTTTGTGCTTCCTCACTTCATTATCCATCTAGCAAGGATAAAAGTAACTTAATTAAGCAGAGCATGATGATATCTTGTTTACGTGTAACACAATGACATAAAATCAATTCTAATATCTTGGGCGAGCACCTACCAAGTTATCGGCAAGGTGAATGATAGGGTCTCCTAAGAAATATGAATTAATTATCGCAAGGCGAATGATAGTCATGTATATGAATGGGTTGGGTTTTTGCCCACGTGACCATTTTAGGCGCTGTGGAATTTTAACTTCATGTATTTGCACTTTTAAGCGTGGTTCTTGATATTAGATGATTTGGTTGTACTACACTTATGCGGTGTTACCTAAAAGAGTGGTATGTTTTTTACCTTTGTTCTTTGTCCTACACAATTATATATATGCATATCCTTCTTTTTTCTATATACAACTCCAAATCATTTTATTTTTTACGAGCTCGTTGGTAACCTTTCTTTTGTTGGTACTATAGGTTGTGCACTTTAGGTCTTTGGAGAAACCAAGGAGGATGGTTTTGTTTGGAATTGTGGCGTTTGCAAATCACTCTTGTTGTTTTTCTATTCAAACTATTATTTCATAATCAACTTACATATATATGTTTCTTGTATTCAATTAGGTCAAAGCTTCATACTTATGATGATGTTGTTGAGAGAGTTGCACGTCAACTTGGCTTGGATGATCCATCAAAAATTAAACACATCTCACAATTGTTATTCTCGACAACCTAAACGCAACCCATCGGATATCGTGGAGTAGAGCATCTAATGGATATGCTTGTCCATTACAATCGAGTTAAATTCTCTCTCTCTCTCTCTCTCTCTCTCTCTCTCTCTCTATTTACTCAAATAGCGATTAAGCACAATTATTTATTTAAAAATGTAACATGACCACGATAATTTATCGTTTTATCGCCTTCTGCCTTTCAGACTTCGATATCTTGTATTATGAGGTTCTAGACATTCCACTACGAGTGCGATTGCTTGAAAACACTTAAAGTTGCATTCCACCATGCAACAAAAGGCGAGTTTGTCTGCTGTGTGGTACAAGTTATTACTTTCATCTCTAGTTGGTAAAGTATGTCCGAGGCACATGACTTGCGGTTGTAATTCATAGCATAAGGCTTCCAAAAATAGCACCATCGCGATGTGATTCTTGACTTGAAAACCAAGGTAATCAATCTTCTATCTTTTCGGTTTATTAAATTTGGTATTTCTTTTATCTTGAAGCTGGCTGAATTTGGATATACTGTTGGGAGGCAAATCGCCCACTAGGTTGTACCTATTGAATTGGCATAATCCTTTATGTTTAAAATTTGCTCTATTTTGATCGAAGCATGTCTACAATCTTTATATTAATCCTTATCGGGTTGAACTATCTAATCTGACGCTGAGCTCCGTTTGCTTGAAGTCTTTTACCACAAGATTTATAAGGTTTGTGCATGCTAATTTGTAGATTTAGAATGGTTTATATGAGTATTTTCCCAATGAAGATCCTGTCTACTCTATTTGATGCTCTTGATTTTCGATCTTCCTTTGAAATTAGCGTTACTGTTTTTCCTTACTCTATTTGGCGGTAATTTAACTTCATATTCGACTTGCTACTTTCTTTGAGCAACCTCGGCCTCTGGTGTAGTGCCAATAGCTATGAGGCTATTTACGACTAACGAGATGTTTAAAACCACATTTTCTTAAAAGAACCGAATCTTTTCTCTTGAAGCGGTAGGTTCATATTATTATGTGTTGTAACAAATTACGTCTTGGTGCGGCCTATACATTTTGAAGTTTGAGATATTGACCTTTGTTTTACATCTTCTATAGGTACACCTTTTCTTAGATTGTATTAGTCTTTGTCCATTAGTTGCGACAAATTTTAAGGTGACTATCTGTTGTCTTTGGTTTTGCGGCATGCCAAAGGATGAAGCTTCACTATGTCTTGCCAGCGAACTATGAGTACATGGTTTCACCGGCTATCTCATTTAAATACCTTGATGCTAGAGTTATCTGGATTTGCATGCTCCTTGCTTTGTTCATGTTTTGAATATTTTATCAAGAAATGCAATCTTATTGCAATAACATTTGCTGCAAAGTTCAATACACTTCTATGTCTGATCAAGGTTTTAAAAGCGCTAACAAGCCGGTGCCACTAGGTCCCTAGTGCGATTTCATTGGTCACTCATAGTAACTTATAACTGTCGAGATCTTGGCGGGACCCGATGAATGTTTTGTATCTAACAATTTTTAAGTAATATCACGGATTTATTTATTTTGTTGGATGAATACCGTAACTCACCAACATTGAAACTTGTTCATAACCAGTTTGGCTTCCTGAGCTTCACTAATGTTTTCAAGTTAATTTTCCTTATTTCTTATTTGAATTAGTGAAGTTTCAATCTGTGCATCCACAAATTTCCTTTAAAGCTAGCCATTTTTGGATATTTGCCTTGTATTACCTACCAATATTATCTTACTAAATATGGCCTCATCTTGACTTCTATAACTACCTTACCCACAACCAAAAAACGGCACAACCTAGGAAAAAAAAATTCGACGATGCTTACCACATGATCGGTTGATTCATGTTTACCATTTCGTGAAAGACCCTAATCGAGAATCGGTATTGCACTTACCATTTAATTGTCTTGTTAATTACTAGTCTAACGTGAGTTGCATAAGAAATAAGCGCAATATTGCTCATCAATATCAGTTGACAACTTGACATTAGTGTTACGACCAACAACGCAGAATCTGAAATTTTGGAGATCCTTTTTGCTTGTTATCCGTGAAGGTGAGGCTGCGGCGAGATGTCATGGGCGCATTAGAGAGAGCTCGAGTTCTGATGAGAATTTTCTAAGGTAATCCATATTTCTATCTCTAACTATTTTTTAGAATGGATTTGTTCTTTGCATATCTTGCTTTGTTATAGAGGCGGGAATGGAGGTGGTTGGATCTAATCCATCTGTTGCTCCAATTCAACAATATCCAAATCCTCCAAACATTATCCATGTCCGATGAGGAAATGGGTGTGGAATCAAAATGTCAAAATCCATACCCCCAAGGTTTAATATCGAACCCAAAAGGACACATAGAATATTCTAGCTATTGTCGGGACAACTAATTAATAAGCTACAATTAAATAACAGCGAGGAATTAATTATAATGGAGATCAATATGAACTACTTATTGCTAAAATAAAATATTAGTGTGCATTTATAATCAAGGTGTGCGTATATGTTTACATCGGATGCATATTGAGATCCATTTTGTTTTGATATACATCGATTATTTGTATTCATGTCATACACTTTTTACCCCCAAAAAATATGAATATGAATATGGTATTTGCTAGTATTGAATCGTATGTGATCCATTTCCATCCCTACTTTGTCCTCATCGGGTTATCTTTATTTTGCTAAAGGGTTAGCATCGGCATATATATATTTGCGTTGGTCTGTTCTCTTGATGTGCTTGGAATTTTCCATTTTCATCTGACAATATATTTCTTATTAGATCTGTTTGGTCATTAGGGATAAAATTCACGCTAGAAAAATACTTCCTAGGATTCGATATGTCTGTCAATCCTTTGGAATTAAAACCAACCACAAGGATTTTTAGGTAATGCAAAATCTGTGAGAACATCTGAGAGGCTTTGGTTGAAGCAATTTCATCAAGTTCTTTGTAATTCTCATGGACATCATTTGTTTAAACTAGAATGGACTACATGTTACATCATACGAAGTTCTTTGTACTTCTCAAAAAAAAAATTCATTCATGGCATGCACACTTTGGTTTGTAGCACAAATGCGATTGATGACTTCCAAAGAAAAGTCCAAATGCTTTCTGAGATATTTCCATCACGTTGAAATTTTTACTTTGATGGGTTTAATAGGATGTCTTGTATCGATGAGGATGATAAATCTATGCTTTAATGTATAGTATTTGACTGCATTTGCGATTCGGAATATGTGTCTCATTGTTCTATTTCAACAAGTAGTTATTTTAATTTTCAACTAATGGTTTAGTCGAGATATATTTTCCGTCAGCAGAATAGGGGTATTTATTAACATAGTTCCATTTATTTTATTACCATCACATGCCGTGAAACTGCTACATTCATGTGTATTTTAAATTGATATGTAGCCTATCTCTATGGTTTCTGATCCTCGCTAACTTTTCACTATTTATGCTCGGGAACTCCTATGTCGGTAACATTTCTATTTTCCATGATATCGAGAGAAGATCCGCGAGTTAATTAAATCTAACCTTCATTGTATTTCTTGTTTTTTTATGAGCTGTTAATCACTAGCTTCTTTGAGCAACTGCCTCTTTAATGTTCAAGTAAATGCAAACCATCATGATCTTTTCAGAAATAAAAGGCTAACACAAACCATTGTTGTGTATTGATAACCCAGAAACCAACTACATATCAGTATTTGTACACACTTGGGTGCTAGCCCAACAAGATGCAATTTAAATCCTTTGCTAGCTCTTGTACACAAAAATAGTTTCTCCTGTATCTAGCTAGAATCATATGCTGCTATGACCACCTCCGGCACACATTTACTACAATTGCAATGGTCCCTGTACATTGTTGTCAAGAACCACCTTTTGCTTCTAGATGGCAAAAATGACATTTAGTGTTGGTCCCCTGCTGTTTTTTTTCTAGCTAATCCTGTCACTCTCCATCTTTTTCTCTTAATTTGTTCTTGAACATTCGTTCCTCTCATCTGATCTACTGTTATTCACATTGTCTATGTTGAGTATTAAATGAATTGTTCTCTTCATGACAATGCGATTAGTGCGAGTTGGTGATGAAATTCAATTGACCTATATACCAACCGGTTCAACTAAAGGAAGTAGCTTATGGGCTTAAGGTTGCTAGGGACTCGAGGCGAGAAGAAGCAATTCCGCATTCTGTTGATGCTTGATCGTTATATGTATCATATTGCATCTTATGCTTAGATTTTCGAATTTGAACTTCGTTTGTGGATGTCAAATGATTTTTATATATATTGTGAGCTTGGGAATTATGTCAATATTGTTGAATCTATGTATGTAATGATTTTTGATATTTTTCTTCTTTGTCGAATGTATGGTTTATTTGATTCTTTGCGTTTAAAATTAAATCTGAAATTGGTGCACCTGTTTGACCTTTATTTCAGAGTGCATTGTTTGTCGTACACTCGGGAATTTTTATCTCTCACCGGTGAAACTTTCCCAAGTGTAAATTTCCATAGTTTCGAGTGTTTACACTCGGGCAATTTGTCCTTCACCGTGAAACTTTCGAGTGTAGCTATTTGCGTTACACTCGGAAATAAATATCAGTGTAAATTTCCATAGTTTCAGAGTGTCACTTTCGATGCAAGATGTCCGTTCTGAGGCTTAAACCGTTTGGACAACTATTTTCCCGAGTGTCTTTTTTTCCGAGTGTAACACTCGGAAGCGAATATATCGACCAAACTCTCGAGTGGGTTTTCCGAGTGTGACCTTGAAGCAGTTTCCGAGAATGTTTTGTGCTTTTCCGAGTGTTTTAGGCACTTTCGGGAAAAAGGATACAGTAGTTGCTCCTCTACTATCCTCCCGTTATGCCGATACGGCCTTGACCCAGGCGAGAAGGCGCTTCCTACTACTCCGATGTCAGATTATAAAATCACTTTGGAGGCCTAGAGTCTTCTCATAACTCCATGCTCCATGATATGAACCATCTGTGAAGATAACTTGTTCACGCATTGGTGGAAGCTGTTATCTTTTGGTACAATGGGTTACATGGTATTGCAATTTAGTGAGCGTCTGCGAGGAGATAATCGCCTAGTGTAAAGCGATGTGTATTGGGTTGGATTCTTGGAAGTAATGTTTAGTTATTAAGGAGAATTCATGTGCTTGCTTGGTATTGCAGTTGAGTGCTATGCTTACTAGAAAGCGGTTGCTTCTAGCATGGAGCCCTACACAACACTATTCCATAAATTCAAGGCTCTAATCTGAAGTGGGTGGCGGGTTGAGTGGTGGTGATACCCTTACTGCCTCTAGAGCATGGTTATTAAGGTGTAGCCTAGGCGATAAGGTGTGGGCGTGGGTCAAGGCGTCGGCTCGCCTTGCCGTGCTTGCGTATGGTGTCGCCTCAATACTAAGGTGTCTCAAAGGCGGGCTATGGCATCGGGAAGGCTCAAGGCAACACCTTGCGAGAGGAGGCCTTGAGGACTAAAAGGCAGCTAGAACCCTAGGCGGCACTAAACCAGAGAGAGAGAAGGGGGAAAGAGGAGAGGGCGAAGAGCCGAAGAAAGACTCACCTGGAAGCTAGAACCCGTGGCGGCGGTGCCTCCATCTCGCCGCTCTCGTCTCAGCAAGCATCCTCTGGTCCTCCCTGTCTCGGTGTTGCCTCCATCTCGCCGATGCTGGTCTCTCCCCGTCGCCCAGCAAGGCAGCAAGGTACACCCTCCTCTCCCCTCGGTACCTCTATTTAGCTCTGCTCTCCCTCCTCTTGGCCTCCCCTCCTCCTTCTCCGGCGGTGACCTAGACTCCCCCTCCTCCCTTCTCCCCAGCGGCGGCCGGACTCCCCCTCCCTCCGGCCTTCTCCCGCATCCGGCGTCTGAGAAGGCCGAGGGAGGGGAGGCCAGAATCTTGAGGATCTGAGGAGAAGGCCAAGTCCGTCGGGAGGGAGGGGAGAAGGCCAGGTCGCCTCACCGGCTCTGTGCTCTCTCTCTCTCTCTCTCTCTCTCTCTCTCTCTCGCTAAATGAGCTGTGCGCTAAATGATTGAAGTAGCGATCGCTCTTTATGCTCTCTCGGCTCTCTGCTTTCTTTGTCTTTGTGCTACTTGCTAACTAATTGAAGCATTGCTTTACTTCTATGTGATCGTGACCAAAAAAATGGCAAGTGCAAGTGCAAGTATTGCATCCTCCGAGGCCGTGTATGATCCAAAGACCGATCCAAAATAGAAGACAAAGTCAAATGATCCGGGATGGAAGTATGGCTATCGGCTGGAAATTGGCAACCGAGATAAGGTGATGTGTATCCTTTGTAACACCCCAAGTTCAGGAGGGATAAAAAGGTTGAAGGAGCATCTTGCGAGTGGCTACTCAGATGTGGGAATGTGTCCCAATACTACCACAGAAATCAGGAAAGAGGTGGGAGATTATTTGGAAAAAAAAAACAAGAGGAGTAGACCAATCTTCCTAGATGATGAGGATGAAGGGGGAGGTCAAGATATGGAGGTGGTAGCACATGGCATCGAGACCCAAGACTCCACTGTGAAGCCAAGTTCAGGGACAACCGCTAAAAGAAGGCGTGCTGCCTTTTCATTCAAGGTTCTACCATCAAGTAAGGCCAAGGCAAAGGAGACCAAGTTAGTTACTAGTATGCTTCAAAGAACACCCGAAGAAGTTGTAGATCAAAGACGTTCTGAGTCTTTTCAAAGCACTATGGAAGCCAACACAAGGACCAAGGATGACAGGCATTATGTGAATAAGCAATGGGCCTTATGGTTCTATGAGTGTGGCATACCATTGTGAGGCGATTAATCTTGATGCGATTCGGGTATAAGCCTCCTAGTTTCCATGGTCGAGAGAGCCATTGCTTCATGATTGCGTGAAGGAGACAAGTACTTTGAGGGAGGAGCACGAGCGGGCGTGGAAGCAATATGGTTGCACACTTATGTCGGGTGGATGGTCCAATAGGAAGGGACGCCACTTGATCAACTTCCTTGTCAGCAGACCAAGGGACTTTCTTCTTGGAGTCGTTGATGCATCAAGTGAACAACATGATCTAACTATGATAGCTAATTTCCTAGAGGAGAGAATTGAGGCCATTAGAAAAGACAAGGTTGTTTAAGTTTTCACTGATAATAGTGCTAACTACAAGGTAGTGGGCAAGCTTCTAATGGAGTGGATTCCTACACTGTTTTGGAGTCCTTGTCTTTGTACATTGTTTGGACCTTATGTTGGAAGACATTGCGAAGTTGAAGGAATTTAAGAAGCCTATTGCATGTGCTAGGCGTGTCACCACATTCATTTATAGGCATCAGAGACTTCTTAGTGCAATGAGGGAGAAGACATGTGGGATGGATCTTGTGAGACCCGCAGCCACTCGGTTTGCCACTTGGCCTTTCTTACTTTGAAGAGCATGCACAAGCACAAGGATGCTTTGAAGTGTCTATTTGTGAGTGAATCATGGACTATGATCAAATTGTCAAAGACGGAGGCCGATATGCATGTGATAGACATTGTGCTCTCTAAGGAGTTCTGGAATTCAATTGAAGATTGCCTTAGAGTTTCAGCCCCACTTCTTATCGTGCTTAGGGTGGTTGATGGTGATGAGAAGCCCGCAATGCCAGAGGTTGCAGCACTAATGGCTCATGCAAAGGAGAAGATCAAGCTTAGCTTCTCTACCCAAAACAAGCAACTTTTGCTCAAGAAGATCATTAATATTATTGAGCGACGTTGGGTGAAACAAATGGATCATCCATTGTATGGGGCTGCACTCTATGTGAACCCAGGAAATTCTTTGCCATCCAAAAGAGTGGAAATGATACCTATGTTGGGGAGCTAAGGAGTTGCTTCAATGATGTGCTTGCAAGAATGGTACAAGATGAGAATATTCGGAACAAGATTGATGAACAATCCATGTATTATGAGGACCAACGAGGAGATGTCTTTTCAAACAAATTGACAATCCAAAACTTAGAGTCAAGAAGCCCTAGTAAGTGTTGTTAATTTCAACATGTTTGTTTCATTTCTAATTCCTAATATATGCATGTATTTGCCGTTCTAGTTGATTGGTGGCGTTCATATGGTGGGCGAGCCATTGACCTACAAAAGTTTGCTAAGCATGTTGTTAGTCTTTGTGCTTCATCATCTGGTTGTGAGCTAAAAGTCTTTGTGCTTCATCATCTAGTTGTGAGCTAAAAGTCTTTGTGCTTCATCATCTGGTTGTGAGCTAAATTGGAGTATCTTTGAATTTGTGAGTCAATTTGTAGCTTCTTTGTGTTTATTTTCATCTACTCAATTTGTAGCTTATATGTGCTTATTAATTTCAGCAAGTTATTTATTCATTTTATTTTCTTTGCTTGCCATTTCTGCTTTTGTAGATGCATACAAAGAAAAGAAACCGGTTACTACACAAGAGATTGAATGATTTTGTCATTGTCACATACAACCGGAAGATGAAAACAAGGTTTCAAATGAGGCGGGAAAGCGAGCAAAAACTATTACCCTTTGGTCATTGAGGATTTTCACTAGGACAATGAATGGGTGACTCATTGGTTGTACCACCTCAAGGTGGTCGTGAGTGTGACCTTACATGGGATGATATTGATGAAGCCATTGGTGCATCATGCTTGCTTCGAGTCGCAATCTTCCAAGGCAAGCTAATAGGTATAATCCTGGTGAGCCTACGTCCTACCAAAGGCGTGAAAGATCTACAACAATGGGCAAGACTCGGATTCGGACAATGAAGAAGATGAGGAGGAAGAAGATACACATGATGATGCGGATGTGAGCGATTGTGACGAAGCTCCCAATTCTACCGAAGATGGTGGAGAAAACTTGGATTCTACTAGCAATCCCAATGAGTTCGACGATGGATATTGAGAGATGAGAGAGTTGTTGGACTATGCTACTTTTGTGTTGTGGACTACTATTATGCCATTAGACTACTATAAGCTCATGGACTTATCACCTATGTTATTTGTGTGGACTTATGTCGTTCTTGTTAATTGGTTATGTTGCTCATATTTAATTCTCGGATTCACTTAATTGTTATTGTGGACTTATGTTGCTCATTATTCATGTACATTGTTGCTTAGGAGAAGAGAAGAAAGGAGAGATTGTCAACAAGGTATGTCACTCAATCCGTATTTAATCAATTAATTGGAATACAGTTTGTATCTATTACATTTATAACAATCTATATGTTGAAACTTGCAAGGGGGATGATGCTACATGGGAGAAGAGCAATTGGAAAGGAGGGATGGGTGCTATATGAGCTCAAGAATTGGCAATAACAAGGTACATGTGCTGCTAAAATGCTCATTTTATTCACCGCCTTAGCACCTTAGGACATGGGTAAGGTGTCGCCTCGCCTCGCGCCTTCTTGCTTAAAAAGGTGTGAGGGGGCTGGGTCACCTCGCCTCATCTTACCACCTTAGTAACCATGCTCTAGAGAATGTTCTTAGCGGTCGGGGGGGGGGATTCAAAGGTGTCTAACCCTGTACCTACCTCTGAAGAAAGTGCTTAACTACTTTTTTTAGATTTCACTTTATGGAGTTTTATCGTTGATTTATAATTTCTTAATTTAGCTTTTTTTCTTTATTTTTGTTTTTTTTTCAGATTCCTTTGCTACGATAATCGGAATGCCTAGTCTCGTTTATGATCAACCAGATTTTTCGCAAATAGGTGTATAAATATTTATTTAAGAGCTTACCTTTTTGTTTTACGCTTTTTGTATACTAGATGTAGAGTACATATCAGGCTCTTGCACCTTGTAACCATCCATACTGTTGCGAGATAGGTTAAAACATAATACTTATTCATGTAAATATCGATAACGCCTTGTAATTCATTAGGATGGTCATTTGCGAAGGCTTGGTTTTTCCTAAAATTAAAAAAATCCTTGATATTATTGGTGCGGCATTTTGCTTTAATGTTATGCCATCATGAAAAAACTTTGGTGTTTTAAGCGAAGAATTCTCAAGCTCATTTTTTCCCATTATTATTTTGTCCCCAGAGAATGGAGTATGCACCTTTTAATTTTATTTTCTGGTTTGTTTGGGTGAAGTGAGGAGTATAGCTCATTTATTTTCTTTCCACCTCCTGAAAAAGTTGTCGTTTCTTAAAAAGCTAAATGGTAAGAAATGTTGATTCAGCCCTTTGTGGATCTCCATGCTCATTACGTTCGGGCCTAACACATTTGGCTAATGCAAACACGAAGCCATATGGTATGGGTCGGGTTAGGCGAGGGTATAATCGTGGTGTCTGAGGAGGTCTTGGCAGTAGCTCCCGTCGATGTCGTGGTGGCAACTTCTTTGTCGAGAGAGCGAGGGTTAGGGATATGGAGGAGATTGGGAATTAGAGACTTCTTATTTCATTGCTCTTGAAAACCAATGACGATCGTATGCCACTTATAGAGATATGCCTAGCTCTAACAACATAATCACTAGATAATATCTTGCCTAACAATCAAATCACTAATTGATCTCTTTCTTTAAATAACCAAATCTAAGGGATAACAATATAGATTTAGAGATGAAGTCTCATAAGCTGATTGATCTCATGCCGCCACTATGTCATGTCCTTTTATTTGCGCATGATTGGTCCCCAGCGATGATAAGGAATTTCTCCGTAACATCTCTCCTAGCCTCGACAAAGCGGCTCGACCTCGGTGAAATGCAAGATAAGTTTCCTTAAAAGCATCTACCGGTTCCCAAGGTGCCTTAGCTGCATCCATACCAACCCATTGTACCAAAACATGCCAAATGTCACGGCGAGGACTAGCTTTCAACACCTTGGCTAGAACAAGGAGGGTGCGGCCATGCTCGATGGGTGGTAAAGCCGGCAGTGTAGTCGGGAGGTCTCCATGGAACTTCTTCAAGAGCCTAATGTGGAAAACATTGTTGAGCATCCCTTGTGGCAAATGTAATATCCTATTTTACGGGCTTTTTGAAAATTTTGAAAACTTTAAAAATTAACCATTTGGTTTTATTAATTCGCTAAAGCTTAATTCGTAATTTAGAATTTTAAAAGCAGTTTAATTTGAATTAATTAAAACTTAAACTAATTAAAGTTGGTTTAAGTTGAGTTTTGTTGGATTTTAAGTTGGTTTTTCCTTTTGCCTTATGTTAAAAATAATTAATTACAAAAACTAAAAGCAATAGTTAAAATTTGAAAATATTTTTACTAAGTCCTAAATAATTCAAGGGATTTCTGTGAATTTTTAAGAATTTTTGGACACCTTAAGCTATTTTCTAAAATTGCTTTTCTATTTCTAGTATTTCTTTAATCGGAAACGCATTTTAAATCCCTCCTTTGGCTTTGGGCCGAATCTCTCTGGCAGTTCTTGTTTTCTCCTCATGGCCCGCTTGGCAAGCCCATCCCCATCTTGTGACACCCTCCCCTTCGACACCGTCCGTCAATCAGACGGTCCACATTCGCTGCGCCCTCCCGTTGTCTCTCCCTCTCGGCGCCTGCAGAGCCCATGTAAGCCTCCTTTGCCGGGGGTCGTCTCCTACCTTGGCCGGCCCGTGCAGTGTCGGCCTCGCCGTGGATCCCGCTGAGTCGCGCCGCTCCCTCGCGGCCCCTAGCCCCCTTGGTCCCCTCGTCGGTTGCACCACCCGTCCCCGCCTCCACCGCGCCCGTGCGCCCCCTTTTTTTTGCCCACTTCTCTGCGGATCTCGCCGCTTCTCGCCGCCCGCCATTAAAGCCGGCACGACAAGCCTCCCCCCTCCTCCTCCGCCCCCCCCCGGTCGCCTATTTAAGAGAGCCCTGGATGCGCCTCCTCCTCCTCTCCCTTTCCCCTCTTCTCCCCCTCTCTTCCTCGCCCTAGCTCAGCAGCAATCGGAGCTTTTCGTCGGCAACCACCGCCAGACTCCGCCACACCCGCTTGCTGCCGTCAAGCCCCTCCGGCCACCATCGACCTCACCCCAGCATCGCCCAGCCGAAACGCACCAGTGCGCACCTCCTCGCTGAAGCCTCACCGGAGCCCCGCCGCCGCCTTGAGCCGCCGCCTCCGCCGCTTTTCGTCCTCGCCGCCGGCCTCCTTTCTTGCCCGCGTCCTCGATGCCAGCCTTGACATCGCCGCGGCGTCCTCTTCGCGTTAGTGTCCTCGCGCCGCGCCTGGCCGCCGTTCACCGGCGACCATCGAACCAGCAGCGCCAGGCTCGGGTCCGATGTGGCAAGCCACGTGGCTGCCACCATGGCGCCGATCGTGACCACGTCGGCCCTTTATTGGCGGCGTGTCGTGATCGGCGCCAGTGCATTTTTCTGGGTTTTTTTTAGAAAAATAATTCAGCCGGAAATTAAATCCCAAGGCTGACGTCAGCTGACGCAATAAATTTATTTTCCTTTAGAAAATTAATTCCAAAAATCAGGAAATTTCTTTTTCTTGATTTTATGTAATTCCCTAACTTCCTTTGGCCATAACTTTCTCATTCGAACTCCGATCGAGTGATTCAAATTTCTAAATTCATCTAAATTCCTTGCCTTCTTGTTAGTATTTATTTGGTATTTATTTGAATTTTATTTGGAGTTGTTTTATTTATTTAGCTTTGTTAAGCTCATATGGATTAGGCGTTTGAAAGATTTCATGAGACCAACGAATCAAGTACCTCTACTCTTCAACGAAGGCAAGTCATAGACCTTTGATCATATTGAACCCATCTTTATAAAAGTATATTGTTTGATATAAACATGCATTGCTAATTTTATAATAAATGGTTTCGGGATTAGTTAATTACCTAATTGCCATTATACCTCCTTGATAAATTGTGAACGACATGTATCCGTGAATGACATAAATCCTTGGACACCTTAGGATGGTTATTTATTAGTTGGACATTATTGAAATACCAACATGGGTACCGTTTTATGCTTAGCCAATGCTTTAGTTATGCGATAGACTCTCGAGCACATACTCAAAGAATGATTGAACTTGACTAAAGGAATTATGGAACCGTGGTGGAGCTACTTTTGTTAAAAAGATGTTGTGACATGACTAGGGTGGTCATTTGACCGGGTTGAACAAAAATGATTTATGCTTGGACGAGTGGGTGGTGGTAAAAGGTGGGTCTTTAGAACGCACATTTGGAATGTGGAAACGTCTCGTCTGAGCAACCAACTAAGGACTTAGGGCTTGTTTGGATTGAGACCTGGGTTCCATGCCCGGAAAAAATTGGTGCCTGGAGGTAGCCTGGAAAGTAGATGATTTTTGCCTGGCTAGGCAAACCTGAAGATGAGTTGTTTGGTTGGAAGCCTGTGCCTGAAAATAGTGAATGAAAAATAGACCAACTGATCGAAGATTCAGCGGTGTGGATGGAGACATGGAGCTGTCTCGCGGGCATGGAGCTCAGGCGCTCATTTTAGTGATGGTGAACATTACGGCCTGGCAGAAGCATCGCTTCAGAAGTGAAGCAAACAACGTTGAGGTGGACTCCAGTCGCTGCTATCGGCGCCAAGCAAACTCATCCGGTAATGAAGCAAACAAGCCCTTAACACGGAACCATTGATCCGGGCCTTAACAGGTACAACCACATGTCTAGACTAGGTGTCGAACTCGGGAGCGAAGGATCCCGAATTCTCTGTGTTCATACATTAGTCGGGATAGCTAATGTACACAGTCAAACAAAAGTGATAATCAAAACATATCACGCATTTTATTAATATTTATTGAGTTTATTACAAAGGGCACGAGGCCAAATAAAGTAAAACACAATGAGCGAAATAATAGTAGTAGACCCAACGATTAGCCACGAGCAATAAATGCAGAAGCGCGACCTAAGCGTCAAGATCCTCACCGTCTTGATAGATATCTTCTCTGAATAAAGATTATTGACAAGAGTGAGCACTACTACCGTGCTGCAAGTTACACCAATATGGAATTGATATGCATGCATAAGGTAGACAAAGGATCTTGGCAAGGTTATTTTATGTAAAAGCGGGTTTTAATTTAAATAATCATATTAGATTACAAAGCCATTTTATACAATAATCTAAATCACCATTTTAAATAACAATAGTTTATTGTGGATAACCTCCATAAAAGATGATGGATATCCTCCAATCACAATGGCTACCCGCCTAATTTTCCCACAGGACTATCCATCCCGAAATTATCTGTTGAAATCATTTTAAAACCAAAAACAAAACTAACTCGAGTGGCTTTGCTAGCATGTCCATGACCGTGGACGCGGCTATTCAATAGTTTTACACTCTGCGAGTTTGTACAACTTTACCCACACGAGATATTATACTCTTTGTGTCGGCCAATCCACGCTTCCTAAGGCGTGTGTGAACAAACATCACAAGGCCGTTACAATGTTCTACCTCAAAGTACTTGTGCGCTAAGGTTTCGCTTCCATTGGTGGCCAGTCCTCGAAAACCCTCTTGCGCCAGATGGGAAAAGCTGTCTGCACCCGACACCCATACATACAACATAGCACAAATAACTAAAAGGTATTACAAATTATTAAGCGAGTCCCGCCCATACGGGACATGTGGTTGTCTGATAAGGCATAACAAAATGCGCCAAAGACCGGTCCTCAATTGACTTAAGGCGTCATTCAATTTAAACCACAGGTCTTAATCTTAACGAGACTAAGCAGTGCATAAACTCGCACCCACCATTCATCCTTTTAGCCCAAGTCCAAACCCTTTTGATTTTATTTCTATAAAACCATCTTTACAAATTCTCTATGGTAAAACAATACCATAGTTTTAATTTTCAAACAAATTTTATTGAGTTGGCTAAAATTCTCCCAAAAACATAAATCATGGTCTAAGTATTTGCGAAGCATTTGATTATTAAACATAATAATTTATCTAAGGTGACAAAGGAATGTCAAGGCAACATCAAAATTTGGCATACAAGGATAATAGGAATAACTAATTATTTAAGCGAGAATTTGAAATACTTGAATAAAATTATGCATGCATTTAATAATTTAAAACTGAATTTAATTAACTTTAAAATAATAGGGGCAAAATGGTCAAAGTATAACTTGCCTTCGTTGCGATCTGGAAAATCTCGTCTTGAGAAGTATCAAATTTTAATCGTCAAAGTCTAAGCGTGAAAATAAGGCAAATCAAATAAAATTCAAATAAAACTCAGAAATACAAAATAAACCAAGACTAAATATAATAATTTTATTTTATTGAGCTAGATAATCAAATTATAAAATTTTAGAAATTTGTTTCACTAAATTTGGAGTTAGGATTCAATTATTATGAATTTTACAAATTTTAACCTAAATTTGATATTTAAAAGAATTCTAAATTCTAAAACAGAACTAAAATGAACTCTAAATTGAATTATTATATTTTATTTAGTTAGATAATAATTTTCTAAAATTTTAGCAACTTGAATCATCTAATTTGGAGTTTTAATGCAAAAGTTATGAATTTTACAATTTTTAATCTAAATCATTATTTAAACAATTTCTGAATTATTTTTCTAAAGAGAATTCTAAATATTAGCATGATGACGTCAGCGATGATTTTCGAATTTAAATGAATTTGAATTAATTTTTCGAGGTGGGGCCCGGTGACATAGGCTCGGCTCACATGAACCATGTCCACGGAGCCCCAGCCCCGGGAGGCTGTCTTTGGTAATGGCGATATGAGGATGGCGTGGCGCCACGCGTGCCGCCACGTCGGACCCGGAGCCGAGGTGGCACCTCGTTGGCGCCGAGGTGGCGGGCCTTGTCGGCTTGACGAGGCGGAGCTCGGCAACACCTCGCCGGCGCTACACGCCACTTGCGAGTCGCGAATGGGCGATTCGAGAGAGGAGGAGCTCACGAGTACAATGCTCACTACCTTAGCATGGCAGGACCGGAAACTTCGGCGGCGACGAGGTTTAGCGGCGGCGTGCGGGCGTCGAGGGCGAGGTGCTCCGGGGTCTTGGGGCAAAATGGGTGCGCGACCGGTGTCATGATGATCTGGCGATGTCGAAAATGAGGACGACGGGTCAAGCGGGCGTGACCTCGCGGAATCGAAGAATTTCTTCGCGCGGTGGCATTTAAGCTTGAAATTCAGCGATTAGAGGGGAAAAGAGGAGGGCGGCGAGGGCTCTGGTCGGCGAGAGAGGGCTTCCCGAGGCTCCCTTATATAGGGTCGGAATGGAGGAGAGGAGGATCGGCACGCGGTGGCGGCGGCGTTTATGGCATGCACCGTTCGGTGAGATCGTGCGAAGAAGGGAAGGGTGAGCGATCGGGTGCGGCATTGATAGGCGACTTAAACGCGAGTAAGCGTGAGTGGAGAGGGAGGATTCGGGGTAGTGGAGCTCGGTATGACCTTTAATGGCGTGAATGCGCGCCATGCATGAGGAAAACGAGGGGACGGAAAGAAGAAGGGTCACGTCAGAGGATTTCCATCAAGGGTTCGAGTCAAACCGGCGTCGTGTGCGTGTG
The DNA here is from genome assembly GCA_036346405.1 of Phyllostachys edulis. NCBI lineage: Eukaryota > Viridiplantae > Streptophyta > Magnoliopsida > Poales > Poaceae > Phyllostachys > Phyllostachys edulis. Next base: position 27,752,376 of record CM070568.1, on the reverse strand, counting down.
TGGACCGTCGGATTAAGATCCGACTTCATGAAAAGGAGGGAGGCGGGATTGAGTGGCGGGCTGGGGTGTGCACGCTGGCGTGAGTAAATGGGCGAGCAGCCGCCCAATCTTCATTTCCGATTTTCTTTTCATTTTCTATTTTAAATATTCCGTTTAATTCATTTCAACTTTAGAATATAGCAAAATAATTCCAAAAATTCTAGAAAAATTCTCATAAATTATTAGAGACATTTTATACTTAATAAAATTATTTCCAACTTAAACTTGATAATAGATTTTGTAGTTAAATTTATTTTAGCCTTAACTAATTAAGAAAAAGTTTTAAAAATTTTGAATTTCCACAAAAATAAATAGTTTTAAATTTTCTCTGAAATTGAAATTTTGGGCTGTTACAAACCTTCCCCTTAAAGGAATCTCGACCCGAGATTGATTTGGCCAAAGAAGAAGATGGGGATACTCGCCTTAAGATCTTCCTCTCGTTCCGTGTGGCTTCACTTTACAGGTGGTGGCTCCTTTGGACTTTATATGATCGGATGATCTTGCTCACAGTAACACGCTCTGCGGCGTCTAGAATCTTGATTGGTTGTTCTACATAAGTAAGGTCTTCTTGTAGATCAATACTTTTCTAAAGAGTTTGATCTTCGGCACTCAAGGCACTTCTTTAGTTGTGACACATGAAAGGCGTTGTGTCGCGAGACAAGGAGGTTGGCGGTTCAAGCGATAAGCGACTTCACCTCTCTTTGCCAAAATTTTGTAAGGGCCCACAAATCTGGGTGCAAGTTTTCCTTTAGTCCGAACCTTCTTACTCCTCTAAGTGGAGTAACTCGAGATAAACAAAATCTCCTATTTCAAATGTCAATTCTCTTGACGATTGTCGGCATAACTTTTCATCGGGTTTGAGCTACTTTCAAGCGTTCTCTTATTGTTTTAACCTTGTTCTCGGCTTCTTTGATTAATTCGGTCCGAAGAATTGGTGCTCTCCTACTTCATCCCAAAGGAGTGGAGTTCTACATTTTCGCCATATAAAGCCTCAAATGGAGACATCGTAGACTAGCTTGGTAGCTATTGTTGTCTGAGAATTGCGCAAAGGCGATTCTTGTCCCAACTTTTCCATAGTCTAAGGCGCGAGCTCGAAGCATATCTTCAAGAACTTGGTTGACGCGTTACTGTCGACCATCCGCCTCGAGGGTGATAAGTCATCTTGAAGTTGAGTCTGGTTCCTAAAGCTTCATGAAGACTCTTCCAAAATCGGAAGTGAACTGAGAACCTCTATCGGAGACAATCTTCTTAGGTACACCATGTAAACAAACAATCTTGGCCACATATAATTCAGCTAGTTTGCTACTCTGATAAGTGGTCTTGACTGGAATGAAATGGGCCACTTTGGTCAATCGGTCAATTATCACCCAAATGGAGTCACATCTGTTTGGGTCCTAGGAAATCCGATAATGAAATCCATACCAATTTCTTCCCACTTCCATTCAGAATCGGTAGTGGTTGCAACAAACCAATGGGTCTTTGGTGCTCTGCCTTAACTTCGTTGACATATATCGCAATGTGCACGACGAACTCAGCGATTCTCGCTTCATCTTGACTCCACCAATACTTCTCCTTCAGATCTGGTACATTTTGGTACTTAGGGATGAATGGAGTAGGGTGATTCATGAGCTTCTTTTAGAATTGGTGTTTTAATTCCTGGCGATTAGGCACACAGATGCGATTTCCAAACCATCTTGTTCCTTGCTCATCCTCGAGAGAATCACGGGCTTTGCCTCTTCTCATATTCTTTTGATTTCTTTGATGTCTTCGTCTTCTACTTGTTTTTCTCTAATCGACTCTGAAGAGTGGGTTGAACTTCCAAAGCATTGACACATCCTTGGTTGACAATCTCCAGTTTAGATGCTTGATTCTTCATACAATTCGGTGATTCTTACGAACCGAGATGGTATTGCAATCGCCTTTCTACTGGGGCATCCGCAACTACATTTGCTTTACGGGATGATAATGAATTCCAAGGTCGTAATCTTTTATCGGCTCTAGCCATCTTCGTTGTCCGAGGTTGAGTTCGATCGAGTAAAATGTATTTCAGACTCTTATGATCCGTGAAAATCTCACGGCGGTTACCAATAAGATAATGCCGCTTGATTTTTAGAGCATGCACAATTCTTTGCTAACTCGAGATCATGAGTCGGATAATTTCCTTCGTGTGGTCTTAAGCGGCGAGATGCATAAGCCACTACTTTACCTTCTTGCATAAGTACACATCCAAGTCCTTGACGGGATGCATCACGAAGATTTCAAAATCCTTATGAATATCAGCAAGATAACACCGTGCAGACACTAATCTCTTCTTGAGTTCTTGTAAACTCTTTTCACGAGCCTCTGTCCATTCAAACTTTTTCTCCTTTTTCGAAGTTGAGTCATGGGTCTTGCTATCTTGGAGAACCCTTCAATAAATCTGCGGTAATACCCGCTAATCCAAGGAAACTTCTCACCTCCGAGACAGACTTGGGTTGTTTCCAATCCATTACGGCTTCAACTTTGGTGGATCTCTGCAACTCCTCCTGCCGACACAATATGTCCAAGGAATGCCACTTGACTTAGCCAAAATTCGCACTTGCTAAATTTGGCATAAAGTGATTTTCTCTCGAGTTTTCCCAAAATTATTACGAGATGATCCTCGTGTTCTTCTTCATTCTTTGAATAAATGAGAATGTCATCGATGAACACAACCACAAACTTATCCGAGAATTCCATGAACACTTTGTTCATCATATTCATGAAATAAGCGAGGCGTTTGTCAAACCGAACGACATCCTTTGTGAATTCATCTGATCCATATCTAGTTGTGAATGCGGTCTTGGGATATCTTACAGTGCGATCTTGAGTTGGTGATAGCGGATCTCAAGTCAATCTTGAAAATACACTTGCTCCCTTTAATTGATCAAAAGATCATCGATCCTAGGTAGCGGTACTTATTCTTGATTGTCACTTCATTAAGTGATCGTAATCCACACACATTCTCATACTATTGTCTTTTTCTTGACAAATAATACCGGTGCTCCCCAAGGTGATGAGCTTGGCGTATATAACCTTCTGTTTTAGTTCCATTATCTGTTTCTTCATCTCTGCCAACTCATTGGTAGGCATTCAGAGGGTCGCTTTGAGATTGGGGCGGTCCACAGGACTAAGTCAATTATAAATACTACGTCCTGTCGGGTGGCATGGAGTAGTTCATCGGAAAAACATCAGGAAATTCTTGTACCATTGGTATATCTTCAAGCTTTAACTCTTTCAAGTGGTTAGAAGCGATCTTCCTCGGTACTAGTCTTGGGCTTGAATTCCACCGAGATTCCTTGCTTATTGGTAAGAGCAATAGACCTATTGGCACAATTTATTTGTCCTTGATTCTTGGCTAGCCAATCCATTCCAAGAATCACATCAAACCTTGAGAATGCAAAACTATCAAATCTGCTAGGAAGGTTACTCAGGATATTTCAAGGGTAAGGTTTGGGCAAAGATAACTAGTTCTCATTTTCGAGCCGGGAGTGAATTATCATAGGATTATCTAAAGGAGAGATAGGTAACCCATGTTTTCCCACAAATTTATTGGAAACAAAAGAGTGCGATGCTCAGGAATCAAATAGAACTAATCTTTGGTCTTGAATTGATTGAAGCGTACCAAGGGCGACATCCGGTCGCTTGAGCTTCCTCTGTGATAGCGTGGTTCACACGTCCTTAGATATCTTGGATCTTAGGCTTTTGATTGCCACGGTGGTTGGAACTCTGGTCTTGGCCTAGCGGTGGTGCACCTTGACTTCTTAGGGCATCTGTTAGCATAATGCCCCGTCTCGTTCTGAGGAAACAAGTCACCCAGCTTGCGATGAAATCAGATTCTTCTGCCGAGGCCGACCTCCAGTTGAGTTGCTACTGAGCTTGAAGTATTAGGCGTTGTGTTGGTCTTTGGAGCTCGAGTGTGGAAGCGAAATCCTCCACGCTGTGGTGGTCGAGGCAGGTGTATGCGAGGCTTGGGTTGTCCTCGACATTGTACTTACGAGCGGCCATCCTCCGCTTGCGGTTCTCCATCTGCAGATGTTTGGCCTCTGGAAAAGCTTTATTCACTAACTGCTTTGGAAGTCGGTGTAGTCATTGGAGACCATTTGGTGAGATCTCATCGTTTAAACCATCCATGAACCTTTCTGCCTTTCTTCATCACTAGCCACATCTGTTTGGGGCATAGCGAGCAAGTTGGTTGAATTTGTGCAGTATTCACCCTTGTGCGGTTGCCTTGTTTGGTAGCGTGGAACTCTTTCTTCTTTAGGGTCATTATCGGTGGGAATATGTGCATGGCGGAAAGCTTGTACAAACTCCTCCCAAGTGATAGTTTGCGAATTGGCATGGGTGATATAGTTATCCCACCATTCGAGTGAACCATTGAGTTGGTGAGAGGCAAAAGGACTCTCTCACGATCGAGACACTTGAGTGATATCCGGCTTCTTCCGATAGCGCGGATCCGATCATCGGCATCCATTGGCTCTGTCTTTCTTTGGAGAAGGTCGGTGGGCCTTACGCATAAATTTCGCCATGGTCAATCTTTGTGCGGTGGAGGTGGTGGTGGTGCTTGGTGGTCTTTGCTTGGTTGATGTTAATGGGTGAGCTAACGAGTCTATCGGATGTGTCGATTGGCCATCATCTGGCGCCAATCGTGCCCTTCTGGCTAGTGGAGGAGGTGGTTCTTTGGGCGGGGTTTTCTGTGTCTGCGTTTGGATTTCCTTGGCCTTGGCGCTACCTGCTTACGTGGCGTGTGGTAACCATCTGTGGAATCTTCTAAAGACTTCGAGAATAGAGTATATAAATAAAGTTCTAAGGAATAATATTTTTAACAGCCCAAGAACTAACAAGCACAAGACAAAAGAACCAAATTTTGCCAAAAATAGTCCTTTTATTATTTTATTTTATTGTTTGATTATGGCTATCACAAGAGACATTGATAGCTCATAATTAGCATCTAACGATCATATGAGATCTGACTAAGGTGTAAGAGGGTATAATCGGCTGCATAAGTACTACCCTCTCTGCCTTGTATATAGCCACTCTTCTTCATTGCTTTCACCTTTCTTACGCATCTAGCGGTGCATTACGAGTATTACGTGATTCATCGAGTGTTCCCATAGGCATAATCCATTGCCTTAGACAGTCCACTTGGTGAGTAAGCTCAGAGAGTCCTCATACTCGCGAGACGAAAGGTGCTATCAAATTTAGTCGGAATGTGCATGGGGTGGTAGTGAAACTTCGAGTCCTCAAAATAATTGTTGTAAATATGGCGTGGCGGCGTGTTGCCTCTCTGGCTGCATCTGAAGTCCATCAACGAAATTATCACGTCTCCTTTGGGCGTCGAAGATGTGGTGGTTTGTGTTTGGTTGAAGGTTGGCGTGAGGATTACTTCAAGTCTCCAACGCTCTTGGTTCCCCACTTTATACATGTACCCTTGATAAGTTGGTCTCTGGTTGTAACCTAAGTGTTGCATCATCTTCCATAGAAGTGCTGACCGGTGTCCGTGAAAATTCCATGGGAAATCCGGGTTGGTTGTTGACCATCTACAATTTAGAGAATAAGATAAGTTGATAACCATTTTAAAAAGAAGTGTTGAGAAGACTCTTGAATAGACTCAAAATATGTTTAGTTTTTGAAAAATAAATCCTTAAGAAAATTCTAAAGCCACGACCTACGATCGATATGGCTCGATACCACTTTTGTCGAACTCGGGAGCGAAGGATCCCGAATTCTCTGTGTTCATACATTAGTCGGGATAGCTAATGTACGAGTCAAACAAAAGTGATAATCAAAACATATCACGCATTTTATTAATATTTATTGAGTTTATTACAAAGGGCACGAGGCCAAATAAAGTAAAACACAATGAGCGAGAATAATAGTAGTAGACCCAACGATTAGCCACAGCAATAAATGCGGGCGCGACCTAAGCGTCAAGATCCTCACCGTCTTGATAGATATCTTCTCTGAATAAAGATTATTCAGAAGAGTGAGCACTACTACCGTGCTCGCAAGTTACACCAATATGGAATTGATATGCATGCATAAGGTAGACAAAGGATCTTGGCAAGGTTATTTTATGTAAGCGGCGGTTTTAATTTAAATAATCATATTAGATTACAAAGCCATTTTATACAATAATCTAAATCACCATTTTAAATAACAATAGTTTATTGTGGATAACCTCCATAAAAGATGATGGATATCCTCCAATCACAATGGCTACCCGCCCAATTTTCCCACAGGACTATCCATCCTGAAATTATCTGTTGAAATCATTTTAAAACCAAAAACAAAACTAACTCGAGTGGCTTTGCTAGCATGTCCATGACCGTGGACGCGCTATTGAATAGTTTTACACTCTGCGAGTTTGTACAACTTTACCCACACGAGATATTATACTCTTTGTGTCGGCCAATCCACGCTTCTAAGGCGTGTGTGAGCAAACATCACAAGGCCGTTACAATGTTCTACCTCAAAGTACTTGTGCCCGCTAAGGTTTCGCTTCCATTGATGACTGTCCTCAAAAACCCCTCTTGCGCCAGATGGGAAAACTGTCACCCGACACCCATACATACAACATAGCACAAATAACTAAAAGGTATTACAAATTATTAAGCAGTCCCGCCCATACAGGACATGTGGTTGTCTGATAAGGCATAACAAAATGCGCTCAAAGACCGGTCCTCAATTGACTTGGGCGTCATTCAATTTAAACCACAGGTCTTAATCTTAACAGACTAAGCAGGTGCATAAACTCGCACCCACCATTCATCCTTTTCGCCCAAGTCCAAACCCTTTTGATTTTATTTCTATAAAACCATCTTTACAAATTCTCTATGGTAAAACAATACCATAGTTTTAATTTTCAAACAAATTTTATTGAGTTGGCTAAAATTCTCCCAAAAACATAAATCATGGTCTAAGTATTTGCGAAGCATTTGATTATTAAACATAATAATTTATCTAAGGTGACAAAGGAATGTCAAGGCAACATCCAAAATTTGGCATACAAGGATAATAGGAATAACTAATTATTTAAGCAGAATTTGAAATACTTGAATAAAATTATGCATGCATTTAATAATTTAAAAACTGAATTTAATTAACTTTAAAATAATAGGGCAAAATGGTCAAAGTATAACTTGCCTTCGTTGCGATCTGGAAAATCTCGTCTTGAGAAGTATCAAATTCCCGGAATCGTCAAAGTCTAAGCGTGAAAATAAGGCAAATCAAATAAAATTCAAATAAAACTCAGAAATACAAAATAAACCAAGACTAAATATAATAATTTTATTTTATTGAGCTAGATAATCAAATTATAAAATTTTAGAAATTTGTTTCACTAAATTTGGAGTTAGGATTCAATTATTATGAATTTTACAAATTTTAACCTAAATTTGATATTTAAAAGAATTCTAAATTCTAAAACAGAACTAAAATGAACTCTAAATTGAATTATTATATTTTATTTAGTTAGATAATAATTTTCTAAAATTTTAGCAACTTGAATCATCTAATTTGGAGTTTTAATGCAAAAGTTATGAATTTTACAATTTTTAATCTAAATCTGTTATTTAAACAATTTCCTGAATTATTTTTCTAAAGAGAATTCTAAATATTGCATGATGACGTCAGCGATGATTTTCGAATTTAAATGAATTTGAATTAATTTTTCGACAGGTGGGGCCGGGTGACATAGGCTCGGCTCACATGAACCATGTCCACGAGCCCTAGCCGGAGGTGTCTTTGCCGGTGGCGTGCTTGAGGATGGCGTACGCCACGCTGCCGCCACGTCGGACCCGGTGAGGTGGCACCTCGTTGGCGCCGAGGTGGCGGGCCTTGTCGGCAGCGGGCGGAGCTCGGCAACACCTCGCCCGGCGCTACGCCACGGCGAGGTGCGAATGCGCGATTCGAGAGGAGGAGCTCACGAGTACAATGCTCACTACCTTAGCGGCGGCGTGACCGGAAACTCGACGGCGACGAGGTTTAGCGGCGGCGGCGTCTGGCGTCGAGGCGAGGGTGCTCCGGGGTCTTAGGGCAAAATGGGTGCGCGCGCCCGGTGTCATGATGATCTGGCGATGTCGAAAATGAGGACGACGGGCGGCGGGCGTGACCTCGCCGAATCGAAGAATTTCTTCGCAGCGGTGGCGGCGACAAAGCTTGAAATTGAGCGATTAGAGGGGAAAAGAGGAGGGGCGAGGGAGGGCTGTGGTGAGAGTAGGGCTTCGAGGCTCCCCTTATAGGGAAGTCGGAATGGAGAGAGGAGGATCAGACGCAATGCGGCGGCGGCGTTTATGGCATCTGGCCGTTCGGTGAGATCGTGCACGAAGAAGGGAAGGGTGGCGCGATCGGGTGCGGCATTGATAGGCGACTTAAACGCGAGTAAGCGTGAGTGGAGAGGGGAGGATTGGCGGGGTAGTGGAGCTCGGCGCAGCCTTTAATGGCGTGAATGGCGCTGCCAGCGAGGAAGACGGGACGGGGAAAGAAGAAGGGTCACGGGCGTAGGATTTCCATCAAGGGTTGAGTCAAACCGGCGTCGTGTAGCGTGTGTGGACCGTCGGATTAAGATCCGACGAGAAAAAGAGGAGGGAGGCGGATTGAGTGGCGGTGAAAGCTGCACTGCAGCGTGAGTAAATGGGCCGAGCCGGTTTGCCCAAATCTTTGTTTTCGATTTTCTTTTCATTTTCTATTTTAAATATTCCGTTTAATTCATTTGACTTTAGAATATAGCAAAATAATTCCAAAAATTCTAGAAAAATTCTCATAAATTATTAGAGACATTTTATACTTAATAAAATTATTTCCAACTTAAACTTGATAATAGATTTTGTAGTTAAATTTATTTTAGCCTTAACTAATTAAGAAAAAGTTTTAAAAATTTTGAATTTCCACAAAAATAAATAGTTTTAAATTTTCTCTGAAATTGAAATTTTGGGTCTTTACACTAGGATAGACCTAGTGACTAATTAGCAATGTTTTTGGTTTGATTGCATTTTGGTTGGGAATGGGCGCAAGAGGGGGCCGGATAGAGTGAAACCTTAGCAAATAGAATCGAGTCAAAACAGTAACTTTGTAAAAGCCTTGTCACGTGCTCTAGATCGCTTACCTAAGGTAGTGAGCGATGGCATAGATATATGCCGAACAAACTAGAGAATTCGTGTCTTGTTGGTCAAAATTTGTACAACCTCTGCAGTGTAAAACTATTGAATAGCCGTGTCCCTTGGTTATGGACATGCATGGTGATTTCATGCAAGGGTAGAACTTTTGTCGAAAATGTTGGAATGGGTTGGTCGAATCTTGTAGATGGTTAATGGTTGGGAAGTGAGCAGGTGTTCACTAGTTGTTTCAAAGAAAATTGATTACTTATGTATTAATCTTTTAAATTGTGCTTTGCAATCTACTTCATCAGATTTATTGTCAAATATTGCTTTACGCGCAAAATAGCCATAAAGCTATCCTTGTCAAATCTTGCATGAATATTACTTGCATACATTTTCTCATGACTTCTTGAGTACATTCAAAGTACTCATGGCTTTGTGCCCCAGTTAATCGCCATCGAAGAAGAACACAGAGCAACGAGTTCTACGAGGAAGACTTCTTTGAAGACTATCTTAATTAGGTCGCGTCCTTCACTCGATTGCCGGTGGGCATATTGGGTGACCTCCGCCAGATGTTTTGTTCTCCGCTGCAAGTTTACTCTGTTATCTTTAGCCCTGTGTGGCAAACGTTGTAAGACTTGACCATAAGGTCGCTTTTGCTTAATATTATTAATTTGTCTGCTTCATCTATTGTTTGGTTGTGTGGTTATGATGACACCAATGTTGCAACTGTGTGAACTAGCTACTAATCATGGGACTAGTTCGGAATACACATAGGGTCCACTACTACAAATGTGCTTATCTATGACGATTACCTTGTGACGTTTAGGAATTTCGTCATGAAACTTGAACTTTCAATGACGCAATTTGTATCTTCGTCATAGGTGATGTGTGGCGAGCCTGTGCACTAAAAATAATGATGAAAAGCAAAGCGTCACAAAACAACAAAACAAATTAAATCACAGATATAATGCACCCATCTCGCACACACCCACGCCCCACATGCACCACGTGGGTCCCACCTACATGGCTCGATGGGTCCCACATTGGTCCCACCAACCCCAGTGGTCCCTCCACCACGTGGCGTGGCGTGGCCCACACAGCACCGGTCCCACGACACATGGCAACTCCAGGCTCCCGTCCCGTCCAGTTAATTGGCCAAAAATAAGCGCCTACCGATTTGAACCGCGAGCAGGTGCAACACAAGGTGAAGCCTTACCACCGCACTGGAGGAGCTTTTGTGACTTAGGTGTCTAATTTTCCCTACTTGTCATATCTTTGAACATGATAATTGAATGGCTACCGTTATTGATTGAATCTGGCCGGTGGACCCTGACACCATAATCAAAACCATAATCCAAATCGAACCCCAATGGCGGCAACCCGTGGCGGAGGCGATTCGGCGGCGGAGCACGAGGTGGCCTGCAAGGTGGCATGGGACCCGGCGCCTTTGGACCCGTGGCGCCGTGGCGGACCCAAGGGCGAGCGGCTTCGGTGGTGGACTCGGTGGTGGACCCGGCGGCGGAGGCAGCTTGGCGCCGGTGGAGGTTCGTTCCATCTATTTGCGGGTTAGCGCACCAGCTTGCCCACCATGTGTTCGCTTGAGTGCCTCATAGAGATAGACAATTTACTTTCCATGATTCTGCTGCTCCTTTCAGAAATATTATAGAGAAATTGTACCAATGATCCACCTATTTGTAGAAATTTGCAGAGGCTAGTCGTCGTTTCTCAATTTGAAGTTTTGATAGTTATAAAAGCAATCACAGTAATACCATGAAGGATATGTCATTGTACTGTACTACTTCCGTCTTATAGAACGATGACTAATTACATGCCTTGGGATTATATTTGCATGCAGAGATTTAGCATTGTTGCATCCGTGCATGCTGATAGGAATGCTCCCTTGTTAGCCTGTCAAAATAAATATGTTGATCCTTATCTTCGATTAATTTGGATCCAACGGCAACTTTGATTAAAATGTAATGTATGGATCTTCAATAAAAGTAAAAATATGGCAAGCTGAATTGATTCATTGCCTATCTGATGTAATAATTTAGTCCTATTATTTTACATGAGAGTTGATAATGTACTTCGTCGCGGCCGTAACATATATGTAAGTTTGGCTTTATCCTTCTACGGTGTACCAGGTAGTACTAGAGATGTGCCGCAAAGAAATCAAAATGACCAATTGCCTGGCGAGCATAATTTGTCCTTAACCATTTTTTTAAAAAAAATGTTGTATACCTCACAAAATTATGCGAGGGAGTGATGCTTGGTTTTGTCTTTGGATTAGTAGTCTATTAGCGATTTCATGTTCTGTTTGATATATAGCTTTGGTTTCGTTTCACAGATCCTCCGTGAGAGACCAACCTTGTGCCGCGAGAGTTTGAGAAGGGCGAGTGATACTAAGACATTGTTACGGCCCAAGAGATGGAAGCGGACTCACATATTGTATCGAGTAACACCTTTGGGAAATTTGTTCAAGCAGATGGATAGAAGTTGGATTCATGGGAGACAGTTCACACTGCATATATCCTTCGAGTTCAACAATTCATGCAATTTGTTAGTGAAAGATACCCCAAGATGACCATATACTTTGTCCGTGCCGCAAATGTCTTAATCAAACTTTACGGCCTCAGCAAGAGGTGGATGACCACATACACATTTATGGTGCAGGGGTGCACGAGAGTGTGGTTTGTGGTAGAACCCCCAGTCACTTGCCTGTGGTATTGGTTCTACTTTTGTTGATATTTCTGCTGCAGGGCCATATAATATAAAATTTAAATTGGACATTTTGAAAAAAAATCCGGAAAGTGATTTCAATTGTACAAACTCCCTAATTAAAAATCTAAAAATTGCCCTCACCCCTAATTATTCAAGGGTGCCAAAAAAATTTCGAGGGCGCCATTTTCCCGAGCTGTCTACATTGAGCGGAAAAAATTCCAACCCATTTATCCACCTCCCCTCTCTCGTCGCCCCCTCCCCTCTCTCGCTGGCCCCATCCACCTCTCTCCGCCCATCGAACCCTAGCCGCCTTGTGGGCTTTCCCCACGGTGCAGAGTCGCTTCGCCGACGACATTCGCCGCCCCCTCTCTAAATGCGCCCGTACCCTCTCTCTCGCCCCATGAAACCCTAGGCTGGGCCGGATTCGGTCTCTGGCGACGTCTCGCCACAGATCGAAGTCTATTTCACCGCCGGCCGTAAATGCCGCCAGACGGATCTGGTTCCCCTTCGACGTCGTTCACTGCACCGGAACTCGCTTCCTTCCACGACCACCGACTACGACCACGGTTCTACTTCCCATCTCGACCACCACCGCCCGACGTAGTCTGCAGCGTAGCCACAACCGCGATGGTGGCAACAAAGGACAAGGTAGAAAGCGATCCGGACAACCGCCATCACAAGGTAAGCAAAACTCTTCTCTATTTTCTCTGTGCATGTAGTATGTTGTTTGTTCAAGTAGTAGTTATACGTGCAAGCAATTACTGTTGTTGCATTTTCATGTGTATTAGTCTGTTGTACCATTTTGTTGCTCTGAAATAGTCCCCTGAACATATCTTAGCAAGCATAAGCGAGTCTTTGTGGAAGTAGTCATACCTAGCTTGCAAGTAGTAGTAGCTCTTACCTCTTACCTAGCTTGCAAGTAGTAGTAGCTCTTAGCTCTTAGTTCACTCCTATTTTTTTCTAATAGTTACAATTTGGTACATTCTGTGAAGAACCTCATAAACTGAATACTTAAAGAAGCCACCAACCAAGGGAATCTTTCTTTGGAAAGGATGACAAGATCTATGGGAAGGAGAATGCCCATAGTCATTCTTTGAAGGCAAAAAAGGCCACAAGAACACATTCAAGCCGCCAAGTTCGCATCGAGGTTGGTGTCATCATTCGAGATAAGGTTCTGCCCTAACTCATTGGAAAGAGTACAAGAAAGGCGAACAATATTACAAAGACTTTGTGGGAAAGCTATCTGTAAGTGCATTACTCTTTCTATGCTACACTATGATATCACATGACTGAATTGACTCACTAACGATGCAAATTTCATATCACTAGGGCGATTGGCCATTAACACAAAACACAAGCCAACAGAGGAAGCATGCACCGATGTATTGCGGTCGAGGTGCGACAAATCGTTATCATTTTGAAGCGAAATACTTCAATGGTGTACCGCAAATGAGATTAGGACTACTTCTCCTATTGCTAGTATGGTGATGAGCGATTGGAGGGCACTTGTTGCAAAGTGGTCTCGATCCAAATAACATGGTATGGGTATCTTATCATAGATTCTTCTTTCATATTCAGTTTAGAGGCTCTTCTCATTGTAAACATATGATCTTATCTAACAAGTTCCTTCTCTTGTAGTAATCATGTGAAAAGAACAAGCGTAATCGCGTAATGTCAAGTATCATCAAGCTACGGGTTCTCGCGACTATATGTCGCTTTTACTTACATGCATATGTAAGTAAAGATTACCTTGTACTATTACCTATTTATTTCATCCAAAACATTCTTTTGTATTTGTCGATGAACTTTGTTTGTAAATGATTACCTACCTAATGTATGAGAAGAAGGAACAATGCGAGAACCCAAAGACACAACAAATTGAAGAACTTGATGCGGTGGAGGCCTTCAAGACACGCCATACCGGCTCAAACATGGTGCGAGTGAAGCGGCAAGAGAAGCAGGTTGTAAGTCCCTACATCTGTTTCCTTGTGCCTTTAAGATGCTTGTCTTGTTTCCAACAACAATGTTGTGTGTTCAAAATATCCTGCATGACACATAGTGGACTTGGCTCATTTTTAGATAATGTCATTACGCCTTGGCTTTTAGATAATGTCATTCAGCTCATTTGGTCTAAATTTCGATTATACGATGCGACTTGGCTAAAGTCTGTTTGCTAACCGTAGCTAACATAGTGGACTTAGTGATGCTAAAAGTTGTGCTCATTTTGCTGTGCAAATTATGAAATTGAGTTATATATGGATTTCAGTATCTCAATATTATGAACTTCTTAGACTAACAAAATGGGTTGAAGAGTTATCAAGCGAGCATAAAGGTGAGGCTGATACACTACTACTCAGATTAAGATTTATTCATTATCAACCTAAGAAGTGCTCGTAACTTGGTGACAAACATATCTGATTTCATTTGGTAAACAAACCAGAATGGCTACTTAAAAGTTATAACTGTTTATGAACACAAAGTATTTAAAAATGAAAGAAATGCAAGTGAATATAGATATATTTTCAAGAAATATAAAGGGTAGCATGTAATAACATGTTATGGTTCAAGATCTGGCACCGATTATAACACAATGCCACCGAACGAAAACATGAAATCATGGGTGCCATGAATTCGTGGACCCAAATCCCAAATAATGCCAATAGGTCATCAATGACCTCGATTTTCTCTTATGTTTTTTGTGTGTGTGGTTTACATCGATAGTTGGGATCTTGGTTTTGCAATAATCTCATTGGATTTAATTTTAAATGGATCATTGCCGGTCATTTGTAAGAAAAAAAAATTAAGAAAGAAGTTCGCTAAAACACGCTTGTCCTCTTGAAATTGGCTCATCACATGTATGTTCTAGGCGCAAGTTACCTACTTGTGCATGGCACCATTATGCATAATCGCGGCATGCATTTATATAACTAACGGACTTGATGGTGCTTCCAACTAATGATTGTTCTGGGACATTTTCACCGATATGGAAGCTTTGAGGGCGTAACTCGTCTGCTGAAGGTGAGACACCGATTACGATGCACGGTGGTCTCAAGGTGCTCTCCCGTAAGCAAAGAACAACAACACTTTCTTGAAGAATGTTGGAATCAAACGGCCACCCTCAAAATCATCTTCATCGAATGAAAGCGAAGCCAGGGAAGAACTAGCGGTGAAAAACAAGCTTGGTACCGCTCTACAAGGAGAACTCGAGGACCTCAAGAAGAAAAGCGAAGAAGCCGACGAAAAAGTGGCGAGGACCCAAAAGGAGTTGGAGGTACAAGAAGCTAACAGAGAAAAATAACCGTGCAATGGAGGAGAACAATGCTCCTTCGCGTATCTTGGCCTTGAACAATGGTAACTCTTCTTAGGCATGTGAGTGGTGGTGGTTCTTTGGTCCTTCGGTGGTTGTTTTTGTGGTCAATAACTTAAGTTTATTCTGTCTTTGTGAATTTGTTATGTGAACCGAGTTGGTTCAAGTCTGTGGAACCGAGATAGTGAACCGAGTTGTTTACGTGAACTAGTTGGAATGTGATGATGGTGAGTTGAGTATTGTTCATTGAGTTGTATGGTCTTTGGAATCTTCGGATCTATTTAGTTATGGAATTGTGGGTCATTTGAATATTTGAAAATTGTGATGTCGTGATGAAATAACCATATGGGCCTCGATGAAATTGATGGGCTTTCATGACGAATTTGCAAGTGCTTTCGTGGCGAATTTGCAAGTGACAAACTTAAGCCCGTGGTCCAATAAAAGGAGGCTCGTGGGCGAACCAAATCGCGCCACAGCGGTGCTAATAAAATCGCGCCCGTGGTCCAAACCCACGTCATTGCCGCAGTAATGACCACGTTAGCTACCACGTGGACCAGCCCACGTCGGCGACCCGTCGTCGTCGCCACGTCACCGCCACGCCATCCGCCACGTGGACAAGCCACGTCCACCGCCACGTGGACGAACGTCGTCCGCCACGCGTCACCGCCACGCGGCCTACGGCGAAGCCGTTGTTTATGACAAAAACAGCCCTATCCATGATGAAAAGCGATCGTCATAAAGCGAGTGTGTTTTATGCGGGGACCCTTTCGTCATTGAACAAAAGCGTTCTATGGCGAAAAATATAATTAAATCGCGATGCGACACATGTGACCGCGTTCTCCATGAAATGAATTTCGTCACAAATTAAATCACAAATTATAATCTATGACGAATGTGGCATCTTCGATGATTTACACTAGGCCGTCATTACTGTTCACATCCCTAGTAGTGGTCCCGAGGTTGCATACCGGGGTCTCGGCAATGGTGGTATCGAGCCATATCGATCAGAGGACGTAACCATAGTTAGCATGGCGTTTAGTCAAGACTTCAAAATTTTATTTTATAAATCAAACCAACAATTAACTTTGAATAGTATTCTCCTCATCTTACTCTATTCTTCCTCATCTTATGCTAATCTCTCCTTATTCCATTCTCAAAGTCCGACTTCTTATCTTTTCTAAACTTTGTTTCGAATGTAAAGTGACCTCTTATCTCGATAATCTCTATAGAATCGAGCTTTGCTTGAAGTCGCCTACGCATTATAAGATAGATTAGTAGTGTCATGTTCTTTTCAATTTCAAGATCATTTAGTCGATAGATAAGATCTCGTGGCTTGAGTGTGGTTGCCTCTTGTAGCTTTCCTAGCTATTGTTCGTTGGGTTAAACCGACTTTCCCCAATTAGGTTGTCCCGCTCTTTTTCCCTTTTCTTGCTCGTCTTTGTGCTTTTCCCTCTTTCCTATTGTGCTTTCTTCCTCTCATCTATTGAACCTAAGAAGATCTCAGACAGATGGTTCGGACCAACTTCGGCAAGTCAAGATGAACCAAGGATGGACGTTCGCCACCAACCCCCGGCCGCAACAATGATCGTGGTTTGGGATACCATGGTAGCACAGCTAGCTTGATGAATGCAATGATGCGTAACATGAACCAGATGATGACTCATCAGATCGAGGCACAAGGCGCTTACTCACCATGTTGAACTGAGAACAACCAAGCAAATGCCATGCCACTCCACCCCTACCGGCTTTCCCTCACCAAAGGTAGAATTTATGAGGACCCATCCATCTACCTTCTCCAGCTCCTCCGAGCCTTTGGATGCGATGATCGGCTACGCCTCGAAAAGAAGCTTGCCATTACCCGGTGTGATGACCGTGAGAAAGTTCTCAGATGCCACACACCGGTGGAAGGCACCGCATGTAATGGTGGGAGAACCACTGGCACGCCCATGAAAACCACCTTAACATCACTTGACTGAATTCTCGAAGCCTTCCGCCCTCTCATATTCCCGACTTAAAGGTAGAAATGAAGAAAAATGAGTTTCGTGGAGTCAAACAAGGGAACCTGCTGCTGAGTGAATACATCAACAAGTTCACTCAACTCTCTCGTTATGCCCAAGAGGATGTTGCCACCGATGATGCTCGTGAAGCGTTTCAGCGAGGACTCAACCCTAGCTTGAAGGTTCGTGTCGCTATAAACGACTATGCCAATTTCCAAAGAGCTAGTAAACAAGGCCATGCTCATAGAAGAGTCACGCTAGAATTGGCGAATCTCATAAAGGAAGATGATGCAAAGATGGTACTCATCAAGGTCATCCGCAGAGGGCAAGATC
Source organism: Phyllostachys edulis (assembly GCA_036346405.1). NCBI lineage: Eukaryota > Viridiplantae > Streptophyta > Magnoliopsida > Poales > Poaceae > Phyllostachys > Phyllostachys edulis. The sequence continues at coordinate 27,734,860 of CM070568.1, read as the reverse complement.
AAATGCTCAACACCCAGCTCGCTCGCTCCTCCCGCCACCTTCAAGACCCTCGAATGACACTCGCCCGGCCACCCCAGATTAGTGAGCTTCAACAACAACACCAACAACCAGCAGCCTAAGGAACAACAAACCTCGCCACAGAATCACTGCTTAACCGTCAAGAATCGGGACATTATGCCGCCCATCAAGAAAAAGCAAGGTCCATCACCAGTCAAATTCAACCTGGGAGCTACCCCGACCAGAACTCCCATGCCAAGAGCAGGATGTGGAGCACCTCAAACTCCAACTGCACCAGCCAAGACCCCTCAAACTTTCGAGAGAGGCCGTGTGAACCATGTCACGGTGGAGGAAGCCCAGACAGCCCTAGACATCGTGCTGGGTAAATTCCTAGTAAATTCAGCACCTGCTACAGTTTTGTTTGATTCTGGAGCTACCCATTCATTTGTTTCTCGGAGTTTTGTTGCAAAGCATCAGCTAAAGGTTCTGACTCTTAAAAATGCTATGTTGATTTGTTCAACTGGTTCGGAGTTGAGTACGAACCAAGGCCACCCTAAGGTTAAAGTAACCATAGAAGGGGTAGAATTTCTAGCCAACCTCATAATCATCAATGCCAAATCCCTAGATACGATTTTGGGTATGGATTGGCTTGCTGATCACCAAGCAATTTTATATTGTGGTGGTAGAAGCATCACTCTGGTCAGCCCAGATGGAACCAAAGTAAAGTTTGAAGCCTCTACGGAAAAGTTTGATGGAGCCTTAGTCTGCAGTGTCAGTGCTTTATCTGTGGAAGATGTGCCAGTAGTCAGAGAATTTCTAGATGTCTTTCCTGATGACCTACCTGGAATGCCACCGGACAGGGACCTAGAGTTTGTCATTAACTTGGTTCCAGGAACCGCACCCATTTCCAAGAGACCCTACCGTTTGCCGGTTGACAACTTAGTCGAGCTAAAGAAGTAGATTGAAGAAATGCAAGATAAAGGATTTGTCCGACCAAGTTCTTTTGCCTTGGGGAGCCCTAGTGATCTTTGTCCCTAAGAAGGATGATACCCAACGGATGTGTGTGGATTACCGCTTCTCTCAATGAAGTCACCATCAAGAACAAGTACCTCCGCCCAGATCGATGATTTGTTTGACCAGTTAAAGGGAGCCGGAGTGTTCTCCAAGATAGATTTAAGGTCAGGATATCATCAGCTGAAGATTCGTAAGGAAGATATACCGAAGACAGCTTTCTCAACCCGATATGGACTGTATGAGTATACAGTCATGTCTTTTAGAGTAACCAATGCCCCGGCTTACTTTATGAACTTGATGAATAAAGTATTCATGGAGTATCTGGATAAGTTTGTCATTGTCTTTATTGACGATATTCTAGTTTACTCTAAGAGTGAAGAAGAGCATGAAGAGCACCTTCGCTTGGTTATGAATAAGCTTAGAGATCATCAACTCTATGCTAAATTCAACAAGTGTGAGTTTTGGATGAAGAAAGTTACCTTTTTGGGACACGCCATGTTCGCAGTATGAGTCGCCCAACCCTAGCAAAGTCAAGGATGTGCTCAATCGAGTCACCCAAGTCAGCATTACCTCAGATCAAGTTTCCTTGAATGGCGTGTTACTACCGCTGGTTTATAAAAGGATTCTCAAGAATAGCAAGACCCCTTACCCAATTGCTGAAGAAGGAAAAGAAATTTACTTGGACGCCTAATGTGAGCAAATTTTTCAAGAATTAAAGAAGCGCTGACCACCGCCCTAGTGCCGATTCCGCTCGATGTTCGGAAGGAATTTGAGATTTTCAGGATGCATCTCGCCAAGGCCTCTGCTGTGTTTTGATGCAAGAAAGGAAGGTAGTAGCATATGCTTCATGCCAATTGAAGCCTCATGAAGCCAATTACCCCACTCATGACTTAGAATTGGTCACCAGAGTGCATGCTTTGAAGATATGGCGCCATTACCTCATCAGAATCGCTAGAAGTTTACACGGATCATAAGAGCTTAAAGTACATCTTCACTCAAGCTAATCCGAACATGAGACAAAGAAGATGGTTGGAGTTGATCCAGGATTACAACATGGGAATTCATTGTCACCTAGGCAAGACAAATGTTGTAGCACATGCTTTAAGTAGAAAGACCTACTGCAATACTCTAATGATCAAAGAAAGTCATCCAGCCCTGCATGAAGAATTTCAAAAGCTCAGGCTCGAGTTAGTCGAAGAAGGTTACTTAGCTGCCCTGGAAGTACAACCAACGCTTCAAGATCAGATCAAGAAAGCTCAAGAAGAAGATACAGATATCAATGAGATCAAGAGAAACATGAAGTAGGGTAAATCCTTAAGATTTTCAGAAGATGAGCAAGGTTTCCTATGGTTCGATAAGCGTATTTGTGTACCGGATCAGAAAGAACTTAAACAGTTAATACTCAACGAAGCTCATGAAACCTTGTACTCTATTCACCCTAAGCACTAAGATGTATCAAGATCTCAAGGAATCTTATTGGTGGCCTAGCATGAAATGTGAAATTATCGAGTATAACGCTCAATGCGATGTTTGCCAGGAGTTAAAGCCGAGCATCGAGACCTCATCAACTTTTGCAACCTTTGAGCATACCCAATGAAAATGGGAAGAAATTGGTATGGATTTTATCACCGTCCGCCAAGAACTAAAGCCGATATGATTCTATCCGGTAATTGTCTATTGCCTAACAAAAGTGGCTCACTTCATCCCGATCAAAACCACCTACTCAGAGACAGACTTGCGTAATTGTATATGACAAAGATAGTATGTCATGGAGTACCTAAGAAGATCGTGGTCGATCGAGGAACCCATTCACCTCAAGATTACGCGGTTACTACATAGCTTTTGGGCAATAATTTGAATTTCAAGATGACCTACCACCCTCGCATGATGGTCGACCGAAAGAGTAAATCAAATCTTAGAAGATATGTTGAGAGCCTGTGCCCTAGAGAACTGCACTACCGGGACCAAATGCTACCTTATGCAGAGTTTTCTTACAACAACAAATATCAATCAAGTCTGCAGATGTCCCCGCTTGAGGCCCTTTACGGAAGAAAGTGCAGGACACCTTTGTATTGGGTGAGTCGAAGCGAAGGGCAAGTGCTTGGACCGACATCCTAAAGGAGGCCAAGATCAAGTTAAGTCAATCGTGAAAAAGTGAGAACAGCCTGCACTGCATGTAAAAGTTATGCTGATAACCGTCGTCGAGATTTAGCTTTTGTACCTAGAGATCATGTGTACCTAAAGGTCTCACCTCTCAAAGGAATGCGTTGCTTCAAAGTCAGTGGAAAGCTCGCACCAAGATACATTGGACCTTTTCCAGTTCTAGTCAGAAGAGGAGAAGTTGCTTACAAGTTAGAGCTCCCGCCTCAATTGTCAGATGTGCATGATGTCTTTCATGTGTCTCAATTGAAGAAGTGCCTGCGAGTGCCAGAAGAGCAGATGCCGTTAGAAGCAGTTGACTTGCAAGAAGATCTAACCTACAAGGAGCAGCCCATCAAAATCTTGGAAGTGTCTGAGCGTGTGCCAAGAAGCAAGATCCTCCGTTTCGCAGAAAGTTCAAGGAGCAATTACATCAAGAAGAAGCCACTTGGGAGCGTGAAGATGATCTGAAGGCCGAGTTCCCGCACCTATTCTCTAGTCACCAATCACGGCCGAGATTCCTTTTAAGGGTATAGGTTTGTAACATCCCTATTTTCCGGGCTTTTTGAAAATTTTGAAAACTTTAAAATTAACCATTTGGTTTTATTAATTGCTAAAGCTTAATTTGTAATTTAGAATTTTAAAAGTAGTTTAATTTGACTTAATTAAAACTTGAACTAATTAAAGTTGGTTTGTTGAGTTTTGTTGATTTAAGTTGGTTTTTCCTTTTGCCTTAAGTTAAAAATAATTAATTGCAAAAACTAAAAGCAAGAGTTAAGATGAAAATATTTTCATCGAGTCCTAAATAATTCAAGGATTTCTATGAATTTTCCTAGAATTTTTGGACAGCTTAAGCTATTTTCTAAAATTGCTTTTCTATTTCTAGCATTTCTTTAATCTAAACGATTTTAAATCCTCCTTGTCTATGGGCCGAATCTCTCCCCGTTCTGCTTCTCGCTTGCGCTGCCCGCTGGCACGCCCATCCAGCCACAGAAGCACCTCCCCTTAGGACACCATCCGATCGAATCGACAGCCCCTCGCCCGCCCTCCCTGTCTCTCCCTCTCTCGCCACTCCTACAGTTCCCGCTTGTCGGCCTCCGCCGCCTGTGGTCGCTCCTACCTCCACCGCGCCATGCCGCGCTGGCCTCGCCCAGGATCCCGCCGAGCCGCGGCCTCCTCGCCCCTAGCCCCTTGGTCCCCTTGTCGGTGCGCCACCCGCCCCCGCCTCACGCGCCTGCACCCTTTTTTTGCCCCTCTGCGGATCATGGCTTCTGCCGCCCGCCATTAAAGCTGCACGACAAGCCTACCCCCTCCTCCGCCACCCCTTGCCGCCTATTTAAGAGAGCCTCGATGCCTCCTCCTCCTCTCCCTTTCCCTCTTCTCCCCTCTCTTCCTTGCAGAATCGAGCTAATCAGAACCAACCGCCCGACTTCGCTGCAAGACCGCCGCCGTCAAGCCCTCCACCATTGCCGACCACCCCCCAGATCGCCAGTCGAGGCACACCGCGCGACTCTCCTTCACGAGCCTCAACGGCCCTCTGCCGCTTTGAGCCGCCACCTCGCTGTTAAATCCCCGCCCGGCCTCCTTTGCCGCAAGATCTCGACGCCGACGCACCCAAAGATCGCCAGTCATTCTTTCGCGTTGGTGTCCTCGCCGCCAAGCGCCGCTGCTCGCCGGCGACCATCGAGTTAAGCGCATCACGGCTCGGGTCCGACGTGGCAAGTTATGTGGCAGACCATGTGGCGCCAAGCAACATGACCACGCCAGCCATTTTTGTCGACATGTCACCTCAACGCCCAGTGGATTTTTTGGGTTTTTCTTTAGAAAAATAATTCTACCGAAATTAAATCCCAAGGCTGACGTCACCGATGCAAGAAATTGATTTTCCTTTAGAAAATTAATTCCAAAATCGGAAATTTTTCTTGATTTTATGCAATTCTCTAACTTCCTTTGGCCATAACTTTCATTCGAACTCCGATTCGAGTGATTCAAATTTCTAAATCCATCTAAATTCCTTGTCTTCCTGTTACTATTTATGTGGTATTTATTTGAATTTTATTTGGAGTTGTTTTATTTATTTAGCTTTGTTCGCTCATATAGATTCCTGCTGCTTTTAAGACTTCGCAGATCCGATTTAATCGAAGCACCTCTACTCTTCAACGAAGGCAAGTCTTAGACCTTGATCATATTGAACCCATCTTTATAAAAGTATATTGTTTGATATAAACATGCATTGCTAATTTTATAATAAATGGTTTCGAGATTAGTTAATCACCTAATTGCCATTATACCTCCATGATAAATTGTGAACGACATGTATCCTTGAATGACATAAATCCTTGGACACCTTAGGATGGTTATTTATTAGTTGGACATTATTGAAATACCAACATGGGTACCGCTTATACTTAGCCAATGCTTTAGTTATGCGATAGACTCTGTTAGCACATACTCAAAGAATGATTGAACTTGACTAAAGGAATTATGGAACCGTGGCGGAGCCACTTTTGTTAAAGATGTTGTGCCATGACTAGGGTGGTCATTTGGCCGGGTTGAATGAAAATGATTTATGCTTGGACGAGTGGGTGGTGGTAAAGGTGAGTGGCGAACGCACACTTGGAATATGGAAACGCCTCGTTCGAAAGCAACCAACTAAGGACTTAACCTTGAACCATTGATCTGGCCTTAACTGCATAAACCACATGTCTAGATGGGATAGACATGGTTGACTAATTAGCAATGTTTTGCTTGGGAACGGCGCAAGAGGGGGCCAGATTGAGGCTAAACCTTAGCTAATGAATCGGAAGTCAAAATGTAACTTTGTAAAAGCCTTGTCTCATGCTCTAGACTACTTGCCTAAGGTAGTGAGCGGTGGCATAGATATATGCTGAACAAACTAGAGAATTCGTGGTCTTGTGGGTCAAGCTATACAACCTCTCGCAGAGTGTAAAACTATTCAATAGTCAGTGTCCCTGCTATGGACATGCCTCGGTGATTTCACGCAAGGGGTAGAACTTTTGTCGAAAATGTTGGAATGGGTTGGTCGAATCTTGTAGATGGTTAATGGTTGGGAAGTGAACAGGTGTTCACTAGTTGTTCAAAGAAAATTGATTACTTATGTATTAATCTTTTAAATTGTGCTTTGCAATCTACTTCATCAGATTTATCACAAATATTGCTTTCGCAAAATAGCCATAAAGCTATCCTTGTCAAACCTTGCATGAATATTACTTGCATACATTTCTCTCATGACTTGCTAAGTACATTCAAAGTACTCCGGCTTTGTGCCCCCGGTTAATCATCAACAAGAAGAACCTAGGAGCAATGAGTTCTCATGAGGAAGACTTCTTTGAAGACTATGCGAATTAGGTCGCGTCCTTCGCTCGATTGCTGGTGGGCATATTGGGTGACCTCCGCCAGATGTTTTGTTCTCCGCTGCAAATTTACTCTGTTATCTTTAGCCCTATGTGGCAAACGTTGTAAGACTTGACCATAAGGTCTCTTTTGCTTAATATTATTAATTTGTCTGCTTCATCTATTGTTTGGTTGTGTGGTTATGATTACACTAATGTTGCAACTATGTGAACTAGCTACTGATCATGGGACTAGTTCGGAATACACAGAGGGTCCTGAGGTTGCATACCCTAGGGTCCCGACAGCAAATGAAGGTGGTATGCGATCGCACTAATGCGCTCCATCACTTGCTAGGGCCCATAGTAGCGGGACCGTGGTTTGCTGTCTTTGCGGCTAGGAAGCTTAAGCGACTAGTGCATGAAGAAGTCGCACCAAACCCGTCCACCGACCTCAAAAGTAATGTCATGATGATGTTTATCATAGTAGTTCTTGACTTCTTGGCATCCCATCGAGCCTCGAGAAGTCAATGTGTATATGTCGATGAATTAATCGGTCGCGTGAGCTGGGTGTCCACCATGACTACCTTGGCCACTTCCTCTTCATATGTTGCAAGGAATGGAGGGGCCCAGCCATATACCACCTTGAATGGCGATCGTCGCGAAGGCAAGATGACAGGGGTGTTAGCAAAGATTCCTCCCATGAAAACCATTCTACCCATTAACGTGGACGATCACCAGTGAGGTAGCATAGGTACATGGCGATGGCTTTATTGATCGCCTTCGTTTGGCCATCGGACTATAGGTGGAATGTTGAGCTCATGTGGAGGTGCACACTAGCCAAACGGAACAATTCTTGCCAAAAATGACTTGTGAAGACCTAGTCGCAATCACTAACAATCAAGCGAGGGATCACGTGAAGATGCCCAATGTCGTGGAAAGGCGCGAGTGACCGAGGTGGCCGTGTATGGGTGCCTCAATGGGATGAAGTGGGCGTATTTGGACAAGTGGTCAATGACTAAGAGAATGACTGATTTTCCATGTACACAGGGCAGCCCTTCGATGAAGTCCATAGAGATATCGGCCTAGACTGTAGTAGGGACCTCTAGAGGTTGAAGCGGCCCGACTGGATGAAGATGCTCAGTCTTGTTATGCTAGCATGTCACACAAGCCTGTATAAAATTCTGGACCTCTTATCGTGCGCGAGGGACATAGAAATCCATTCTCAGCCGATGAAGGGTCTTTTGGATCCCCTCATGGCTGACATCGACTGTTGCTAGGATGGTTGGCATAGAAAGTGATGCAGCCGGCACGAAGATATGCCCATTGCGTAGTAAGAGGCCCTCGGCCATGGACTACAACGCACCCAACTCGCCTGTCTGTAACTGGTTGCAGATGGATTACAGCTAGGCCGACGAGGCAACTTCATGGCGCGGATCATCGAACAAGGAGAAGGACAGTCCAGATAGTGCACATTTCGTGGCTTGTTTAGCATCGCGGCAAGAGAGAGCGTCAGTGACAGTGTTGAGGCGGTCAGGCAATATTCCACCGTGAAGTTGTAGCCGAACAATTTGCTCACTCACTAATGCTGAGGGATAGTGGAGAGTCGTTGGTCTAGTAGGAACTTCAAGCTATAGTGGTTCTAACGTACAGTGCATATACATCCCCAAAGGTATGGTCGCCAGTGACGAACCGCGTGGACCAAGCCGATTAGCTCCCGTTCGTACGCTGCTAGTTTAGCATGGTGCGCCGTAATGGGTTTACTGAAGAAAGCCAGGGTGTCAGTGCCCAAGTGCAGCACTGCGCTGAAGCCCGTGTTGGAGGCATCACACTCGACGATGAACCCCGTAGCGAAGTCTATTAGTTGGAGTACTGGTGTAGTGGAGAGGGCCCCCTTAAGGGGCTGAAAAGCCTCGTCTACCTCCTCAGACCAATGGAAGGACTCCTTGAGGAGTTTAGTGAGAGGTGTCACAATGATGCCAAAATCTCGTATGAACTTGTTGTAGTAACCCGCGAGCCCGAGAAAGCCATGTAATCCCCTGGCTGAGAGTGGTGCGAGCCAAGTTTTCATGATGCCGCCTTTGTCTCGCCCATAGTGACCTTGTTAGCGGAGATGACATGGCATAGGTATGCCATTGTCGGCGCCAAAAAATGCACTTGGAGCACTGATGTGGAGTTGGTGATGGCGATAAGGAGCAGGATGGTCCGTAAGTGTCGCAGATGCTCAACAAGAGGAATTGTAGATCAAAATATCATTAAAAAAACAAGCACAAAACAACAGAGATAGGGTCGCAGGATCCCGTTCATCAAGGCCTAGAAAGTCGTCGGCACATTGGTGAGGCCAAACGACATCACCAAGAACTTGAAGTGGCCATGATGGGTCCGGAAGGTGGTCTTCTCCATGTTTGATGGGTGCATGCACACCTGGTTATAACCGAAGCGAAGATCAAGATTGGAGAAGAACCAAGCGCCGTGCAATTCATTAATGAGGTCGTCGACGACCGATATCGAGAATTTGTCTTTTACCATCAACTCGTTGAGTGTGTGATAATCAACACAAAAATACCATGACCCATTATGTTTCTTGACAAGGAGAACCGTCGAGGAAAATCCTGAGTTGTTGGAACGGATGGTGCCTTGTTGAAGCATGGCCGTACATTGGCGTTCAAGTTCATCCTTCTAAGGTGAGGATACCGACCGGTATGGCCGGACCGCCATGGGTGCTGAGCCCAGCATGAGATGGATCCTGTGGTCTAGGGTGCGCGCTAGTGGATGGCCCACAGGTTCCGTGAAGAGGCCTTCAAACTCCAACAGCAGAGTATCTAGAATGTCTCCACTAGTGCGTGTGGCCATATGGATTATTGCGTGTGGGGCAGCCATGATGTGCCAAGTAATGCGGCGGCCATCATGCCAGAACGACATGCGGAGGTTGTCGAAGTCCCAAAGGATGGGCCCAAGTGTGTGGAGCCATTGTACCCCAAGAACAATGTCAAAGCCGCAAAGCGGAATGGCGAGGCTGTCCACCTTGAAGTGCTCTCCAGCGACGTGCATGGGCATGCCCGGCAAAGACCACCATAGCTACATGGTCACCATTGGCGACCTCGACGTGAAGTCCTAAGCGCGACTCGAGCATCAAGCTGGCGCGTGCAATAGTGTTCTCGCTAATGAATTTAGGTTGAGCCGGAGTCGAGGAGCGTGATGAAGTATGTCGTGCCGATAGTGACACGGAGCTACATGGTTTCATTGGCGTGAATGCTCCATGGTTTGTTCAATGCATGAAGTGATACTGTGGGCGTGTTGTTTGTGTCGTCTAGTTTGGCGTCCATCGAACCATCCTCATCGTAGTCATCGACCTCAATATAAAAAAGGCATTGACAACGATTCCTATCGACGTACTGGTGTCACGATTGAAGCAAAGGCCTCGCTTGTGCCACTCGGTCGTCTCAGCCGGAATGAGTCAATGGAGGGGACGGCCCAGTGGTGTTGCAGCGGTGCAGGTGATGATGGGGCACCTCCCGATGCTTGCGGCTGTGGGGCTACCAGCAAGGGTGTGGATGGGCGCTGCCACCCAGAGGGCCGCGACCCTATGCGACCACCTCCTAGCAGTGATGCGAGTGACGCTGACTATGTCTAGAGTTCGTAGGCATAGGCTAGACTCATGGCCACTGTCAGATTAGCAGGGTTCTGTAGCTCAACGTCGATCCACAGCTGATCGGGTAGGCCCAAGGTCCTGGACTGAGCTAATAAAGGGAAAACGTGTTAAGGCACCTAGTGGATTGCTGCAGATCAAAGGGCCAAACCAAAGGTGGTAGAGCTCCTTGAGACGAGACCACAAAGGCATACCTGCATCACACTCCAACTAGAAATACCAGTGTTGAGTGATGCTGGTGAGATGATAAGAGCCCAACCAAACCCTGTCGGTCTCATCCGTTCTTTGACCGTGGAAGAATTGTTCACATCAGTTGATCCACGCTAATGGATCTTTCTTGCCATCATAGGTAGGGAATTCAAGTCTGTGGTAGCGCGGAACGCCTAAGGTACTACTGTGATAGGGTTGTGTGGGTGGAAGGGAAGGGGCGAGCGGGTGGATCATGCACTGTTCTTGTAGAAAGGGAGGGAATTGGGTAGTGGGATAAGGTAGGGCAGCTAGGAACGGCATGTATGGCGCAATCGTTGGCAAGGTGGTGGTGGGTGTGGGGGATTTGAATTGTGGGGTTTGCTGGTGCGTCAGGGTTGTAGGCGGCAGTGGTGGTGGTAGTGGCAATGAGAAGATAGTGTTGCATGGGCATGGTGAGTGGAACGTGGTTGGTGCTGGTACGTATCGGCACTAAGGATGATTGGCCATCAAGCACATAGATCACCGGGGCTGCCAATAAATGCGACCTGATGGCAGCTGCAAAAGACCCGGCAACTACACCACAGAGCGCTTTTCCACGGCCATCAGGCGATTGACGATGTCTCCCATCTGTTGCTACATACCGTCAATGTGGAACATCGGCACTTGAATGGACTAATGAGTTGTGCCATGGACACTTCATCGTTTGCTTCCTCAGATCCCAGCATGAGAGCTGCCAGAGACAGCTCTGATACTAGATTGGTATGGCTTAGGTTGCATAGGGCATAATCATGGTGTACAGGAGATCTTGGCTGGTAGCTCCGGCATCTAGGTGCCGTGATGGCAACTTGCCGCTGGCGCAGAAGAGGGTTAGGGATATGGAGAAGGAGACTAGGAATTAGAGACTTCTTATTTCATTGCTTGTTAAAACCAATGATGACGTAAGCCACTTATAGAGATATGGCCGGCTCCCAACAACCAAATCACTAGATAATATCTTGCCTAACAAACAAATCACTAATTGATCTCTTTCTTTAAATAACCAAATCTAAGGGATAACAATCTAAATTTAGAGATGAAATCTCATAATTGATTAATATCATGCCGCAGGCTGTGCCGTGTCCTTCTGATGCACATGATTGGTCCCACAGCGGCGATAATGAATTCCCCACGTAACACAACACCATACGAAGCCAGTTCAGTGTGCATTGGATGCAGATCCAGATATTCTTTTGCACTAGTGTGTGCTGATCGGCAAGTATGAAACATCAGTTGGTCAAGCAAGTTTGATACAAATAGATCGAGCCCAAAAAGGCACAAATGTGGAATTTTCAATTTTTGTGAAAGCTTCTATTTATCAGCATGCCCTCTATTATGTTGGGTTCTCATATCAGAAATTGTGATCAATATTCGAAGTATGGGTTTTTGGGAGTGTGGATGAGAGCGTTGCGATTAGCGTTGTTTCCTCTTGTCAAAAACTTGTTTTTGAGTAAATTACTTATTGTAGGAGGAGTGGCCTTGGGATTAGTTGCACCTTCTTTACCATCCAACGTGTTGCAATGCGAAAGGCAAGTATAAATTGTATCATCTTGTATGGTTATTGTTCAATCTGGTTATATAATTATTACATGGTTAATTCTTATGAATTATGAGTATTTCCATTCTTTACAATGATTTCGTTCATTAGTGATATCAAATTGTTACTGAGAGAATGCATTCATTTCATTTCCTTCATTTCAATCATTCATGCCTCACCCACGGGAGTGAGTATTGAGATCCACATATTTTCAATATGAGCAACTAGATCCCCAGATGAAAGATTCTTCATACGGGCCTTGGATCACCGTATTTTGATAATGCGGGCCTAAGTGAACACCGACGGGTGTCTCGCTGGCTATACCGGTATATGCCGAAGAAAAGTGAATGTCATATTCATATTTGCATCAATTGCATAGCACCTTCTTATGTATTCGATATATTGATAATGAACTGTCTTTGATTTTATGTTTCTTGTGTTATTCAATTGTATTTGCTGAGTCTTGGACTCACGCTTATTTTAATTGTTTATGTGACCGTCAAGAATGACATTCATTGGGGGAAATTAGCTCATAGTTGCATATCACAATGTTGTACACATCCATTACCAATTAATATTTCTATTACTTTATTTCAATGAGACTCGATTGTAATAATTGGTCTGTTGGTACTTCAATTGATTTCTTTCATAACTTCATATATTAGCTTATGCCTAATTCTTGTTGGAACTTATTCATAATGCTTATAACCTTGATGGTGATGATTTAACTATGGCTTTGAGTTTAGTCTCTTACTAAAATTTCTATGATAGTACTATTAGTAGTAATATTTAATCGATGTCTAACTGTCATTCGTTGTTGATTTAATTAAGTTAATTGTAGTTTTAGTTTTGAATTTGTAAGACTTAGTTACATCTTAACTTCTGCATAGCCAAAGCGTTACACAACTAGCCTTGAAACTAATGCTCCTTCAAATGCTAATATCGGGTGTATTAGGATGTTAATTGAGCACGCGATCCTTGAATATATGAAGTATGCTTAATAGTTTTCCTTTGTGTACGTGCTGATCATTAAGTTGATTGGAAATGAAGCATTATATAAGCGGAAAAGTAGAGAAAAGAAGGTCCACTAGTTGCACATATAGGGGTAAAGAAGAATTGAAGAAGCAAAGACAGTCTGAAAAACTGAAATTATATACGCAGTTTTAACACCTATTCATCAGACTTGAGTTACGTATCTTTCAGGTTGCACGCATAAATATGCTATAATACTAAAAATTGTTGCTTCGAGTGAATAAAATTTTAAAGGTGAGGAACTTTTTTTTGTTTATGTCGATTGATGATATAATCTATTGATTGCATTCTGGATATCATGGGGATATGCTCACGATCTTAGGATGATGATACAATTGGCAATGGCGTTGAAGGTTTGTCGAATCACGCTGCTGCAAAGTTCTTGTATCGTCAGTCTCGACGGTCGAGACGGTCCTGGTGTGATGGTCGATCCGGCTGAGTGGCGGGTCGACCGCCAACACTAGCGGTCGACCGACCATGGCTTAGGTCAGGATGGCGGTCGACTGCCATTGGGTAGCGGTCTGACCGGCCAAAATAGACTTTCAATTTTGAAGCTGGGCCAAAAATAGATGGTGTAGGCAAGAGAGGAGGTTCTACTACACTTGGTCTCATAATATTTGGAGTTTCGAGTTAAAGGTTCTATTGGTTTGAAAATTCCAGTAAATTTCGGATTTCCAGGAGGAAATTTGGCTAAGTCCCACCGGACGGTCGACCGCCATCAGGTGGTCGATCGTTAGTGGAAGGCCGACCGCCATGGGTGGCTATCGACCGATTTTGGCTTGTTCATCGACCAACTTGGTGGCGATGGTTGTATGCTAGGTCAAGTTCATGGGTTTCAGCATATGTGTTGCAAGATGCATGTTTTGACTAACGTGGGTCAAGTTATAAGAACTTGTTCTCGGAATCGATTTCTTGGTATATTGTTGTGCAGGTTGCTTGAAGGTCAACGACGGTCAACGACGAGGATGATCAGGACTAGGCTTGGAGAGCTGAGGTCCAGAACGATCGAGGATGCTAGGTGAGGTCAATGGATTCAAGCATGGTGCAAAATGGACAAGGAAGACCGAATGGGCAGTTCGGTGCGACGGGTTGGATCAAGCAGCGTGGGGGTCAGTGCAAGTGCCATGGTGGTTTCGGTGGGAGCCAGATGGGAGAGACTTGCCGACATGAAGAGAGTCATTGATCAACCTACACGTCGTCAGGCATGGAAGTGCTTCATGAAGATTGGACTCGGTCTTTGAAAAATGATCGAGAAGGGGTATTTTGGTAATTTCACCTAAATATCATCTTGGTGACCTTTTGCTAACCCACGGTGCAAGACGGCGCAAGGAGAAGCGGTTTAGGTCAAGAGGAGATGAAAACGGTGTTTTAAAATACGTGCATAAGTGAAACTCGTTTGTGTGTGGGCTTAACGGGTGCCCATTAGGGTTTTGTTTCTAGAAGCTAGCCCCCACTATAAATAGAGGAGGGTGCTGGCCAGCACCTCATTAACCCTTTCATTTGAGAAACCCTAGTTTGTGTTTTTATGGTTTGGAGATATTAGTGGGAGGTTAGGGTTCTAGAGAGTTGGATTGATTGTGTGCTCATATGTTGAGTCTTTGTCCTCCTGTTTTGAGTGGCCGTAAACCAACATCAATCTCGATTCAATCCAAGAAAGATTTCACAAGATGAGTCTCTTTGTGATCTTGCTCTCTATTTCGTGATTTTGGGTCTTTCTTTGATCCGCGAATTTTCCTTTGGTTTCTGGCTTAGATTTAACTTGCTGTGACATGTGGGAATACATCTAGGATCATCTTGATCATCAATCACCCATGTGCAAGTTTCTAGATCATATTTTGGTTTTGACTCGGTTTTAGAGCAACATCACTCAAACGGAAAAAGGTCATAACTTTGGCATGAATCTTCACGATCCTTGATTGGAATAGGTTCATGACATCCTAGAGAAGGTATTCCTCAAGTTTGGTAAGGTTTTGAGTTACGGATCAAAAGTTAGACCAATTTGTGATTTTGAGTTTGGGCTGATTTTACTGTTCATTGGCCTGGTGGTCAGACCGCCATGTATTGAGAGGTCAAACCGATTTCCAAAGGTCAGACCGCCAACTACATGGATGTCAGACCGCCAAACTCATTTAGGTTTTGAGTTTTTTGTGTTTTTTGGTCTATTTGTTTCGGGGTTTTGATTGGATTCAATACAAGTCTTCCAATCGTACTTGTATATTGATCTTCATAGCTTTTATAGCTATTGGAGTAAAAATCGTATTGAATTCGATCAAGGTGAAAAAGAGATCGCGCTCCTATTCACCCCCTCTAGTCGTCTTTTTCGTCCAACAGTGGTATCGAGTCTGTTAGTTCAATCTTGATCTTAACCGTCAACGAACCTGGCGATGAAGAAGTACTCCACCAAGTCTGCAGATCTTCGATGGGCTCGACGTCTATGCCTATTGGAAGAATCGCATGCATGTCTTCCTTCAAAGCGAAGGACCAGCCATATGGGATTGTTTGAGCCCCGGTCGTTTTGCCCGTGGTTGCTACGTTGGCTTCAGCAGCCCTCTTAGCTAACAACCATAAGAAAAAGAATCTCCTATATGCTGGGCTTGGTAGACAGGAGTATGATAGGATTTGCAATCTTGAGACCGCACACGAGATTTGGCACACCCTCGAAACCTACAATAAGGGTTCGTCCCAAATCAAGTAAGTACGTCAGACGGTCTACAAGTGAGAATACAACAAGTTAATCATATGAGAGCAGTAGACATCGAGTACTCTCAGTCTAAGAATGTCACCCACCTCTTGGCTGCAATCAACATCAAGGAGTGGGAGATGAAGGCCGCTGCCATTGAGGAGAACGTTGATCTCTCTAATCTCTCTTTGGAGCTGCTCTATAGCAAGCTCAAGACTCATGAGATCAAGAGAGGTAGTTTTCCTAAGAAGAAGAACATGGTTTTGGTGGCTGATCCTCTCAAAAGAACTTCTGATGGTTCTTCTGAGTCTTCTTTTGGATTTTTACTTGCTTGTTTATCTGCAATCTATGAAGAGGAACTTGAGAGTATTCTTGATGCTGATTTAGCTCTTTTAGCCAAGAAATTCACATGGGCCTATAACAATGTGAGAAACAAGAAGAGAGACGGCCCTGTGACGTGCTATGAGTGTGGAGAGCTCTACCATATCCGAGCGAACTGCCCCAAGCTGAAAGGGAAGGGCAACCACAAGGATGAGAAGGCTGCCTAGAGGAAGCCTCAAGGGAACAAGCCCAAGTATGATGCTGCCAAGCTCATGAAGGCCGCCACCGGTTCTTCTTTGCTTTTGGAGAACAATCCATGAGCGATGTGAACTCTAGGAGCGAGGAGGACGAGGAGGAGGAGCTTCCTCAAGACAAGAAGAAAGGGAAGGCAAAGGACTTCACCGGCATGTCCTTCATGGCTAACTCCGTCGAAGCCGATGACAACGATAAGGTACCTTCATCCTATGATGTTCTCTTTGCTAGATGCGATACCATTTTTGAGCAACTGCTTAGCCAGGATAATGCTTTAGAGTTTACCATGGCTAGAAATAAGGACCTAGAGTCACAAGTTGATAATCTGACATTAGAACTTGTGAATGCTAAGAGTCTTGATGCTGATGAATGTTCATCTTGCCATGCTTTACACTCTGAACTTGCTAAATTGCAAACTTCCAATGATGTTGCCTTACACCAACTAGAAAATGCTAGGACTGAGTTAATTGAGGTTAAATCTACTCCATGTGAAAAATGCTTAGAATCTAGCAAGTTGGTGGTTTCTGATAAGACCGAATCTAGCACTTGCTCTTTCTACTTAGAACGTGAACATGAAGTAAAAGACGTAATAGAAGCAGTTAAGGCCGTCTTATTGTGAAGCTTAAGGACCGAATTAATTTTGTTACCTGTGCTTCATGTGAAGCCCTTAAGCTTGAAGTTGCTATTCATAAGGAGAAACATGCTAAAGCCATTAAGGCCAAAACTTGTGAGTCATGGATTAATCTTGGAAAAGAGAATGCTTATCTTAAGAATACATTAGAAAAATTCTCTAATAGTGAAAAATAGTTAAACATGATTCTTGACAAGTCCAAAACTCCTTATAAGAAGTAAGGGTTAGGATACAACTTTGTCCAAGACAAATCCAAGCCAAATGTTATTCAAGTCTTGGAAAATGTCTAAGTTGAGTTCAAAACCCAACCTGCAAAAACCATTTTCAAATCATAGGTTTTGCCCAACCATCTTTTGAGCCAAAAGATGCTTCTCCTAGTGGTACCAAGTACTATTGCACCTATTGCAAGAAGGATGGGCATTTGATTGAGTTCTATTGGCGAGGTTAAAAATGCTAGGAGAAATCTTGCTAGAATTTCATCTAATCAACCTAGAGCTTTTATGAGATATGGTCATTTAGAAAAGAAGAAACCTGGACTATGATTTATTTCACATGCTCATCATCATAATATTCCTAGACAAGATGCTTCTCATATTCGTGTAATCATTACTCATGATAGAACTTCAAATAGAATCAAGGATAGCAATTCTGCTTTGTATACTACTCATGAGACGTGTGTCTCGAAGATCGGGTTCCCAAGTCATGTCTAACTAACCCCAGTATTGAGACACATCGATCTTTTGTACCTTGATTTTAGGATCGTCATAAGGGGAAGAACACGTGGTTCATCGACCTACTGCTCACGCCCATATGACCGGGGATTCAAGATGGTTCACCTCCTTCACGCGGTCAATGGGTGATGACTTCATCACCATTGGAGATGATACACAAGGTTGGATTGAAGGAACGGGATCGATCAGGGTGAACAAAAAATTCATCCTGAAGGACGTCGCTCTTGTGGACAAGCTAAGGTACAACTTGCTTTCTGTCTCACAGCTTCTTGATGATGGCTATGAGACTAGATTTAAGAAAAATGCTTGTCGTGTGCTTGATTCAGTTGGTGAGCTTGTTTTTGGGATCTCTAGAGTTGGTAGGATCTTTGGAGCTAATTTTTTTGAATCTCTTGCTGGATCTCTCAAGTGTTTGATTGCATCTTCTTCTGAGTTCTGGCTTTGGCACCGACGTTTGGGGCACATAGGTTTTGATCATCTGACGTGAGTTAGCAACCTTGATCTCATGAGAAGTTTGCCCAAACTCAAAGTCGTCAAGGATGTTGTATGTGCGCCCTATAGACATGGCAAGCAAGTTGCCGCTTCACACCCTTCATTGACTATCATGACTGACGGACTAGGACAATTGCTTCATATGGATACTGTTGGTCCTGCTAGGGTTTGGTCAGTCGGTGGCAAATGGTATATTCTTGTCATAGTCGATGATTTTTCAAGATACTCTTGGGTGTTTTTTCTTGCTTCGAAGGATGAAGTTTTTGATCATTTTCATGATCTTGTTCTTCACTTGGCTTCTGAGCTCCCTGGTGCCCTGAGAGCAATTCGCAGTGACAATGGCACGGAGTTCAAGAATGCCTCTTTTACCTCTTTTTGTGCTGAGCGCGGTATTGAGCATCAGTTCTCTTCTCCACACTTCCCTCAACAAAATGGCATTGTGAAAAGGAAGAATAGAACCTTAGTCGAGATGGCTAGGACAATGCTAGATAAGTATAGCACTCTGAGGAGGTTTTGGGCCGAATCTATTGCTACAGCTTGCCATATTGTCAATTATGTCTTCTTGAGATCGTCTTTGGGCAAGACATCTTGTGAGCTTCACTTTGGTAGAAAACCCTCTGTCTCTCATTTTCGAGTCTTTAGATCTAAGTGTTTTATTCTCAAGACAGAAAACCTAGATAAATTTGAGTCAAGAACTTCTGATGGTTTATTTCTGGGTTATCCGCTCATTCGAGGGGGTTTTCATGTTTTTAATGTTGAGACTAATGTTGTCTAGGAGACATGCAATGTCACTTTTGATGAGACTAGCCTTGGAGCTAGATCAGACATTTCAGGTGATACACAGGAGACAGAGAGCATTTTTGTAGAAGAAGATGATGATGAAGTCAATATTGCTCTTCCACCTGTTGCTGATGCTCTTGTCCAAGCTCTAGAACCTACTTCGACTACTTCACCTCCAATTGAGGTTCCTGCTTCATCTTCGTCATCAATAATACCTGCGGAGGTTGAGGAGATGCTATCTCCCCCAGGTGCTCCACTTCACATACAGAGGCATCACCCTCCGGATCAGATTATTGGTCAGCTTCATGAGCGAGTCACTCGCTCCAGGTATCATGATCCGAGTCTCTACTCTCATTCTGCATTTGTTGCTTCTTTTGAACCCCGCGATATAACACATGCTTTATCTGATTCTAGCTCGGTTAATGCCATGCGTGAGGAGTTAGAGAATTTTGAGAGAAACAAGGTCTGGAACATTAGTAGAGCCTCCTAGTGGTCATAATGTGATAGGAACCCATTAGGTATTCAAAAACAAACAAAGTGAGGATGGTTCTGTGATTAGAAACAAGGCTAGATTGGTAGCTCAGGGTTTTAGCCAAGTTGAGGGGTTAGATTTTGATGAAACCTTTGCTCCTGTTGCTAGATTAGAAGTCATTCGTATTCTGCTTGTATTTGCTGCATCAAAGGGTTTTAGGCTGCAACAAATGGATGTCAAGAGTGCTTTTATGAATGGTTATATAGGGGAGGAAGTGTATGTTAGGCAACCCCTAGGCTTTGAGAATCCCAAGCATCCACATCATATTTTCAAGCTATCCAAAGCCTTGTATGATCTTAAGCAAGCTCCTAGAGCCTGGTATGATAGACTTAAGACCTTCTTGCTTAAGAATAATTTTGAGATGGGTAAGGTAGACAAGACTCTATTCATTCTTAGGCATGGCAATGACTTCTTGCTTGTTCAGATTTATGTGGATAATATTATCTTTGGTAGTTCTTCTCATGCTCTTGTTTTCAGTTTTTCTGAGACCATGTCTAGGGAATTTGAGATAAGTATGATGGAAGAGCTCAATTATTTTCTAGGGCTTCAAATCAAGCAATGCAAGGAAGGGATCTTCATCCATCAAACGAAGTACACCAAGGATTTGCTCAAGTGTTTCGAGATGGGTGACTGCAAGCCGATCGCCACTCCCATGGCGACTTCGACTATTTTAGATCCAGACAAGGAAGGAGAAGCCGTGGATCAATGCGAGTACCGTACATGATTGGCTCTCTCCTTTACCTGACGGCCTCAAGATCGTACATCCACTTCGCGGTCTGCCTCTGTGTGAGGTTTCAGGCGTCTCCGAGGACTTCACATCGCCAAGCCGTCAAGCACATTTTGTATTCCTACTCTTCTTCCTTGTCCATTCGGGGGTTTTCTTATTCTGATTTTGCGGGCTATCGGCTAGATAGGAAGAGTACCTCTAGCACTTGTCATTTCTTAGGTACTTCTCTTATCTCTTGGTCTTTTAGGAAGCAGTCCTCTGTTGCACAATCCACTGCTGAAGCTGAATATGTAGCTGCCGCTAGTTGCTGTAGTCAGATTTTGTGGATGGTATCCACTCTTAAGGACTTTGGGTTAAATTTTGCTAGTGTTCATCTTCTCTGTGATAACACTTCTGCCATTAATATTGCTAAAAACCCAGTGCAACATTCTAGGACCCAGGACATTGACATTCGCTATCACTTCCTTAGAGACCATGTAGAGAAGGGTGATATTGTGCTACATTTTGTGGAGTCCGAGGCTCAGTTAGCTGGTATCATCACCAAGCCTTTAGATCCAACTAGGTTGACCACCTTGAGGAGTGAGTTAGGGGTAATTTATCCATATGGGTTGGTTTGAGGGGAAGTTGGTTCTTTTTTGAGCTTACCTTGTTCATCTGATCTTTCCTTGATCTTTTCTGAAATTTCTGATATTTTTAGGCTTTTTGAGCTTTTCTTGCATCTCATTGTATCATATTGCATTCATATGAAAATCATAAAAAGATGCATTGTAATATAAGCTTGACTGCTTGTCTTTTAATTGATGAAGCTTTGCTTATTACCCTCTCGAGCTTTAGTATTTCAATTCTTGCTCAATGTCATGTCTAGTTCTTTGACTTGCTAGAATTATCATGCTTTCACATGTGTTGCTAAGTCTTTACTAAATGAGCTAGAACTTTAAAACAACTTGAACTAAAAGAAATTTGCAATTTGTGGATCTTTTAGCTAGTTGCGTAATTAGTGCTCCTTTGTGACATTGGCCCTATCAAAATTGCTTTGTTAGCTCTTGAATCTAGCATTGATCATTACTTGAGCTTCTTGTTCTTCTGAGAATCTAAAACTGCTCTTGTGCAAAATGAAAAATCAAATTTCAAGATTGTCTTGTGGTTAAATTGTGCCAAACTACTCTCACGAGACGGCATGTCAAAGATATGAACTTGGAGATAGTTTGATGATCCAAACGATCTCATGGGGACTGCTTGTCAAAATTGACATGAACCTCAAGATTTGTCGCCGTGGTTGAAACTTAGGAAGAGTTTGTGGATGGCTCCTAATCCAGGATCTTCTTCACTAAGATAGGTCTTTTATCAACGTCAATATTCATTGCAAATGAAAACTGTTGAAAAATGGGCGTTTGAGATAATTTGGGCAAAATGATTCAATTCAGGACATGTTTGTCTCTTAAGTGGTCATTGTTAGCTTTTTGATCTCACATTGACTTTTTGACATAGCCATTATCATTTTAGGATCCCTGTTGATGAACTTGCTATATTTGAAGCTTTGCTTAAATTGTTAAAAATTCATTGCTTTATCTTGAGCCTTCTAGCTTAGCTTTGATACATATGTCTTAACATGATCTTGCTAGCGTCTTCAGGCTTGATATGTATTGAGCAATATTAGAAATACTAGCTTGTTCTTTTAGGTAATCTCCAAAGCTTTTTGTACTCAAAAATCGAAAAATACAAAAAATGAAGCCACTTCATTGCATTTCATGCATACTCTTTCTTATATTTTTTCCTCAATTTTGCATTTGTCATCTCTGGACGAGAGGAAGGCGTGATTCCTTGATGACTTCATTGTCAAAGGGGGGAGAAGAAGTAACAAAAATATTAAAAGGGGAGTTATTTGGAGAAAAGGGGAAACATGAAATTTTCTTGAAAAAATGATGATCATAGTGAGGGGGAACATTTTATTTGCATTCTTATGAGCTTATGAGCGTATTGCCTTTTCTGAACTTGAATTGCAATTCTTGGATCTTCACAATGATCAAAGGTCAAATTGAACAATTATTCTTTCATATGGACCTTAAGTAAGAATTTTGACTCCTTTCTGGAAATTGAAGATTTCTTGCTTTCTTTTGCTCGATCTCACTTGCCTATGCTATTCTGAAGCCAGCTTGGTCATTTTCATTGCTTTCTCTTGTATTTGGACCAAGTTGTGTCTTTGCGCGAAAACGTTGAGTTTTTTTTTTATTTTCAAACCTCAAAACTTACATTTTTGGGAAATTGCCAATGTGTTCATCAAGGGGGAGATTGTGGATATCATGGGGATATACTCACGATCTTAGGATGATGATACAATTGGCAATGGCGTTGAAGGTTTGTCGAATCACGCGTTTTCGGTAAAGTTCTTGTACTGTCAGGTCTCAGGCGGTCAGACCAGCCCAGGTGTGACAGTCTGGCGGTCAGACTGCCAACACTAGTGGTCAGACCGGCCATGGCTTAGGTCAAGTGGATGGCGGTCAGACCAGCCTTTGGGCAGTGGTCTGACCGGCCAAAATAGACTTTCAATTTTGGAGCTAGGCCAAAAATAGAGGGTGTAGGCAAGAGAGGAGGTTCTACTACACTTGGTCTCATAATTTTTGGAGCTTCAAGTCAAAAGTTCTATTGGTTTGAAAATTCCAGTAGGTTTCAGATTTCCAGGGAGAAAATTTGGCCAAGTCCCAGCTGGGCGGTTAGACCGGCCAACAAGTGGCGGTCAGACCGGCCAGGGGCAGTCAGACCGGCCATCGGTGGTGGTTAGACCAATTTTGGCTTGTTCATCGACCAGCTTGGTGGCAATGGTTGTATGCTAGGTCAAGTTCGTGGGTTTCAGTGCATATATGTTACATAATGTATGTTTTGACTAACGTGGGTTAAGTTGTGAAGAACTTGTTCCCAGAATCGATTTCTTGGTCTATTGTTGTGCAGGTTGCTTGGAGGTCAACGGCGAGGATGATCGAGACTAGGCTTAGAGAGCTGAGGTCCAGAACGATTGAGGATACCGGGTGAGGTCAATGGATTCAAGCATGGCGCAAAATGGACAAGGATGACCGAACGGGCAGTTCCGTGCGACGGGTTGGATCAAGCAGCGTGGGGGTCGGTGCAAGTGCCATGGTGGTTTCAGTGGGAGCCGGATGGGAGAGACTTGCCGACATGAAGAGAGCCGTTGATCAACCTACACGTGGCGAAGCATGGAAGTGCTTCATAAAGATTGGACTTAGTCTTTGAAAAGGATCGAGAAGGGGTATTTTGGTAATTTCACCTAAATACCGCCTTGGTGACCTTTTGCTAACCCACGACGCAAGTCGACGCAAGGAGAAGCGGTTTAGGTCAAGAGGAGATGAAGACGGCGCTTTAAAATGTGTGCGTAAGTGAAACCCGTTTGTGTGTGGGCTTAACGGGTGCCCATTAGGGTTTTGTTTCTAGAAGCTAGCCTCCACTATAAATAGAGGAGGGTGCTGGCCAGCACCTCGTTAACCCTTTCATTTGAGAAACCCTAATTTGTATTTTTAGGGTTTGGATATATTAGTGGGAGGTTAGGGTTCTAGAGAGTTGGATTGATTGTGTGTTCATGTGTTGAGTCTTTGTCCTCCTGGTTAGAGTGGTTGTAAACCAACATCAATCACTATTCAATCCAAGAAAGATTTCACAAAATGAGTCTCTTTGTGTTCTTGCTCTCTATTTCGTGATTTTGGGTCTTTCTTTGATCCGCGAGTTTTCCTTTGGTTTCTGGCCTAGATTTAGCTTGCTGTGACATGTAGGAATACATCTAGGATCATCTTGATCATCAATCACCCACGAGCAAGTTTCTAGATCATATTTTGGTTTTGACTCGGTTTTGGAGCAACCTTCACTCAAACAGAGAAAGGTCAGAACTTTGGCATGGATCTTCATGATCCTTGATTGGAATAGGTTCCTGACATCCTAGAGAAGGTATGTCTCAAGTTTGGTAAGGTTTGGGGTCACGGATCAAAAGTTAGACTAATTTGTGATTTTGAGTTTGGCTTGATTTTACTGTTCATTGCCCTGGAGGTCAGACCGCCATGTATTGAGAGGTCAGACCGATTTCCAAAGGTCAGACTGCCCAAATCATTTAGGTTTTGAGTTTTGTGTTTTTGGTCTATTTGCTTCGGGGTTTTGATTAGATTCAATACAAGTCTTCCACTGTGCTTTTATATTGATCTTCATAACTTTTATGGCTATTAGAGTGAAAATCGTATTGAATTCGATCAAGGTGAAAAAGAGATCATGCTCCTATTCATCCCCCCCCCCCTCTAGTCACCTTTTGGTCCAACATGCATAATTTGCTAGAAATTAATCGTTTGTGCATACATCCAATGCTCACTACTACAAAAACAGTTATACTAGATGGCTCATCACAGACGGTTCCAAAGGTTCCTTTGGAAGGAACCGTCTGTGTTGTAGTTATCATAGACGGTTCCTTAAGAACCATTGTGATACATAATTATCACAGACGGTTTATAAATAGAACAAAAGCACCGCGCCAACCCCGTCTCGCTCGACTTTGGCCCAAAGCCACCGCCGCGACCAATACCCCTCACATGGTAAGCCTCCGCCCAATTCACTCCTTCTAGAGCATCCCCTCACCACCCTTTGCTTTCCCCAGTCTTCGATTCGGGCCGCCGTTCGCCCAAACGCCGCCGCCACGTCGTCCCCGCCGCGCTGCCCAGGGTCATTGCCACTAGCTCGTCTCGGCCCTCCTTCATCGTCGGCAAACACTCCCGTGAGCTCCCCTCCACTCGCCGGTGCTCATGCGCCCCCCCTTCTCCTCCACTCTCACCCTCTGGCGCCATGCCGCCATCGCCGCCGTGCCCCGCAACCACCTATTGTCATGAGCCGCGCCGCCGCCGCCCGTGAATCCGCCCCAACCCTTGCACTCTGTTTTCACCGTTGCTGGTCGCCGCCATTGACCTCCTCGCCGGCATTGATCCCAACCCAAACCGCCGGTTACCCTCCCCTTCTTTCACTGACCGCGGGCCCCACTCGTCATAGAGGGAAGGGTCTAAAGGTCATTTGGTAGTGTTTATCTCTCTGAAACAACGAATAATAATATAATAATCGTCTTAGTGTCCTACGGCCAAAATCCACGAAATTTGAGTGTCTTCTGGTGAAGCCACGTTTTTTGGATGTCCACCGGCAAACGACACGAGAGTTGAGTTCCCTGTAGCCAATTTTCCCTTGTTTAATAATTTGCTCATGCTATTCAACTTTCAGCTAGCAGCTTGCTCTTCTCTGTGTTATCTTTTTCAAGAATCTAGCTTTTCGAAACTAGATTTGTTCGAATGTCTTCCTACATGCATATTGGACAATGTGTTTCAGGTTGACAAAGGATGTTCAAGAATTTGATTCAAAGGTATGGATCTTCATAGCACATTTTTAATTCTCCTTCAGCTTTTGTTTATCCGAGGGCCCTTGAACAAGCCACTGTACTAATTTGAACATCATCTTATGCTGTTAGTCAATCCATGCTCAGTAAAAGTTATAATCACGATTCATGAAACAATGGATGGCCAAGTTAGGTACTGAAGTTAGTGGCCTCTGTTTGTTACGCAGCAAAGCTTGTACAACTACCTTTATAAATATGTAGTTTGTTCCAAGATAGACTATCTGATTGCCAACATGTGGCTGAGCACTCACTCACTCACAAACAAGTACCTTTTTTTTTGTTTGTAGGTGCAAGTGTTGAATTTCATTTCAGTTCTTCTTGAACATGTTGCAGACAAGGAACATGTTGGAGACAAGGTTATTCCATTTGCAAGTCAGTTATCACAATTTTTTCAGAAGGTATAGCTGAAGCATTATGGTCTGATAAAAATCCCATTTTTCCTGTTGGCTAAACTCTATTCATGGAGTGATAAAGAGCATACTTCTGTTGTGGGCTGAGCTCTGTGTGCATTATGCTTCTGACATAGCATCATTTGCTAAGTGTTACAAGAGAAGAGAGAGAAATGAATCCTTCCCAGTCAATATGCTTTCTTCAGTTTATCCTTTTCACTTTCAAATTTCAATTCTAACTTTGTTTTTTGAACCTCGCCATCCAGTAATCTTAGGAATATTACTGCACTCCCGTTTTTATTAGATTTGCTATCTGTAGTGCCTAGAATAGTATTGAGAACAGCTGGTAAGCAAGTCGATGCATGTCCTTTTGTTTTTTGCAAGCCAGAATAAAAGTACTACAATATCAACTTTTAGTTTAGTCTGTGAGGGAGTTTATCAGTTCAATAACTACGTAGATTTTCCTTTGTGCTACAAATTAATTAGTAACACTGATTTTGAACCTTTTCAGATCTGGGATGAATCTGCAGGTGAAAGCTTGCTACATATTCAATTGCTAGTAGCACTTAGAACTTTTGTTTTTTCTCTTGGATACCAGTCGCCTCTTTTCTTATCACATGCTTATTCCTATACTCCAAAGTGGTATAAATGTTGATAGCCCTGATGCTCTTAATCTTCTTGAGGACAGTGTTATGGTAAGTAGTTCTTTAACCAAGTCCACACACAACTGGTAAGGAAGTCAATGCATGTCCTTTTGTTTTCTGCAAGCCAGAATAAAAGTACTACAATATCAACTTTTAGTTTAGTTCGTGAGGGAGTTTATCAATTCAATAACTACACAGATTTTCCTTTGTGCTGCAAATTAATTAGTATCAATGATTTTGAACCTTTTTCAGATCTGGGATGAATTTGCAGGTGAAAGCTTGCTACAGATTCAATTGCTAGCAGCACTTAGAACTTTTGTTTCTTCTCTTGTATACCAGTCACCTCTTTCTTATCACATGCTTATTCCTATACTCCAAAGCGGTATTAATGTTGATAGCCCTGATGCTCTTAATCTTTTTTAGGACAGTGTTCTAGTAAGTAGTTCTTTAACCAAGTTGACACACACATGCATGCATGCACATGCACAAAATCTCTAATGTTGAGATTCATAATGCAGTTGTGGGAAGTAGCCCTTTCGAATGCCCCCTCCCTTATCTTGTGGGCATCATGAATAGAAGCTTCGACCATGTGGAGTTCAGAACACCCACCCCCAAAACAAAACAGAAGAAGAAAATAAACATCTCTTTTTGGTTATTTAAGAATAGTTACTCCGGTCACAAATAAAGGTCTTTTGGACATTTACATGGTCCAAAACATGACTTTGACTGCCAATTTTTATTGTGATATATTCATAAAACCTAACAAGACTATAATATTATGAAGGGAGGTATTTTCTGTGACAAATCTACTTGTATCATTTTCATATGCTTGATCTAGATATTCAAAGATATTGTTGGTTGAAAAATAGCTTAGCTTCACGCATTTTAGGACAACCCTTACTTTTTACTGGAGGGAGTATTTCGAAAGTACTATCTGATTTCGAATGTCATAGGCAGTAGCACCAAGTAAATTTACCCTGCATCACTTAGATTGTATTCTGGATAATATCTTCTACTGCATATGTTCATTTTTTGGGTTCTGCAATCCATTTTGTAACTGTTTATTGGGATATAAATTAACCTGCTTTATGATTTTATGAATTATGATGCAAAAAATGGGAATTATTTGACTAAAAAATATCCTTTATTTTTGACGGTAAACTTACCCAACAAGTAGATTAGTTGCGTGTTCCAACTAAGTTACCACCAATTGAGCTAAGCATCATGTTTGTTTACTAGAGTTTGATGATTACCGCGTAATTAGTTTAGTAATGTCATTTGGAGGCTGCAAGTGTTGCTTCGTGTGCTTACGTTACAAGCTAGCACAAGACATTGATAGGATTACTGTGGTTTTTACCCCATGCCTTACATCCATGATTGGACTATCAAACTTTGGGCACCAAACCTAAATTTTTCATTATCATTCCATATATTGATCTGCTGGTCGGGCTGCAAGGGTGGTGCTTTCTCTTAAGGGCATCCTCTCTTGCTCTAAAATGGGCTGCTTTGCGGTTTAAGATTGCTCTAAAATGTGCATCAGTACTCTATGATAGGTACAACCAGGATTCACAATTTCGGCGAAATATCCGAAATTTCATTCATTTCATCCCTATCCAAAAGAAATTCAATTCGTTCAAATTTTTTCGGTTGATTTGAATTTGGAGGTTTAAAATGAGTAAACACTAGCATATAAATAACAAACCGAAGATGGCCCGGTGGCAAGGCCTGCTGCTTGGTTCCCTGGAGACTAGGGATCAAATCCCATGCAAGGCATTTATTTTTTGCGATTATTTTAAATTTTAAATTCAAATTTAATTCAAACCAGTTTGAAAACCCACCAAAATTTTGGTGATTTTGTCTATTTCGGCCACCAACGAATGTTTTCAAAAACGAAGTTTGTTTCCCTAGGTACAACCAACTTTGCCATTAAATTGTTGCTTATATACTTAGAACTATAGGTTGAATCTCCATTTATTCTATCTTCAGTATTTTTTTGTCCTCATCATAATCGCACGCTTTCAACTCCACGTGTCTTGATGCACGTTTCTAGTTTTACATAATGAGTGATAGAAACAATCTCATCCTCGTCACTATTAAATATTCAACATAGCATCATCTCTCCCTTGATCCCAAATATCTTTTTTTTTTGGTACTTTTGTTTGTGAAATCATCAATGTTTTGTACCAATAAGCAGCATGTAGCAGATATTTAGATTATCCAGATTAGAAATCTTTCATTTCAAAACTAGGATTTTCCAAGGTTTTGAGGAAAAACCTCTCTCTCTCTCTCTCTCTCTCTCTCTCTCTCTCTCTCTCTCTCTCTGCGGTCATTCCCTGTCTGTACTGACGACATGTCTGGTATTTACACCCAGGTCAGCTGAAACTGTGGGCTAGTTTTACTGAATGCAAGTACAGCCCACCGTTTTCCAACATCTGACGGCCTAGATCCTGAAGGCTGCGGAGGATTCATCCTCGGATACTCACAGCCAGAACCCACTCTGTCACAAGGGACAATGTCATGGATGAAGTGATGTGTGGTTCAAAGCACAAATGCTTGATGCAATCTTCACAATTCTCTCTTCCAGGGCCCTCTTCCCTCTGCCCAATACCAAGTTCACACAGGCCACAAGGTATGAAGTATGAACTCAAGTCCTTTGGTTCCTTTCCAACTGTTGCTATGTGTGGTTCTAAAGGCAGCATAGTACATTCCAAACTGTGATGCTTCCAGAACACCAGAGCCCCATTCCCATTCACTGGTAGAGCCCGTGACACCAAGATGCCTGAAAATCAAACCAAAGTTTGTGCCCATTGTTAAATGGTACGCAAGGCACAAAAGGTCCAAATGCCCTTCACATGTTCTTGTTTCATGTGAGTTGGAGCTATGTGCCTATGTGTTCCCCCCATCCCTTTCTGGTCTCAGTATGCCCTACTCAATTATACATTTCCTTTGATCATCTCCCAACCACTAGCTAAGCGCTCTGCTAGGCGTACGGCCGGAGTTTTGGTATAATTCTTCTTTAACACTGGCTGACAGGTGGGCCACGATGGCACGGATGGGGCCTGAAATGGACATGCTACTGCACTCCTACACTGGATATAAAGCAGAGCGTAGGTCTATGAGCTTCTTCTCAGCTCTCAGACAAGCTCACACGAGCTCTGTCGGAAGATGGAGAACTACACCATGAAGAAACCAAGGTTGTTTCTTGCGTTGGAGGTGCTGCTGATTGCTCTTCTTCTTCGCGGTGCGAAATGCCAGAGCTCTCAAGGCGGTGGCGGTGGTGGCAGCGCCGCAAACCTCACGGTGACGGGCACGGTGTTCTGTGACGCCTGCTCCTCCAGCTCCTTCTCCAACCACAGCTACTTCTTGCCAGGTACTTCAGTATGCACATGTCAATCGCAGTCTAAATTATACGCAGTTAATTACCCGGCATTGCCTCCTTAATTTTGGAAGATACAGCATCTCTGGCCTGTAAACCCTTGTTTGGTACAGTACTTTCTTGCTTGGAATTCCTGTACATGGTGTTCTATTATTTTCAGAAAATGTGTTTTTTGACAGAACACTATTGTCAGAAATTTCATTCTAAACCTTTATGAATCGCTTGAGCGCGTACTCTGTTTTTATTGTTGTCACACAGACGTGTTCCTTTCATAATTCTTTTTCCTATCAGTTCGAACTTAGAAACTCTGGCTCTTTTTAGGTTTATCATTTTTAATCAATGGATATTTTTTTTGGTATTTTTCTGATAATTATGGAGGACGCATACACAAAACAACTTGCAAGCCCTGGCCTAGCCTCAGGTGCACTGGCCGTGCTACTTGCACATCCCAACCGGGGAAAACCATTTCGGCGAAATTTCGGTGGTTTACCGTCGATTTTCGGTCTTAACCGGTAAAAAACAGTACCGGCCAAAAATCGGCCCGATTTGAAATTCCCAGCCCGGCCCAACCGAGCACAGCCTTCCTCATCCTCTCCCCTCTCTCGCTCTGCCCTAACCGACTAACCCCGAACCCATCTCGCGCTGCGGCGATTTCGGCGGCGCCGGCTTCGGACCGAGCTGAGCTGCTGAGGTGAGGCCGCGAGGACACGAGGCGAGGTCCATCCCTTCGGCGCCACCGACTGAGCCGCTACCGTTTTCCCAGCCGCGAGGTCCACCTGCGTATTTTCCACGGCTGTGAGGTCTGACCAGCGGTGCCTGCTGTCTCGGTGTCTCCGGGCGTGACGACCTCCGTTGGCAGCGGCGGCTTCGGGAGCGAGCCAGCAGCTCAGTCGGCGGCACCGACACTCGGTGAGGTGAGCTCCTCTGCTCCTGCGTCCCGACTCCCGAGTCCCGCCTCCTCCTCTCCCTATCTCTCATCTTCATGGTGCACAAGGTCCTGTACATGCAGTTGTAAGCGAGAACTGGGTTGTCTATCATTTTTCAATCTCCGAGCTCACAGATTTGAAATGGCAGTGATTGAGATATATGATCAATCTAGAGTGGACAGCAAAGACGTTATGAAGCTCATACTTGGGAAGCATAATTTGTCAGTGCCGGTTTCTTTTTCTGATAACATGCCTGTGCTTGCTGTTGAGTTAAACGTGGCGAGATTGCGGATGTTTGCGTCCGAAAAAGACGGAAATTCAAATTTGGTTCGAAAATTTAGGCTGAAAAAAACAAAAAACCGGTAACCAGCCTATCGCTAGCTCCGAAATTTTTGACATCCTGTAGCTACGTTTTCCCTGATCCCAACAAAATAGCACAGCAGTACAAAACATTACTCAAGTATTCAATAATGCTGTTAGGAACTTAGACGCACATTTTGCTCAATTTTTAATGATAGTCTTACGGTGCATTTGACATTAAGGTAGCTTTTTAAAAGCACGTACGTTTAACTACTATTTTAGGTTACGTTAACTAATTCATAACTTTTGTAAGGACCATAGTAGAAATATTTTACTCCAACATCTAGAGATTCCATATGACAATCCATTCAGATGACTTTACCTGTGATGAAGCACAACTTTTGATCCTTGTAGACCTTCGGCGTGGAAGAATTTGAACTAAAAAGCCCCTAAACACAGCTAGTAAAGTTTTGCTAAGCACCATCGGCTCTGGCGAACTGATCATTTCATACAATGGAATTTGTATGCATTACATCCAATTTGTCCCATGTTCTGATTTAGTTTTCGTTTGTTCCTCAGGTGTCAACGTCAGAATCGACTGTATGATCAGAGTGAACACATGGAAGGAGGAGATCAAGATAACGGCCGAGAAGGTCACCAACAGCTACGGCGCCTACCAGCTCGACATCCCGGCGATCGACGGCTTCGAGTGCACTACCGGCGGCGAGACCACCGCCATCGAGTCCTTCTGCCGGGCGGCCGTGCTGGACAACCCGTCCGCACTCTGCAACGTGCCGGCCGTGACCACCACCGTCGGCCACATCTCCTTCTCGAGCCAGGAGTCCAACGCGTGTCTCTACAACCTCAACTCCCTCTACTACCGCCCCGGCAAGAAGGTCTCCGGCCAGTGCGACGGCGCGGGCACGTTGCTGCCCGCTGCGCTGAACACGTCGCTGTTCTACTGCCCGCCGTGGCCATGGCCGCCCATCCCGTTCTGCACGCCGCGCCCATGGTTCCCACCCATACCGTTCTTCACGCCGCCGCCACCGGCGTTCCCATTCCCGCTGCCTCCATTGCCACCAATACCATTCTTCACACCACCATCTCCACCTCCGCCGGCATTCCCTTTCCCTCTGCCGCCTTGGCCATGGACACCACCGGCGGTGCAACCACCACCACCATCATTTCCATTTCCTCATTTGCCACCGATCTTTTCGACACCATCTCCGCCGCCACCGCCGCCGCCTGCGTTCCCATTCCCTTTGCCGCCACTTCCACACCTACCACCTTTCCCGCACTTGCCGCCACTACCATCGTGGTATTCACCACCACCACCGCCGCCTCCTCCTCCGCCACCTCCACCGCCGCTGTTTCCTTGGCCTTTCCCGCCATTACCTTTCTTCCCTCCAACTCCAAGCCCTTCGGCCCCATCTCCTCCACCGTTGAAGTATTCTCGCAAAGATCCAAGCACGTGGTCTTCTTCCAAAAGCCAACCATAAGTAAATAATAGTAATTTGTTTTTGCTTGGACCGGAAAGGATAATGTGTACTAGGTACATATGAGTTCCTTTTTTTCTGTTTTATTTACTGTGAAATGTATGAATGTGCGTTCCTACTTCCTATTGGCGCGAATTTTTTTTAAAATGATCTATTATTTATTCGAAAATACAAAATTATACCTACGATTTTTTTACAAGATTATATGTCTGTCGCCTAACCGTAGAGTGACTGGTTCCAGTCGCCCAATGGACAAGTGACACTAATATAGTACCAGTCGCCCAACGGACAAGCGACACTAATCTAGTAGCTGTGTCATTGGGCGATAAAGATAAAGTCGGCCAATGGTCGAACGATAGGTTATGTCGCCCAACCGATAGGCGACTGCATCCCTGTCGCCCAATTGTTCGGCGACAGGAGGCTGGAGCTTTTTTTTATTTAATCATTTTTATTTGAAAGTTAATCACTCTCGAACTATCCATAACTTAAAAGTAGAGAATCTATGTGTGAACCATATATAAGACCATCCTTTTAACTAAGTGTAAATACATATATTGACTGAAAATCTATTTTCTAGATTGATAACCTTTAACACTTCAACATATATATCCTTCATAAACATCCGCACAATATTTCCAGACCTTGCCCTAGAAGTGATACAAGTTGTTGGATGCCTTTATAATGAAGCTGGGAATAGCACGGAAGAATTGAATGCGAAAAGACGAGGAGATTTGATATTGCGAATTAAAATAGACTTTATAATGAGGCTGGGAATAACACGGCACATAGTGTTTGGTTACATGCATAAGAAACAGCATCATGCACGATGCAACAAACCGAAGTACTCCTACGATATATATATGCGTCTTTTTGGAATGGAAATAGATTCAACCTTCGACAGGGGACTAGTACATAATGGCCCGACCTACTATGTGGACCGGGGCTATTTTCCCTTCCTTGCTAGCTCAGCGTTGAACTCCTCACTGGCCTCTTTGGCCTTGGCTATCATTTCCCACTTTTTCTCGCGCTCCCTACGCCTACATGCCTCGAGATGAGCTTTCGTCTCCCAATGTATGCGCTCGTTTTGCCCATCGTTGCGGCGCTCCTCCTCCCGGATCTCGCGGGCCCTTTTGACATCCCACTCCTTGTAGTCGAAAGTCCACTGGTCATATGGGTGGATCTCTTAGTCGATCTACTTGCGATAGCCACATAGCGGATCCGGGGACTATGGGTAGAAGGAGAGTTTGTTAGTGCGTACTTTAAAGAGAAATAGGAGGGGAACACACTGTAACTAGTCCTTACTGTCTGTCGATAGCTGCGCGTGTCCCAACGTCGGTCGGGATAGTCACTGGAGTAGTTCGCGCAACCCCAGTAACGCATGCCCAGGTTCAGCCGCTGCTTAGACTTGAAGAACTTGTATGGGTCCCTACACCAACAGAGGGGCGGCGTCTCCCCCTCTGGCGGGTGTTGCGGCGAACGCTCGATTGGAATGTTCTGATAGGGGTTGCTACTACGGGGTACGTCATTACGAAGAGCGGCCATCCTGGCACGCTCCGCTTGTTCGACCTGACCCACAGCAGCCCTTGCTTGCTCTACCCGGGCCCCAGCAGCACTTGCTAGTTCGCGGATCTCGTCCCATTGCCTCTTCATGTTGTCCATCCAAGCGTGGTGAAGCAAGCTCTGGTGTAGTGTTGGGTTTGGTTGTGTAGTATTCTCTCCCAGATCTCTTCCACCTCCTTTTATAAGCCAAAGGGATGGCATGGAGTGTTGTCATTTGGTCTTCTCACTGAAAAAAGTTGTCTCGTTTAGTCTTGTCTCTATGCAAAGCTACCCCGTTTGGTCTTGTCACTACGCAAAGCTACCCCGTTTGGTCTTGTCACTGCACAAAGCTATCCCGTCTAGTCTTGTCACTACGTAGAGCTGCCTCGTCTGGTCTTGTCACTACGCAAGGATGTCTCCTTTGGTCTTGTCACTACGCAAAGCTGCCCGTTTGGTCTTGTCACTGCACAAAGCTGCCCCGTCTGGTCTTGTCACTATGCAAGGCTGTCTCTTTTGGACTTGTCACTGCGCAGAGCTGCGCCGTCTAGTCTTGTCACTGCGCAAGGCTGTCTCCTTTGGTCTTATCACTACGTAGAGCTGCCCCATCTGATCTTGTCACTGCACAAGGCTGTCTCCTTTGGTCTTATCACTGAGCAAAGCTGCCCCGTCTGGTCTTGTTTCTGCGCAAAGCAACCAGCCCCATCTGGTCTTGTCATCTGCAAGCTAACACATTACCCGCTTTGTTAGCCTCCACCTGCGGACTATAAAATTCACGTCCCACGCTCTGAAAGTAGGACCACTCGACCCTTCAAACCGTAGGAAGAAGAACCTTCTCCATCGTACAGTAACATACCTTGGCAGACGCCGAGAGACCAATCCAATCGGGGTCGCCGAAGCAAGACCTTCCCCTCGAAAGGAGGGAGGACTTCGGCTCTAACTACCAGTTGATGCCGAACAAGCGTGCTCAACCGGTATAGCCGAAATGCGGACATAGGGAGGACGCTGTCGTGCAGGTCACGGACGCCCCTTTCGATGGCGGACAATGTTTTTTTCGATGCCCACACTCTGGGGTACAATTAGCAAATAGTTTGCTTGATGTTACTGCTAATAGAGCCTCCATGTTAACCGTCCTTTGCGGCAGATGGCGAAATACGACTTTGTCCGGTGGATCGATCCTCCCCATGAATGACATGTTGTGATGTACGTGGATACATTGTGGAACCGAATCTTTCAGTTGGAGGCGCAGATTGACAATCTCAAAGAGCAAAACGATGACCTCCACCAACAGATATAGCGCGAGAGGGGCAACGAGGAGGTCGTGAACATAGGAAGTTCCTATGATCCCACATGTTGTTGCGTGAACCCTAGCTGCATATGTGCGTGCCACTACAACGACGATTAGCCACGTCCGAGGCGTCCCCCTATACAACACTCTATGTGGGTAGTGGGAGGTACCTTCTACCATTAGATACTACCGAGAAGCTTGTACCTCGGTAGTCTCCCCTTCGTATGTGTTGGACCGAAACGGCGACTAGAGGGGATGAATAGGAGCACTATTTTTTTTTCGCTTTAATTGGATTCAAACATGATATTGACTCCAATAGCTATAAGAACTACGAAGATCAATATATATAAACATAGCGGAAGACTTGTACTGAATCCCCTTCAAACCCCCAAGAGAAACGACCAAAAACACAAAAAACGCGCTGATGAATAGTACTGATGAACAGTTCCGGTTGTACCGGATGAACGATGCTTGGTCGTACCAAAAATCGGAACAACAGGATGACTAGTGTCGGTTGTACCACAATAAACGATAAAAGCAGATGAATGAATAGTAAATGACTGAAAACAAAATCAAAAATTGACATAACTTTTGATCCGCAACTCCAAACTTCACGAAACTTGAAACACATCTTCCTAAGGATGTCAGAACCTATTCCATGCAATTATCATGAAGATCCTTACCAAAGTTCTGACATTTTTCCGTTCGAGCGAAGGTTGCTCCAAAACCGAGTCAAAACCAAAATATGATCCAAACACTTGCTCGTTGGTGATTGATGATCAAGATGATCCTAGATGTATTCCAACATGTCATAACAAGCTAGATCACAGCAAGAAACCAAAGAAAAACTCATGTATTAAAGAAAGACTCAAAATCACAAAATAAAGAGAAAGAACACAAAGAGACACATCTTTGAGAAATCTTTCCTTGTTTTGATTTGATATGATGTTGGTTTACAACCACTCCATCCAGGAGGACAAAGACTCAACACATGAGCACGAAATCAAATCCATCTCTCTAGAACCCTAACCTCCCACTAATCTCTTAAAACCCTAAGAACACAAAACTAGGGTTTCTTAAATGAAGGGTTGAGAGCTGCTGGCTAGCACCCTCTCCTATTTATAGTTGAGGCCTAGCTTCTAGAAGGAAAACCCTAATGGGCACCCGTTAGCCCCACACATAAACGGGTTTCACATACGCACGTATTTTAAAGCGTCGTCTTCATCTCCTCTTAACCTAATCCGCTTCTGCATGCGCCGTCTTGTGCCGCGGGTTGGAAAAAGGTCACCAAGGCGGTATTGAGGTGAAATTGTCAAAATACCCCTTCTCGATCTTTTTCCAAAGACCGAGTCCAATCTTCGTGAAGCACTTCCATACTTCGCCACCTATAGGTTGATCCAGCGGCTCTCATCATGTCGGCAAGTCTCTCCCATCCGGCTCCCACCAAAACCATCATGGCACTTGCACCGACCCTCGCGCCTCTTGATTCAACCCGTCGCACCGAACTGCCCGTTCGGCCACCCTTGTCCAATTTGCGCCATGCTTGACTCCATTGACTTCACCCGACATCCCTGGTCGTTCTGGACTTCGGCTCTCCAAGCTTAGTTCCGATCATCCTCGCCATTAACCGTCGTTGACCTCCAAGCAACCGCACAACAATAGACAAAGAAATCGATTCTAGGAACAAGTTCTTCACAACTTGACCCACGTTAGTCAAAACATGCATCATGCAACACATATGCACTGAAATCCATGAACTTGACCTAACCCAACAATCATTGCCACCTTTTGGCCGATGAACAAGATGAACCGGTCGATCGCCTTTGGTTGGCGGTCGATTGCAGTCGATCTCGACCAGCGTCCTAACGCCGGCCCGACGCGCCCACAAAGCCGGGTCCGACCGCCCCGATCGACAAAGAATTAAACTTTGACGAAAACGCGTGTTTCGACAAACCTTCAACGCTATTGCCCATTGTAACATCATCCTAAGATCGTGCACATATCCCCATAATATTCACAGTACGCAATTATGTTCAATCTCGTAAAGCATGTAACTAAATGGTAGACGTGTCATTGTGGTTGCCTTTTATCGAGTTGACCGTTGCATCGATGTGTCACGTGTATTACGCTATAGGTGTCGATATGCATTGAACAAACATGCATTGTACGAACGAGTACATATAAAAACGCAAAAGTATTACATGCATCACACATTAAGTGCAAAATTTAAGTATCACAAAACGAACAAAAGTACAGCCAGTGCATGGGGACGCCCCCTACTAGCCCCTCCCCCCAACCGCACCCCTAGCATCTCCTCCCGTGTCGCCACGGCCCACTCCACCTCCACGTCTTCCCCTAGGGGCTCGGTTGGGCCCCCTCCTCTGCGCTGGGTGTCGGGGCCTCAGCCCTAAGAGGGAAAGATGGTCTAGAGGCCTGGTCTGACGAGGACCGAAAGGCGGAGGGGTCGACAGAACTACCTGCTGTGTGGGTACTAGCGCATCGGCGAGCTATGACCCAGAGAGAACCTCAGCGGGTGTGGGCTGAGGTGCCGGGTCCTTGTCCACAAGGAAGTCGTGCATGTCCACGTCGCCTGGGGAGGCCCCTAATCCGTCATAGGGGTAGAACACCTGCACTGCAAATATCTGTCACACGATGCGCCCCGTAGTCCTCAACGAAGACGTCGAACACAAGCGCCCTACCGGTCGGCCAAGAGTCGGTCGCGCAGAGGCACGGTGAGGAAAGGCCATGAGGAGCGGGGCCTATAACTCCCGAGGGAGTATGGCTCCAACAAGACGCCGTCGTCTGCCGTGAGCGATCAAGCGCTCACAAGACGCCGTGTCACCAAAGACATGTGCAAACTGTACCTGCAAGGAACACAAGTTGTTAGATAGGACGATCGGTTATATGAAGAAATAAGTCGCACGACAGAGTACGTACCCGTCATCGGCACCAGAGAGAGCCCATTGTCGGCCAGTCCACCTCATCCGCTTTGTACATCTCCTGCTCGTACGGAGCACTGTCGTCCAACAGGGGCCGTCCGAGGCTAAAGCGCTCGAATGACCACAACTGCAGTAGGAGAAAACACCCCGCGAGGACGCAGTTCGTCCTCGACCTACAGCACGTGTCACACAAGCCGCGATAGATGGTGGCAAGTGCGACCGAACCTCAGCTGATCTGGGGGGCCTCCCCATTGCCGATGGCCCTAGCGTACGCGATGAGCAGCGCGTCGACGGTGTCGCCGTGGCTGCTGGTGAACAACACCCAACCAAACAGCCACAACATGTAGGCCTTGAGGTGGTGTGACACTTGTTGGTCATCCGCGGCAGGGTCCATCCGCTCGACCTGTGTACAAGGAAAAAGATAGTAAGACTGTAGTACAGAAAGGAGAGCATGGTGCTCCCAGTGGAAACGGCGTCGAACACGTACCCGGAACTGCGACAGCCACCGCAAGGGCGGGCTGTGCCTCTGTGCCTCTAGGAAGACGTAGTACCTGGCCGCACCACAGGCGGAAGGACTCCCTGAAACCTGGCCAGAAGATCGTCGCGCTAGTCGGCCGGAGACTCTTGCGGGAAGGTAGCACCTCCCGCAAAAGGGAGGCCAAGTAGCAGGGAGATGTCTTGCAGAGTAGGAGCCATCTCCCCGAATGGGAGATGAAAAGTGTGAGTCTCCGACCGCCACCGGTCCACGAGAGCTGTCAGCAAGGAGCAGTCAAACGGAAAGTGTCATGACCGCTTCGGCCCGGCATGGACGTCTCCGTCGTCGTCGACAACAAGTGCTGCCGGCTCGTCCTCGTCCGTGGTCTGCACCATCCGGGCAAGAGGTAGTAGACCGGTAGCGCTGAGCCTGCGAAGCAAGAAAAGGTCAGTACGAAAGGTACATATGACGAGAAGATAGTGTTGACGTATGCTAACCTGTCTGTCCAGCGTGGGTCTAGCCTCCAAGCCACCCGAGGTGTCCGCGTGCGGATCACGCCCAACACAGTCATGTCGATCGCGCCTGCAGGATGCGGGACACGACGTGACGCGCGATGTAGCGAGTCGGTGTGTCCTCTAGGAGGCCGAAACTCCAGTTGGATCCGTGAGGGTCATGAGCCATACCTGCAAAACAATTTCAAGTAAGCAAATACGTGCAAATAAAACATCAGATGTAAAGAAGGAGTAAATTTAACTTGTAAACAAACAAAAAATATAGTACTAGGCTACCAGGACAGTACTTTGAAAAGTAATGAAAAAGGGATATTACTACAACACTTACATAAACATTACGTGCAACATATGATACATATGCTACGACAGTACGTACATCAAATGAAAATTGGGTAGTAGCAGAATAGTTACATAAACAATACGAAGTACAGATGACAATGTACACTGATTTGCAATTTTGGTCCCACTTTGCACACTCGAAGAAGTGGTACCGCAAACCATGCCAATGCCTACTCCTCAGCTGGTGCCTTGCATCGTCTAGCTACGTGGCCCTCCTGGCTGCAACACCCGCAGCGTCTACCTAACGCCTCGGCTTGCGCTTCGTCCATATCATTGGTAATACGACGACTCTGTTAACGACCCTTGCCACCCTTCAACATGTCAACATCTAGAATCCAGTCCTGTTTGCAATATCCAAGATGGCAAAGTTACCCACAACCCTGAACCCCCTAAGCTCGCCAGTCCACGCCTGCACCACCCTCTCCTTGAAGAAGTACTCTTACACAAAGTTCGAAGGGTCCATGTGCACAATCCCGCATGCGGTGAGGACATGAGAGCATGGCTTATGTAAGAGCTTTGGCTTGTTGCACGTACAGCTAGGTTCGTTCACATGATCTCCAAGGCATACCTCGTGGGTGACAAGAGAACAAGCAGTCCCAAATCTGGCTCTCTCCGGAGGAGCACATCGAAACGATGCTCCATATTGCCCATCACGTACATCGTGTGTGACTGGCCCTTCTCTGTCTTCGCCTGCATGTATGCCATAATCTTCGAGCAGCACGGTGTTTGAGGGTTGGTGGCATGAAGTGCGGCATTTGCATGCATTTCCCTGAAATACCCGATTGTGCTGTGTAGAACACCTTCCACGATGGCAACGAGGGGCTGAGAACGAAGGCCCCCTAAGAACCCAGTTGTACACCTCCACGAGATTAGTGGTCATTATGACGTACCTTTCCCCATCTGTGTTGTGCAGCAAAGACCACTTGTCCAATGGCTCAGCCTCAATCTAATGGGAGAAGCACTCGATGTTCCTCGAGGTCCTCCTCCTCGGACCAGCAGGTTCAGACTCTGGTCCCTGTTTCCTCTCGTCCACGTGTTTCTTGCTGTGCTCATCCAGCAGTGCCCATAAAGCATCAAATTTGCGTTGCTGGTTCTGCATAGCCAACCTCTTGAATAGCTTCACCAATGGTTGCTTTGGGGACTTCTTGAAGAAGTTGGCCCCCCAAGTGGCGAATATCCGGCCAAGGGAATGGCTCCTCAGGGTCTTGCTGTAGTTTTCTTATGGCCTTCAGCATCCCGGCATGGCGATCATGGATCAGGCACACACGAGGACGAGCTCCAACAACTCTCACCCTCACATGTCAAAGGAACCACGACCAACTGTCGTAATTCTCACCTTCGACGAATGCGATGGCCAACGACAGAATTTGATTGTTCTCATCAACGCCAATGGCCGTAAGGATCTGTCCCTTGTATTTCCCGGTCAAAAAGGTCCCGTCAACTGAGATCACGGGCAGCATATGCCTAAAAGCCTCGATGCAAGCATCGAAGGCGACGAAGGCCCTATGCAATATCGCAAAACCTCACGGATTTTTAGATGGCTTGTCCTTCACAGCAGTGTACGTGCCTGGGTTTCTCTCTTGCAGCACCCCAAGCATACGAGGAAGGTTGTCGTACGCCGCCTCAAAAGACCCGAACCGTCTTTCCAAAGCCTTCTGCTTTGCACGTCGTGCCTTCGCGTAGCTAATCTTGTACTTGAATCTCTTCTCAATAGCCACCATAATGTGCTTGGTCTCCACATCCTTCTTCTCCACTATCTCTCCATACATCAAATTGGCTATGAAGATCGACGTTAGGTTACGATGCCTTGGCAAAATACTGTTGAGCATGTAGGAGTGCGGCTCCACCTTCGAGACAATCCAGTGAGTCTCATACTTTAGTCTATGTGCGTGCACTCACCAAGGACAACTGGCCTGCTCGCACTTGACGGTGTACTACTCTTGGCTAGATTTGACGACCTGAAACGTCCGCTGCATAGACATAGCCCACAACTTAATGGCATCCTGCAAGGATGTCTTATCAGCAAACATTGAGTGCAACCAAACCTCCGTGGCATGGTACTTCCACGGTGATTCGTGCTTGTCATGCGTAGCTACACCCTTAGCATCAAAACTATTCCATTCCTGGGGGATGGGAGCTACGTCCTCATCGGAACTGGCCTTCTCGTCCTCCTGTATAGCTTCCTCTTCAGCCAAGGCCATCCGGTCATCGCTATCCATTTGACAAAATATTTCTCCCTATGCTCTCTTCATCAGCCTGTCCTGTAGGCTCACCATGCGGTGACCGATCTTCCTCTCCTGTATCTACCGCGTCGGGCTCATCACAAGCAACATCCTTCGAACCCTTCATAACACCGGCCTCCGGGTCCTCTTCTTCACCAATATGCTGGGCACCCGAGCTGCTCCCACCACCCAGATGATATCTGTCGGCGGGGCCCTGCACAGCTTCTTTTGGGCATGCTTGCACAAGCAGCACACACTCGTATCCATTGCGCCGACAGCCTTCTATAAAGCCCTTCCACACAGCCGTGCGTATCAGTCTTCTCAACTCCCATCTAATGTCCGTGGGAGACTGGCTCCAAAGCCCTTGTATGACGATGCTGCACACCTCAGGGTCCAAGGAGAAGCTACAGGTGAGCCAGTACATCACATCTGCGATTCGTGCATTCTCGCCGTCCAGGTGTACCAGAGTGGCTTGCGTGCATTCTCGTCGTCCAGATGTACCAGAGTGGCTTGCGAAAAACTGCTCAAGTCAACACCGTACGGACCTTCACGAACGGTACCAACACCGTAATGCACTTTCAATGCAGTGGGTACAGGCATGATTGATATCTGCTTGCAAATATTTCCAATATTGCAACTAGTCAGATCGCAACTCACGATATGCAAGTACTGCTACACTGTAATTTACATTTGTAAGGCCCTTCGCCTATCGTGAACAACTACACATAGCATGGTCAAGTTGTCATTCGTTCCCTCAGGCAGAGGGCATAATGAACGTGCAGTACACTATTCTGATTTAACCTGAAAACCGAGCTATTCCATACTAGGCATTATCCGATTCTGATGCTAACTTGCAATCCGAAATGCTACAAGTGGTGTTCCAGTCTTCTACACAGCTATACCAGTTACCTAAGTCAATTAGTCCATACTAATTAACCTGGACTAATTAGTCCATACAAATAATTCATCCTCCTCATGCACTCGGCCAGAGTACCCACTACTACTTACCAACTTTCTAATTATTCACCGAATAATAGTCGGTCACGCATGCACCGACACAAGTACAATACTTCTCACAAACAACACTACTTCTCCCTCACGGACTACTTTTTTCTCTAACTAAAGTTTTCTACCGGTGCTACTTACATATAAATTAACAACATTCCGATTTTCTACTTTTTTTTCTCTAACTAAAATTTCCTACGTGTATTACTTATACTATTATTTTAACTACACAAACTATTTACTTACTACAGTTACAAGATAAAAAAAATTACCTCAAGAACAAATCTTTCCTTCTCCTCTTCTTCTCCCTCTCCCTCTCCTCTTCTTCTTCTTCTTCTCCCTCTCTTTTTTCCCCATGTCTTTCCTCTCCTCTCCCTCTCTTCTTCTTCTACCTCACTTTCTTTCTTTCTTCTTTCTGTCGCTCGGCCAAGGGGGGCAAGTGCGCGCCCTCTTTATATGAGCCATCTAGTCGCCCAACAGTTAGGCGACTGGAGGCTCCTGTCGGCTAACGGTTCAGTGATAGAACCTATCGCTCAACAGTTGGGCGATTGCATTAAAGTTGCCGAATGGTTGGGCGTCTGTATTAATGTTGCCTAACCGTTCGGCGAACGCATTACTGTCGCTTATCCGTTGAGCGACTGGAATAAATTGTGAAAGTACACAACTTGTGATATGTCAGCAAAAGAATGAGGGCTTTCAGCTTGTCTTTTGAACTTTTCGTGCATCCTGCAGTTGGGAGCAGGGGAAATGGAAAAACAATGTAGAGGTGAAAGGGAGAAACTTTTGTAGTTTGGTGTTGTCTGTACCAAATCTATTATGTTGTAATGAAACTATAGAATTCGTACACTGCAGTTTTTTTTAAAGGCAGTCACAAGTTTCCTTTTTTTTTTTAAGTTCTGTTTTTTACCACCCCCACCACCACCACCAAAAAAACGTATAGAAAAACTTAATATCAATTAAACATGTGTGACCGAAGTATCATGTGAACAAAAAAAAAAGATCGCATAACATAAAGATAGATGCATTGTGAAGAGAAGCTCCTCCAGGTTAATCACAACACTGAGCACGCTATCCAGGTCAAGACGATGAGTGTATAGTTCGTTTCAGAAGAAGAAAAAAAAGAAAGAAAAATGATAATGAGTATATAGTTTTGGGAATGGCTATACATTATTCGCATGTTTTTTTATCTTTCAAATCAGTTAAATTTCTGAACGTCGGTTCTCCATGCCTCCACCGCCGTGCCTCTTAGCCGGCCCCCGGTAAACCCAAAATCTAACCTGGTTTCCTGTCGCCCCGCCGACCTCCGCCACCCACTGCCCTCCTCCGACCCACAGCCAGCTGCACCACCACCACCGCCCACTGTCGTGCCTCCGACGCCCCTCCCTCCCTCTATAGCTGGACCTTGGTGAATCCAAAACCTAGCCCGGTGAACTCTAGGCCTAATCCGGTGAAGCCCTGCCCTAACTTGCCGCCGCCGCCGCCGGAGACGATGCCGCCGGCTGGAGCACGAATCATGGCACAGATCTAAAGGTCAAAAATTTGACTGATTTCCTAAAACAATTTAGCCAACTGATGTATAGCAGTTTCGTATAGTTTTTCAGACAAAAGACTTTTATCCAGTTTCTTCTAGCGAATTTATCACTAGGCCGAAGCTTGTTGTTATAGTGAATTTTTTTTGGAGAAAATTTTCGTCCTGCCACTAAGAAGCACACCATATTCCCTCTTCTGCCATTAAAATTTTGCACCTAGATCTCTCCCTTGCCACTAGTCCGTTTGAGGACTATTTATTTTTTCCACTTCTGTCAGGTCAAACTTGGTGCACTACCACAACTAAAAGGGTGAAATTTGACGGGACTACAGCGGGCTTAAATCAGCCGGCCTGAACAATTTTATTTCGATAAAAGTTAT
Source organism: Phyllostachys edulis (assembly GCA_036346405.1). Lineage (NCBI taxonomy): Eukaryota > Viridiplantae > Streptophyta > Magnoliopsida > Poales > Poaceae > Phyllostachys > Phyllostachys edulis. Next base: position 27,689,991 of record CM070568.1, on the reverse strand, counting down.
ACACATGGTTACTAAGAGGGTGAAATTACTTCCAATTCCTACATATATCTTCATGCCCAGCAACAAGTTTGCTTAGGCCAGAGATTCCGACCGCAGCGTTTGTGCTTGTGCCCCATCTCTTCCCTTTGTACTCTCTCTCTCCCAGCTAATAACAAGTTTTTTTTTTGAATGTCCGGGTTTTCCCCTCCGTCCGCGTTAAAGAAGAAAGCACCATAATCTCACGAGGCACCACGAGAGCCAACGCTTAAATCGTGACGGGCTGAGAGCTTATAGCTTCTCTTATTTTTACCAACTGAGCCCCAACTCACTCCTCAACAACCTCTAGTGACAAAAGAGAAAAGTATCCTAACGGACTAGTGGCAAAAGAAAGAAATGTAAAATTTCCACGACAGAAGGGAGAATAGAACGCTGACGGTGGCAAAAGGAGCTCTGACGGGCTGTTTACATGGATGCCGTCAATTGCCATAATTTACTTGCTAAGGTGTGGTAAGCCACATTTTTTGTGGCACCTAATTTGGTAGCCACAAGTTAGCTAAATTTTAGCAAAGCAATGTGTCTAAGACAAGCGAGGTAAGATGCTAGTAAAATCCACGAGTGCATGAGGCGCGAGAGGCATGAGGCGAAGGAAGCACGCGTGCGCGGCTTTATTTTTTAATCCACGAGTGCGAGACGTTTCTTTTAATCCCCGTGGAATGGGTTGGATTGGGCCAGGTAAATCCCCATCCACTCCACATCCGCATTCGATTTCACGATGAGCCCGTAATGATAGCTCTTATGGTTTCTCTTATAAGAATCCTCAAATCTTCCTCCTTGCTCTAGACCGCACTAGGCGCCGGTTCCTCTGGAGAGGTATAGATGCACTAACAATAGGTAAATGCAAAGTTGGCTGGGCAAAGGTCTGCCGCCCAACCCACTTGGACGGACTCGACATTCTAAGCCTCAAACCATTTGCTAAGGCCCTAAGACTTCACTAGCTATGGCAAGAATGGAAGGCTCATAATAAACCTTGGATAGGTATAGAGATACTATGTGATAATGCTGACCGGCATCTCTTTGCAGCAGCTATAACCATCATAGTAGGTGACGGAAATAGAGCCAAATTCTGGACCTCACAATGGCTAGATGGCACAACTCCAAGAGACCTGGCCCCGGCAATCTACCAAATTTCCAGAAGGAAAAACGGAACAGTCCATAAGGCACTTCGGGACAGTCGCTGGACTCAGGACATGAACACACCTGGGGAAATGACAACTCAGCTGCTCCAACAATTCCTGGGTCTATGGGGAGACTACACCAAATCACTCTGAACCCAACGGTTGTGGACAAGATCATTTGGAAGCTCACCCCGCATGGAAACTACACATCGAAATCTGCTTACGCGATGTAGTTCCTTGGCTCAACAATAACGGACTTTAAAAAATTAATCTAGAAAACCTCAGACCCCCCCCCAAAAAAAAAAGCAAACTATTCGGCTGGGTGGCCATCAAAACTGCATATGGACCTCCTACAAACTACAAGCGATGGGCTGGCCAAACCAGGGCACCTTCCCTCTCTACAGACAAGAACCGGAATCAGCCTTGCACCTCTTCACCAACTGTAGATACACCCGCAGCGTGTGGAACTCACTGGCTATTTGGCTCGGTTGTGCGCCACTCAGACCAGCACAATGGACTGCCAGCCATAACATTGGCGACTGGTGGTCTCAAACAAACAGTTCCACACACCTTCCAAGGAGCGCGATGACCATGATGGTCATCCTAACCACCTCAGAGATCTGGAAGGAACGCAACGCTAGAATTTTTCAGAACTCATTCCCTCCGTTGGACCTGCTTGCGAAGATTAAAGAGGAGGATAAAATCTAGTCCCTTGCGGGGGCAAGATGCTTAGAGCAATTTTATCCTCTCCAATTAAAACTAAACTTTGTTTGAGGCTTTGGGCCTCATGTTTTGTTGTGCTTCTTACCTATTAATGCAATAGGCAGCCCTCTTGCCTGTTTCTATTTAAAAAAATCTCAAATTGCCAGCCTATCTCAACAAAATGCGCTGAGTGTCTGCTGACTAATTAACCGCGCATGATTTGTTGAACACTACATTGTTTGCATTTTGCGTCATTGGCACTTCCTGACTAAATTAATGCACATCCCAATCAATTTTCAGAGCGGTGTGGAGTTCGCTAAGCCAATACACACATACCTATGTGGACATAACCCCATAAGGATGTCCGTAGGAATCTTGGGTACTCACGTAGAAACTTGCTATAAATTCGCCTGTTCCAAACAAGGCTGAGATACATAAACTTGCCAATAAACTATGTCATTTCCAGTCATGATGATGTCACAAGTGCGGGCAGGCATAGACTGAAATTTTGCACTGAATTTTCTTAAAACATACTCCCTCCATATTTAATTATTTGACGTTGGATCCATTGCATCATGTACTAGCCAACGTCAAATTCATGAAACCGGAGGTAGTACGAAACAAGGGAAAATATAGTGACTAGTTGATTACATGCTACGAATTGTCGAATTGCATTCGATGGTTGGAGCAGTTCGGATTTTTTTCTATCGCATGATAGCCGCGATTTGTTCATCACCTGACTAGGTTAATCATTCAGGCAACGACATGTCATGTAGGGGCCGTTGTCTGCATATCGTGTACCCCCAAAGTTGCGCAGGTTCAGTTAATTAACTGGCCCAACAATCAGCATATTTTGGACTCTGAACGCGACGCGTCGGCCCACTCATGCACGCACGCATATACGATTTAAGATCCCTCGGTATATTCTGAACTAGTCTCAGATCAGTAGATAGCTCACACAAAAATAGTGATGAAATATTATCCATTTATTCGATTTAATTAAAAATATCTCAAAGTAACAAATAGTAATAATAACTAGACCTTATGATCAACATTTACTTAACTTATCACGCAGGGCTAAAGAAATAAATAAACTCTTACGCCAAAACAAATAAACTCTTACAGCAGAACGAAAAGTTTGAAATGACCAATCAACATGCCCATAGGCAATCGAGAGAAGAATGCATCCTAATCCGCAAAGCCTTCATGGTACACATGGGCGAAAAACTCTTGAGCAGCTTGGTATTCTTCAACTAAGCAACAATGGCGTAAAGCCGTGAGTACATAAAACACTCAGCAAGTCGTGAGGTAATGTATGCAAATAATATTCATGCAGGGCTTCAATAAAGGTTAGTTGTATGGTTCTTTTGTATAAAGCAACATTAACGATAAATACAATAAATAATTTGAAATTCTTAATTGAAAAGAATAGTGAATAAGTAAGCAATTTCTTTGAAACAACGAGTGAACTCCTCATTCACTTCCCAAGACAAACTACCAAGTGAATTACCCATCTACCAACGAAAATTATATTCATCAAGTGAACTTCCCATTCACACTCCAACTCATTTTATAAAGAAACTCTACCTCCCGTGTGAAATCCCCGAGCACGTCCATAACCACAGACACGGCTATTCGAATAGTTTTTAACACTCTGCAGAGGTTGTACAGCTTTTCCCATAAGAGGTTAACCAACTCAGAGAGTCTTACCACACTTCCTTAGGTCTGCGACTTAAGTGATAATCACAAGGCTTTTACAAAGCTCCTTCTTAACCCAATTCTGCCCGCTAAGGTTTGAATACTAAATGTCTATTAGACCAGACAGGTTCTCTCTCTTGCGCCATCGTGAGTATACGTCTATCCCGCAACTCACGCTTCCAAGACAGAACCGAAATTAAGACATTGCTAATTAGTTAACCAGGTCTGTCCCATATTGGCCATGTGGTTGTACGATTAAGGCTCAGTTCAATCACGCACAAGATTAAGTCCTTGACAAGTTACTCAGACGAGTCTACCACAAACCCACAACGTGTTAAATCCACACCCTCACTGCACAACCGCTCGCCCGAGCAAAAATCATTTTATTTGACCAAGACCAATGACATACCCTGTCATGGTACGCAAATTGTAACAACAGTAGCTAACCACCACGATTCCATATTTCATTAAGCCAAGATTAATCATTATGACACATGTGATAATGAACCATCGCAACTAAGCATGACTAAGCATCTGTACGATACCCATGTTGGTGATAAATATGTCCAACTAAAATTATCCATGTTAGGGTGACAAATAATTAATGGCATTCAAATTATCAATGGAGGCATAATGACAACAGGTGATAGCTAAACCCAAAACAATTTGTATAAAGATAGCATGCAATTGTATAAACCAATATACTTTTGAAATCATAGATTCAATATGATCAAACGACCACGACTTGCCTTGGAATAAATCCTAGAATTGATCTTGATCTTTGTGCACACCTCCTTGCTCAAAATTACCCGAAGAATCACCGTCTACTCGCAACAAAGCAAATAAACCAAATAAATACAAAATAGAGATAAAATAAACTCAAAAAATTAAATAAAAATATAAGATAAATAGATCTTGAATTTAGATAAATTAATAAATTTGAATGGGCTCAATCGGAGTTCGAATGAAGAAGATATGGGCTCTAGAAAATCAAAACCCTAAGAAATAGCCAAAATTGGATTTTCTGGAATTTCCGAATTATTTCCCTACTGAGAGTTCTCAATTACGATGCAAGCATGACGTCATCACTGATTTTCGGAATTAAAACCAATCCACAAAAACCAGACTGACATGTGGGCCCTATGTGTCATAGACACGGTACACGGTGGACTGAATCCACGGGATTTTGGATCTGTGGTTTAGGTTGCCCTATGTGTCATAGACACGGTACATGGTGGACTGAATCCACGGGATTTTGGATCTGAGGTTTAGGTTGAGGTGGCACGCGTACGCAACACGCATGTGGCACTGACTGGACCAACACGTCAACGACGCGCAAGCACGAGGGCTAATGTGGGGGCTGAGTTGGACAGCCACGCAAGCTACATGTCAACTCGACGGCACAGAGGCTCTGGTCCTAATGGCCGCTGGCGACTACGGAGGTGACGGCGAGGTAGAGGGCGCGATGTGGAACTCAATGAGGCACTTACTGGTGCTCAGAGATAGCTAGGATGACCGGCGGCGAGGTTTAGGCAAAGGCTGAGGCTCGGGCTCATCGGACCAAGGGTTTCGGCGACTTTCCAACGATACCAAGGTGATAGGGGTGTAGCCCTTGACCTTGCGATCACAACGGCGGTAGAGGCGAGACTTCAATGGCTTTGATGACGACAAACATGCTCATCGGAGTTGAAGGCGGCGCGCTGCTTCAAAAGCTAGATTTGTCACAACGACAGCGCAAACCAAGAGGTAGCCTAGGGTTTCGAAGGAGAGGGATTGGTGCAAAGGTTTTCTACACGGGCGGGCCCTTAAATAGCTTCGGAGGAGGCAAGTCCGCGAAGAACACGGCGTGGCGGAGGAGTCCAGGAGCGAGACAAAGACGGAGAAGATAAACAGTAGATGGCAGGATCCACAAGTTAGCGACACAGGCTTGAGCGAAACCGCATGACAAATGGTGCTGCTGACCCTGACAAGTGGGACCAAACGTGCGGGCACAGAGAGAGAAAATGTGACGCTGACAGGCAGGGTCCACGTGTCAGTGGAAGGTGAGGTGCGTGCAGGCGAGACCAGGCCACACAGTGCCGGGCAGGGCTGGAATAGGGATTGGGTTTCGGCCCAAAATCCTTTTTTGAGATTTTAATAGCTTTTCCTTTTTAGAAAATTCTGAAAATGCAAATAGCAAATGCACTCAGAAAAATTCTAAAAAAATCTAAAAAATATATCTGAGCCCATAGAATCCAAATAAAATAATTTTGATATTTGTTGATTTTGACATTAATCATATTAAATTGTTTTGCTTTTAAAAATCCATATTAAGCTTTATTTTAATTCAAGTAAAACTTTAGTGAATTTTTCTACAGAGCTAAACTACCCAAAAATATTTTTAAACTTCTAAAAATTAGGATGTTATAAATCTACCCTTCTTAAAAGGAATCTCATCCCCGTGATTCGGGCTTACTAAAGAATAGGTTCAAACCAACCTTGCTCACTGCTCCTCAAGATTTCTCTTACGACGGAAACAAGGCTGCAACTGACGCATGTCTAACTTAAAGACTTACCAGAAGTGATGTTCTGAATTGGTTGAACTTCTTCTGTAGTGAAGTGATTCAGTCTTCCTCTTGCAATTGATGGAGTCCTGGTGGTTTGATTTGGAGTCTGAGGCATTCCTCTTCCTGCTCCTGGCAACGAAGTCCTCGCTAGTGTAGCTCCCAAATTGAAAGGAATTAGTGTCAGTCCTTGCTTCTATAGACACTTGTTAGCATAATGATCTGTCTCGTAGCAGTTGAAACAAGTAACTCCTGCAGCTGGATTGTTGATCCTCGGAGGCTGATGATTGTTGTTGTTGTTGTTGTTGTTGTTGTTGTTGTTGTTGTTGTTGTTGTTGTTGATATTGGGAATTCCTTAGTTTCCTGCATGAGATACTGGTGCAGGGGTTCTGAATCCGGCAGATGAATTATTGGAACGAAAAGGCTGCTGAGCATTGGTTCTGGCTCTTTGTAGCTGATTCTGATGAAGTCTATGTTGTATCATCTTCCTTTTGCAAGATTCACCCAACTCACGACGAGAATCTTCTATAAGTATAGATTTATCCACCATATGTTGAAAATCCACATAATCATTTCTAACAACTTGCACTTTTAAACCGAGATTAAGTCCACGCTTGAATCGCTTCTGACGTGCATTATCTATAGCAACATCTTCTGGAGCATAGTGAGAAATTTGAGTGAACTTATTGAGATATTCACCCAAAGACATGTTTCCTTGCTGTAGTTCACGAAATTCATTCTTCTTCATTTCCACTATACCATCTGGAACATGCGCTTGATGGAAAGCTGTTGAGAATTCCTCCCAAGTAATGGCTTGCGAATTCTTATGAGTTACGGTATAATTCTCCCACCATTCTACGGTTGTACCTTCAAACTGATGCGAGGCATAAAGAACTTTCTCACGATCATTGCATTGGGCAATGGCGAGCTTTTTCTCAACAGAGCGAAGCCAATCTTCTGCGTCCAAAGGCTCTGATGAATGAGAAAACGTAGGTGGACGAGTCCTCATATACTCCGATAACTTGGAATGGTGATGAGCTGGTGGCGGAACAACTGTTGTGTGATTATTCTGGTTATTTTGATTCAACAAGTTAACTAGTGCCGCAGCGGTTTGATTCTGTTGAGTCATCATATTGTTCATATTTTGCATCATTGCACTCATGAATTGAGTATGAGCTGCTAAAAGTTGTGCCATATTTGGATCTGCGGCTCCAGAGACTGGTGACTGACCACTAACATTGATATTGGTGTTGGCATCATCTGACTAAGTACGACTTGATGTATTGCGAGTGTCAACTATCTACGATGATTCTCCACAGGTTTAGCAGGTAAGATAAAAAAGGCAATATAGATGTGAGGCACTCCCAAAAACATGTTATTTCCCGAGTGCCCTAAACACTCGAGAAAGTCACAAAAACAATCGGGAAACAATGTCCCGAAGGTCGGCCGTCGGGAAACACCACTCGGGATAATTTAGCCGGGGGAAAAAATGGTTTTTCGAGTGTCCCCAAGATATACACTCGGGAAAAATAATTTTCCCAAGTGTAATAAGAAACACTCGAGAAACATTAAACCCTCGGGAAAAAACAGTCTCAACGGCTTAGGCCACCGTAATGGAAATATTTACCGAGTGTTGACACTCGGGAAAGTAAGAACATTGTCACTCGGGAAAGGCTTCCCCCGTGAGTGTGGAATTTTTTTTCCCGAATGTTTGTAGACCTAGAACACTCGGGATATCTTATTTGTTTCCCGAGTGTGTGTCAAACAAAGCACTCGGGAGTTACCTGAACAGGGTATGCTCTAATTTAATTTTGCATTTAACTTCGCACCAATTTTGCAATCAAATAAACCAAAATTCCACAGCAAGAAAAAAAAAGCACAAATCATTACATATATGGATTGAACAGCAATGACATAATTCCCAAACTCACAATATATATAGATCGGACATCCACAACATTCGAGTTCAAATTCGATACAAGTAACAGTTCCATTACCTTGAGAATGCAAACCTTGTACACAACCATCGTATAAACACGCAATGACTATAGTTTGAGCAAACAATGATCGAGGTTCATGTTGGGTCCTCCGTGATGCTACTACATCCTGACATCCAGCAATGAGATGGCACAAAACTAACTGATCCGGTCCACAACTCCTCCAAACGAAGCACAACATCTTGCGACGGTCAATGGATAGCCGGGCTTGGCGGGTGCGCCCTCGGCTTTGATAGGTCCGGCCTTGCATCCAGATCTTCATCCACCTCACCCACGACATACGCATATACCATACAAGGTGTGGATGCATGAGACCAACCATGGGATAAAGATTCAACTTGATTAGGTTCGATTAGGATAAAGATTCAACTTGTTAGGTTGAGTTAGGCGAGTACAAAAAAGTCTAACAAATAAGGCGGGTAGTACTCACTAATATAAATAAGCTATAAATGGGAACAATAAGCAACTCAAAGGACAATGGAAAAACAACATACATGTTGTCGCCCCGATAATGTATGGACCAAGAACAAGTTGTTGTACTCCTCCCGCAAGTACAATAATGTTTCTCATGAGTCTTGACATATTCAAATGTACCCTAAGTTCTCACACACAGTGAGAACTAAAGAATAACGAGGAAAGGCATCGGCTCATAGTTGTTTATAGGCATATGTAGTAGACAAGTGCGTGAGAAGAGTTGGTGATTGCTTTAGGTATTCACTCACCCAGTTATGCAAATGTTAGTCACTACTCGATAGTATGTTGAAGACCCTATCACGACTAACTCAAAATCATCATAAATCAATCATCAGATATTGTTAGTGCCAAAATTTCAGACTGCCGATTTTCACAAACAAAAGTTGTATCAGGGAAAGTATGTGCTGAACCAACCCTTTTCTCCCAAGCACATTTAAAATGCAAGAATGTTGCAGATGTTTTGTAGGAAAGAGAGAAAATCCTCTATTACTATGAAAATCCTTCAACCCAAACAGGACCAAGGCACTATAAGGAAAACACCTAAACATATCACTATATGAGGGTCACTAAACAAACTAAGGAAAACACCTAAACAGATCACTATATGAAAAGGGATTGGACAACTAATGTTGCAAAAATTGCTTCAATAAACTGGGATGGTAGCAGAAATATAACAGAGTAGCTAATTGTATAATAGTGACAAAAGGATGTCTTCTGAAAAACTGAAGGTATACAAGCACAACATAATCAGATCATCAGAGGGTATACCCATAAGCACCTCAAGCAAACTTGGCATTAGGCAATATATAGATATGAGATAATAAAAAAAAACTTGAACGAATCCTTGAACTAAGATGATTGTACATGGAATTCATCTAAACATATCGACCAAGTAGTCAACTACAGGGTAATTCATGGTTTGTCATAAACTCATTTGGCTAGAAATTAATTTTACTTTAACAAGAACAGTCATGAACAGGTTCATGTTTTGTCATAAAGTTCAAGCAAACAGGAGAGGGGTAAGACAACAACTTAGTGTCCAATAGAGAACAAAATAACACATCTTGACATACATTGTCAACAATGTAACCATCTTTAAGTACAGCAGAAGACACCCTTCCATCGATCCACTTCAAGTTTGTCAATAAGAGTTCCTGGTTACCACAAACATACACTCAATAATGGAGAGTACATAGCAATTAGCAAGTGACAGTGTGTAAATGTAAGCAATAAAAATTACCATAACTTACTTTACGCTGACAATGTAAACCAGATTGGGATAAACCATAAACAAGAACAAAGACCACCCAGTAAGAAAAAAGTACATATTACATGATAGTTGCATCAGTAGATATAAGAAAAAAAAAGTACATATTACTTACTTTACGCTGACAATGCTTGAAATTAGATATAAGGATGCAATCACAAAGTCAAAAGTGTGAGCTGGTGCAAATAAGTATAGTGTATATATTGCTAATGGATGTAACAAATTACAAATGACAAAACACCAAAACTAATCTAGAATTAAAGAAATATCAAATATGATGCATCAATTAAAGAAACATGATCTTATGGAGCACCGACTATGTTGAATCACTGTGACTGCAAAGTTTGATAACGGTATGTTTGAATCTGCGAGTCACTGACTGTGTTGTCCACAACTGTATGTTTGATAACAAAGTTCTTGATCTTATGGAGTGACTGCAAAGTGACATGAATGTTATGTTAGGGAAGTTGTTCCAATGATCTGTGGAAGAAAAATACAAAATTCACATTGCACCTAAATGATGGGCGTCATACCTCAATAGCAATATCAGTTGGTGTCAGCTTAGAGACATCATCATGACCCTGTTTAGATGCAATCTCTACAAATGCCAAATGCAGATATGTTATTCCACGAAAGGAACTAGGATAAAAAATTATCGAGTGTCATTAAGGAAAACTATGTGATCAGTGATCACATAGCTAGGCATATATTCTCCGTAGGAAAGCATGGTGTTAATCATACCTTTGAGAGAAACCCTCACATCGGCATTTGCATAAGCATCGCCCTTTGCTCTGTGGCGTCTTTGAGTTTAGAAAAGGCCTAATAAGATAGAAGGAATTCAGTTAGTCATAACCAACATTAACATAGAAATGTGAGCAGATGTAATACAATAAATAAAGGCTTGGATTCTAGGGATACTGACTTGTGGTGTATATGGATCTCTATTGCGCTTTTTTTTTCTTTCTAAATTGAATGGTAGAAACACGATTTATCTTGAAGGTTCTACTAAGCAAGACATTAAATCACCACCGAACTACACCTTTGGATTCAACCTACACTTGATATTTTGTCATAAGACAAAACAACTACAGTTGGAGTGGTGAAGACGAACCTCTTTGCTTGGTAGGGTGATCGCCATATTAGCTTTGCATGTTTGGGGCAAGCTCATTATCTTCCTTGCACTTGTAATGTCCCAAAGTTCAACCTGTAGATTTTTCTTTGAAGTTGTAGTATGAAAGTAGACGCAAGAAATTAAGTAAACAATACCCAAAAAAATAGCTCAGCAAGTTTTGCTCTATTGCATCAGGTCATCCAAGCAATTCATATATGATTCATCAAGTTTGCCCAAAAGGCAGGATAGTTTGGAACTTACCTGAGAAGATTCTTGACCAGCGATTGCCATTATATTTTGTCCATTAGTGGCAATGCCTAGCAAATCCAAAATAAAGTCAATAATGAAGAAAGAGACAACAAAGAGTTATCTGACACCATTTTCTTTACAATAGGGGTTTGATCCAAGTTTTAGTGACTTTGTATAATGGAATGTGCATTGAACATGAATAAAGCACACTTAGGAAGACAAGAGCATGATTTATCTCAAAACCATGGAGTGTTTTATATACAAGTTGTTCCAAAAATACATTCTTTTGGATATAGAGGAAGAATCAACAGAATAGTTAAGTGCCTGCTTGGCCTAACTTAAGCCCCAACTTCAAATCCAATTTAAGTTTGACAAAAGGTTGAGTGCAGTTCTTTCCCCACTAACATTTCTACCCAAAGCCGAGCCCATAGTGGCACATATATCATCAATAAACATCTCAGAGTAAGGGGGTAGAGAGAGAGAGAGAGCTTAATGGGGGGATATTACCTCAGTATACCAGCGATCCAATACCCTCAGTAGACATCCCAATCATCTCACCATACATGAGCATAAACCAGCATACATCAGTGCAACAAATCAAGCATCAATTAAATGAAAGCAAGTCAAAAACATAGAAACCTAAATATCAGTGGAAGAGGAGGGAGTAAGGGTTAAGGGGATGCGTGAACCAAGCAAGCCATGGGCCGGCGGCCATAGGCCGGGCTGGCCGGGCCAAGGGCGCAGCCAAGCCAAGCCCCTGGCGGCGGGGAAACCACGACAAGGGCGGTGCTGGAGGAGCCGACGATGGAGGCGACGACGGTGGGCCCAAAGACCGGTGATAGGCGCAACGCCAGGCCAAGCCGACAGCCATGGGGGAGGCACACAGGCCACAGGAGGCACCGAGAGCGACGGCCCAAGGGACCGAGCAGGCAGGGACCAAGCTGGGGCAGCGCAGCGTGTGGGGAGGCCGAGCGCGGTGCTGGTCACCAGGCCACACCAGAGGCGGCGAGCCGGCGGCTAGGGGTAGGCTGGAGCCGAGCTGCACAGGGGAGAACCAGAGGGAGGTGCGGGCCGAGCTGGTGCCCAGAGGAGGAGGCGGCGCCCAGGTAGAGAGGGGCTCTAGGAGGAAGGAGTGAGAAAGAGGGTATTGGGGATTAGAAGAGATTGGGGAGATATGTAGGGTTAGAACTTACGAGCGAAAAAAAGGCGGGGATGGGAAAAAAATGGGCGCGACGGGAAAAAGATGGGCACGACGGGAAAAAATAGTTCCCGAGTGTTTTCGTTTCGATGCACTCGGGATTATATTGTTTCTCCCGAGTGTTATGGAAAACACTCGGGAAAGTTAATTCTACCGAGTGTTTATTTCTCGTCCCGAGTGTCCTATGAAACACTCGGGATCTGCTCGAGTGTTTTCGTCTAGACACTCGGGAAATATATAGGCACTCGGGAACTAAGTGGTTTTTGGTAGTGAGGGAATAGCACAATAGACGAGACAGAACAGGATAGAGAAGACAGAAACAACTTACTTAGGGGTAACAGATTATACCTAAAGACAAAAGACAAAGAAAACACAGCTGGAACGCTATGAAAGAACAATTAACTCTTCAAATTAAAACCTTAGTGTGACTGCAACATAATGCATGACAGCAAAACTGCAGCTCCTAGTTACACAACCCAAATAAAGACCTATTGCAACAACGATCTAAAAATGATACTAAACACTAATAGGACGGCTCCCACTCTGGACTGGAGAATGAAGACTCTTCCACTTCTAGTTCTGAGTCATTGTAGAACACCCACGAGTTACGAACTGTTGGTGGAGACTCTGGACGAACAGCTGGAATGAAGCGACACAGATACTCTTGACGATGGCTGGTGATTCGATGTCTTTCTTTTGGACTAGGTGGAGTAGGTGACGGTAATGGAACTGGCGATGGAACTGAGGATTCTTCCAACTCTCCTTCCGGTTTAGGAACAGCTGGTACTGACACTGCTTGCATCACATACCTCCGAACCAACTTGAACAAATTGATCTGGTGCAATCTACAAATCCTCTGAATAGCTTTACGAGCAACTTTGACTGTTGACATGTCCTCGAGCTCATCGTGGCACTTCATGCTGTCATGGCGGATGTGGCTTCCAATCCTCATGATGAAATACACTCCTGTCTCGAATCCAATTGCATGCCCCTTCACTTTCTTTTCCTTGGTGAAGTAAGTTGTACTCCTGCTTGTTTCCAAACTTTGCAATAAGCACCGAAGAACTCCTGGTCAATCTCCTCTTTGATCACAATACACTTGAAGCATCTAAAGAAGTTAACATGACAAGACAATCAAATTAAGATTACAAATCAAAGTTCAGAAAAGACAAGAGACCAGATCTCTAGAACAAGATAAGCAAGAATAGACTAGACTGAGATGAGAATAGGAATGAATAGATGAGAAAAAGAACAACCACTTAAATCAAATTAAGTTGATTTGACTTAGAAAATAAGTTTTGAAGCCTTTGGCTAAAAAGACCATGCTAACTAAGCTTGCTTTCTACAGTCGATATGGCTCTGATACCACCTTTGCCGAGAACAAAAATATGATTCAGGAACCCTCTGTATATTCTGAACTAGTCCTAGATTAGTAGCTAGCTCACATAGGAAACAGTGATGAAATATCATCCATTTATTCGATTTAACTAAAAATATCTCAAAGTAACAAATAGTAATAATAACTAGACCTTATGGTCAACATTTACTTAACTTATTACACAGGGCTAAAGAAACAAATAAACTCTTGCAGCAGAATGAAAAGTTTGAAATGACCAATCAACATGCCCATAGACAATCGAGAGAAGAACGCATCCTAATCCGCAAAGCCTTCATAGTACTCATGGGCGAAAAACTCTTGAGCAGCTTGGTATTCTTCAACTAAGCAACAGTGGCGTAAAGCCGTGAGTACATAAAACACTCAGCAAGTCGTGAGGTAATGTATGCAAATAATATTCATGCAGGGCTTCAATAAAGGTTAGTTGTATGGTTCTTTTGCATAAAGCAACATTAACGATAAATACAACAAATAATTTGAAATGCTTAATTGAAAAGAATAGTAAATAAGTAAGCAATTTCTTTGAAACAACAAGTGAACTCCTCATTCACTTCCCAAGACAAACTACCAAGTGAATTACCCATCCACCAACGAAAATTATATTCATCAAGTGAACTTCCCATTCACACTCCGACTCATTTTATAAAGAAACTCTACCTCCCGTGTGAAATCCCCGAGCACGTCCATAACCATAGATACGGCTATTCGAATAGTTTTTAACACTCTGCAGAGGTTATACAGCTTTTCCCACAAGAGATTAACCAACTCAAAGAGTCTTACCACACTTCCTTAGGTGTGCGACTTAAGTGATCATCACAAGGCTTTTACAAAGCTCCTTCTTAACCCAATTCTGCTCGCTAAGGTTTCAATACTAAATGTCTTTCTGACCAGACAGGGACTCTCTCTTGCGCCATCGTGAGTATACGTCTATCCCGCAACTCACGCTTCCAAGACAGAACCGAAATTAAGACATTGCTAATTAGTTAGCCAGGTCTATCCCATACTGGCCATGTGGTTGTACGATTAAGGCTCAGTTCAATGGCACACAAGATTAAGTCCTTGACAAGTTACTCAGACGAGTCTACCACAAACCCACAACATGTTAAATCCACACCCTCACTGCACAACCGCTCGCCTGAGCAAAAATTATTTTATTTGACCAAGACCAATGACATACCCTGTCATGGTACGTAAATTGTAACAACAGTAGCTAACCACCACGATTCCATATTTCATTAAGCCAAGATTAATCATTATAACACATGTGATAATGAACCATCGCAACTAAGCATGACTAAGCATTTGTACGATATCCATGTTGGTGATAAATATGTCCAACTAAAATTATCCATGTTAGGGTGACAAATAATTAATGGCATTCAAATCATCAATGGAGGCATAATGACAACGGGTGATAGCTAAACCCAAAACAATTTGCATAAAGATAGCATGCTATTGTATAAACCAATATACTTTTGAAATCATAGGTTCAATATGATCAAAGGACCACGACTTGCCTTGGAATCAATGCTAGAATTGATCTTGATCTTTGTGCACACCTCCTTGCTCAAAATTACCCGAAGAATCACCATCTACTCTCAACAAAGCAAATAAACCAAATAAATACAAAATAGAGATAGAATAAACTCAAAAAATTAAATATAAATCTAATATAAATAGATCTTGAAATTAGATAAATTTAGAAATCTGAATGGGCTCAATCGGAGTTCGGATGAAGAAGATATGGGCTCTAGAAAATCAAAACCCTAAGAAATAGCCAAAATTGGATTTTTTGGAATTTTCTAATTATTTCTCTACTGAGAGTTCTCGATTATGATGCAAGCATTTCTGGTTTTAGCAAGTACGGTCTGACTGCAGTTATTAGTCCGGTCTGACTGGACCTCTGGATCAAGGACCCGGTCGGGTTTTCCAAAGAATGTGTTTTTCTGGAAATGCTATTTTCGGTTTGCCGGTCTGACCGCCGTGTGTTGGCCGGTCAGATCGGGTGGCGCGGTCTGACCGACCATTGGTTGGCGGTCAGTCCGAGTGCGTCCAATTGCTTGTTTTATAGCCATTGGAGCATGGCCGGTCTGACCGGCTGTTGGCCTGCAGTCTGACCAAGCTCGGCTAATTTTTCAGCATCTTTTCTCCTAACGGCTAGTTTTTATGTGTGGGCTATAAATACCCACCTTGGCCGGTTATGGGAGAGTTGCTGATGCCCCATTCTATTCTCTTGAGCTAGTGCAAGCCCTCTCATCTCTTTTGTGCATGTGTTGCACTTAGTGAGCTTAGAGAGCAAACCCTAAGTGCATTTGTTGTTTTAGGTAATGGATTGTGTATCCTTTGAGCTTAGACACTTGATTCATTCGAGTGAGCGTCTTCGACTTGTTACTCTTGGTGTTTGCCGACACCTAGATGGCTTAGAGGAGTTGCGTCGGTAATCTTCTACAAGAAGGTTGTGAGAAGACCCGGGCAGTTTGTGAGTGGTTTGGTGCTCGCCATCTCTGAAGTCGAGGAAGAGCAACCCCGAGTGGATCGAGGTGTTGGTTCAAGTTGTGAGCCGGTCCAAGTGGTTGGACTTACCTCGGAGGTTTTGGCTCAAGTTGTGGAGCTGGTCCAACGTGGTTGGGCTTACCTCAACGTGGATTAGGGGAGACCGGAAAGTCTCCGATCATCACAGTAAAACATCATTATGTCATTGTGGTTTGCATTCTTATGCTTTACTATATTGCAATTTACATTTCCTATATTAAATTGTTTACTTGTATATGTATGTTTGCTATCTTTTATATAGTCTCATATTGTTGGTGCACTTAGTAAAGACTTGTTTATTTAGGCTTTAATTGTGCAAAACCGAATTGATTTATAATTCCGCATAAAACTCGGTTTTAGCCAAAGAAGTTTTTAAAATCGCCTATTCACCCCCCCTCTAGTCGGCCTCCTCGATCTTACACTTGGCCAGCAGCACCCAAGGGAATGGAGGCACTAGGGCTGCCATGGGAGGAGACACTAGGAGGGGCTACTACAGCATCAGGAGGGGCTTGCTACAGTAACTTCTGCTCCAGTAGCAGTGCTACAATAGCAGCTATGGCTGCCCCCCTCACTCTTTTGTTGTTGGCCGGCCCACCTCTTAGGTATGGGCCGAAGGCCATAACTATTCTCCCACAAAATTCATATTATTTATCCTTTTCTAATTCATTAAATACTCATTTAATAAAATGGGATGTTACACCATATCTATCTTTTTCTGAAAAATCCATTTGCACTCAATGATTTTAACACCATCAGGTGCATCAACCAAGTTCCAAACTTGATTATCATGCATGGACTTTATTTTGGATCTCATGGCTTCATGCCATGACTCGGAGTCTGGGTCCACCATTGCTTCCGCATAAGTTTTAGGCTCATCATTATTCAATAATAAAATGTCATGCCCATACTTTATGGGCAATTGACATGGCCTCTTAGATCTTCGTGGGGCTGATGCCTTATCTACAAGTTCAACAACATTTTGTTCATCCTGTAGTAGTTCAATAGGAGTTGAAATATTTTCAGATGGTTCCCGAATTTCTTCGAGTTGCACCTTGCTCCCACCGACTCCTTTGGAAATAAACTCTTTCTCCAAGAAGACACTATTACGGGCAACAAACACTTTGTTATCAACCCGATTATAAAAATAATATCATTTAGTTTCCTTAGGATACCCTACAAAGAAGCACTTATCGGACTTGGGTGTGAGTTTATCAAACGTCAAACGTTTGACATATACCTCACAACCCCATACCCTGAGAAAAGACAATCCAGGACTCTTCTCGGTCCATATCTCATATGGTGTCTTCTCCACAGTTTTTGATGGAACCCTATTTAAAGTGAAAGCCGCTGTTTCTAGAGCGTATCCCGATAATTGCAATGGAAGATCAGATTGGCTCATCATAGACCGAACCATGTCCAACAATGTTCGGTTTCGTCTTTCAGACACCCCATTCCAAAGAGGCGTCCCCGGCGGAGTGAGTTGTGGAACAATTCCACACTTCTTTAGATGATCACCAAACTTATGGCTCAAATATTCACCTCCACGATCAGATTGTAGACTTTTGATTGTCTTGCCAAGTTGATTCTGCACTTCATTCTGAAATTCCTTGAACTTTTCGAAGGATTCCGACTTATGCCTTATTAAATAGACATAGCCATATCTACTGAAATCATCAGTAAAAGTTATGACCTTCTGAAAACCACCTATGGTCGGAGTGCTCATTGGTCCGCATACATCTAAATGTATTACAACCAGTAGATCACTCGCCCTCTCACCTCTGGTCGTGAAGGGCGTCTCTGTCATCTTGCCAAGTAAACAAGATTCACATGTTTCTAATGATTCAAAATCAAATGAGTTTAGAAGACCATCTTTATGGAGCTTCATCATGCGCTTCTCATTTATATGACCTAGATGACAATGCCAAATAAAAGTGAGATTCAAATTATTAGGTCGAAGTCTCTTAGCATTTATGTTATAGACAGGCATATCCTCAATATTCAAAACATACACTCCATTCACTAATGGAGCATGGCCATAAAGCATACTTCAAAATAAATTAAACAACAATTGTTCTTTATTTTGAACTCATAACCTTCTGCTCCTAAATAAGAAGTAGAAATAATGTTTTTGCTTAAGGTTGAAACATAATAGCAATTATTTAGTTCCATAACTAATCCTGAGGGTAAAGCTAATGGTAAAGTGCTAATAACTAATGCAGCAACCCTTGCTCCATTGCCCACACGAAGATCAACATCTCATCTTGCCAAGCTTCTACTCCTTATCAGTCTCTGCATCGAATTGCAAATATAAGCAACCGATCTGGTATCAAATTCCCAAGAACTGGTCGGAGAGGTGGCAAGATTAATTTCTATAACATTTATACCTGAACTAGAAGTCTTACTTCCTTTGTTCTTTTTCGTTTCTGCTAAGTACTTCTTGCAGTTTCTCTTCCAATGTCTAGTCTCATGACAATGGTAACATTCTGTGTCAAGCTTAGGACCC
The DNA here is from genome assembly GCA_036346405.1 of Phyllostachys edulis. Lineage (NCBI taxonomy): Eukaryota > Viridiplantae > Streptophyta > Magnoliopsida > Poales > Poaceae > Phyllostachys > Phyllostachys edulis. The sequence continues at coordinate 27,671,167 of CM070568.1, read as the reverse complement.
AACTTAAGCTTCTTAAGCTTAGTCTTGAGGCTCTCAATCTTATCTTGAGTCTTTCCTTTGCCCTTTTCCTTTCCCGACTTACCCTTCTTCTTGAAGGTTGTAGTCTTTTGGACCATCATCACATGATCGAAACTTTTCTTGATACTCTCCTCAACACCTTTAAGCATGCCATGCAACTCGGTCATTGACTTCTTCATGTCATTCATATGAAAATTCAATATGATAGGCTCAAAGCTTGCAGGGAGCGATTGGAGAATCACATCAGTAGCCAACTCTTGGCTAAGGGGAAAACCAAGCTTTTTCAAACTCTCAATGTGACCAATCATCTTGATCACATGAGAACTAACTGTGTTTCCCTCTGACAGCCTACAAGAAAACAATGCCTTGGAGGTATTGAACCTCTCTGCCCTTGCTTGATCCTAAAACATACCTTTCAGACCAACAATCATATTGTAAGAGTCCGTGGTCTCATATTGCTTCTGAAACTCAAAGTTCATGGTTGCAAGCATAAGGTAGTGCACATCGACTGTGTCATTGCAATGCTTCTCATAAGCATTCTTTTCATCTCGAGTAGCATTCGCAATTGGTTCCTCAAGATAGGGACTCTCTAGAACATATTCCTTCTTTTCGTATTTGAGAACAATTCTCATATTACAAAACCAGTCAATAAAGTTGGTTCCATTCAGCTTTTCTTTCTCAAGAATAGATCGCAAATCAAAGGTAGGTGCAAAAGAAATAGTAGGTGCCATAATCTACAACAGAATATGCAAAAATTCAGTACTATGTTTATGTAAGATCTTCTATCAAACACACATGTTGGTGGTTATGTTCAACCAATCTACAACCAACTCGTATCACCATACGACAATTCCGAACCTGGTTGCATCACCATACGACCAGCCCATACCTGGTCGAACTTAATCAACAACAGTCAATAAAAGATACTCCCACTATATGTTCTAAACCATGTTTCCCTCTAACATCATATAGTGAGTTCAAGATCCAAAAATCATTAAGTCCTAGTGAGCTTTGGCATCACTGCTAGAAACCTAGTGATTTTAGGTAGGCAACCTCTTGCCAATCATATCTCATATGACTCTTATTTGTTGGGCGGCATCTCTATGCCCTAGCGACCAACAATATGACCCAAGGCCCAAAATTGTTTTGATAGCCTTGTCAAGTTAAACCAATACTATGCATGTGAGTGTTCAACACCCACCCTATCTTATTAAGATAGTTAATGGCACTCTACTTTGGTAGACCTACCAATTAACGATCAAAATCGTGGCAGGTGCATCAATTGGAAAGACATCAAATTAACTTAATTTTTCTTGAGGGATACTACTCTAACATGTAAAAACATGATCAATAGTATGACAGGAATAAACATTCACAGATAATTAAATTAAACTATAAAATAGTATGGCCCTTACTATGATGATCTCCATCACCATGCTTCTTGTTCTTCGTCCATCATGCTTGAAATCTCCGACCGCAATCATCTACTAAGCAATTACTCCAAAAAGCTAGTAATGAATTACATACGAGAATATCAAGCATCACATGTAGCTCGATGGCTATCACACAGCATGACACGCAGGCCATGTGAAATCCAATCATGCATCACATACACAATGGGCCATACTATTCACATCAATCCCTGCAAAAATGAGTTATGCATAAAATCCAATTCTATTGGGCGACAGGAACACATAGTACTATATAACACGGCTACAACCTCGGCGGTCCCGCTAACTGGTTAGCAGGTGGGGATCGAATGGGCAACGCTCTCGAAAATTTTCCTGAGACATGAATCGTATTCACGTAACCGAGCCTCGAAAATCATCGGATTAATCATATTAACCCTACTCTGAACCAATCTGATCGCTGCCTTGATACGACCACACACTGCGGTATACTCCGATGGTAAAATTTTGACCCGTAGGAGTATCATGCAAGGCAGTCAAAAACAAGTCGAGTAAATCATCTGGTGCTCTTTACTTGTACCTCCTCGAAAACCCATCTACTATCGCCGAACACCGATCGATCTTATCGACCAGTGCCTAGATCATTCCATCTATATGAACCGATCTAAGTTATCAAACCATACCAATAATAGATCCAATCTATTACTGCCACATATCTAGTATATGCGATCGATCTTGATCAAAAACTACGCAGGATGGCTATGATACCACTGAAGGGATACGGGTAGGCTACACTAGGTAGCAATTCAAAAATTCTACCACGTAAACTAGGATGCCATACAAGCAAGAGATCATAGATCGTTACCACCAGACGCGTAGTGCAGCGGAAGAAGAGTTAGAGCAGTCTAGTCCAACAAAGAGCGCGTCGATGTAGTGGTCATAGTCGATCGTCCAACATTGAGTGCGTCGATGCAGCGATCATAGTCGATCATCCAGCGTCCTCACAAGTCGACCGTCTCCTCCAGCAACCTCTACAGTTCCTTGTGAAGATCGCGGATCATCCTTAAGAGCAACAGCAACCGAAGTAGCGCCTCTACGATATCCACACGTCTAGGGAAGGAACTCCATACGTTGGTGCACTAGCACCAACTCTCATGGTAGGGCTCTCTCAAGAAGATAGCGGCTAGGGTTTCAGTGGAACAACTCACGTGTATCGCCTCATCTTCTTTTCCCATAGTCTCAAGCATCTCCTTATATAGTGCCCATGATAGATCCTATCCGAACACGTTTGTTCCAACCCGTTAAGTGTGTGACCCGTTAGGTTCATGCGTAATCGGTTGTCACTCGGAAACTCCTTTCCGATCATGAGTCGTTAGCGGATCCTAGCAGGACATAACGATTCTCGAATACACATGAATTATATCAGACGAACCTTAATGCAGTATGATCTACAAGTAGGTCCTTAGCACTTACGATCAGCTCATATCCCTATACGACCAATTCATATATTGTCATGGCCAATCCGTAACTCCTTACGACCAGTTCACAATCAGTAAGTGATCATGTTCGACCAGCCTACCACCTGCTCATATCTCCATATGATCAGCACGTATCTGATCGAACTGAAAGACCTGCTCATGTATTCTCCCTTTGCCTCACGATATCTGGTTGAACTCCAGGTGAGACTTATGTCATCAATGGACTGTTCAATACTTTCTTGATCACGTGTCGGATAACTTGACGTGGTCAAACTCTTCGACCACTAGTGGCATGGCCAAGCACTTTTTTTATCCGACAACATCAAGGGGCCCAGAGATATCTCTCCTGTTATGTTAGTAGGGGCAAATCCCATATCCAACCAGTCACATTCCTTTGCATGTTTCACAGCATACCTAAAAGCTACCTTTATAACTACCCAGTTACGGAGTAGTGTTTGTCAACCTCAAAGTGCACTCTTACACATGTAGGAAATCATGCTGATCTTAGGTCTAAGAATTATACATCATCATTGCTTGAGACCAATTGACGACACATAAAATCATAACAATCTCAACAGTGTCTTAAGGTGGGTCAATCCAAGTCCATGTTCTCTAACATGTGTTCACATTATCGATTCGATATCCCTATATCCATGACCAGTGAAATATGGTTATCAATCAATACATGTGCTGGTCGATAAGTCACTAGTATTCCGACTAGTGACATTTGACCAGAGATACTTTTAGAACGACATCATATAAGTTAAAAGAGATTCACCAACAAGTCACATACTTATTAATCTTATAACCAATGATTCATCCAAGGAACAGAATGACATTTATTCAATAACTCATAAATATGGACGTAATACAATCATCTCTATGATTGCCTCTAGGGCATATCACCAATACGTCCCATATCAGCCATGTGGTTGTACGATGAAGGCCCAATTTAAAGGCGCACAAGATTAAGTCCTTGACAAGTTACTCAAGTGAGTCTACCACAAACCCACAACGTGTTAAATCCATACCCTCACTGCACAACTGCTTGCCCGAGCAAAAATTATTTTGTTTAACCAAGACTAATGACATACCCTGTCATGGTACACAAATTTTAACAACAGTGGCTAACTACCACAATTCCATATTTCATTAAGTCAATATTAATCATTATGACACATGTGATAATAAACCATCGCAACTAAGCATGACTAAGCATCTGTACGATACCCATGTTGGTGATAAATATGTGCAACTAAAATTATCCATGCTAGGGTAACAAATAATTAATGGCATTCAAATCATCAATAGAGGCATAATGACAACGAGTGATAGCTAAACTCAAAACAATTTGTATCAAGATAGCATACAATTGTATAAAATAATATACTTTTGAAATCATAGGTTCAATATGATCAAAGGACCATGACTTGCCTTGAGATAAATCCTGGAATTGATCTTGGTCTTGGTGCACTCCTCCTTGCTCAAAATTCCCCGAAGAATCAACGTCTACTCGCAACAAAGCAAATAAACCAAATAAATACAAAATAGAGATATAAAAAACTCCAAAAATTAAATAAAAATCTTAGATAAATAAATCTTAAATTTATGTAAATTTAGAAATTTTAATGAACTCAATCGGAGATCGGATGAAGAAGATATGGGCTCTAGAAAATCAAAACCCTAAGAAATACCCAAAATTGGATTTTCTGGAAGTTCCAAATTATTTCTCTACTAAGAATTCCAAATTATGACGCAAGCAAGACGTCATCACTGATTTTCGGAATTAAAACAAATCCGGAAAAATCAAACTGACATGTGTGCCCTTTGTGTCATAAACACGGTACATGGTGGACTGAATCCACAAGATTTTGGATCTGAGGTTTAGGTTGAGGTGGCACGCGTATGCGCACATGGCACTGACTGGACCAACACGTTAATGACACTCAAGCACGAGGGCTGATGTGGAGGCTGAGCTGGACAGCTACGCAAGCTACATGTCAGCTCGACGGCGCAGAGGCTCTGGTCTCGATGGTCGCCGGCGATTGACGGCTCTCCGGCGATGGCGGAGGTGATGACGAGGTAGAGGGCGCAACGGGGAAATCAACGAGGCACTTACTGGTGCTCGGAGACGGCTAGGCTGGCTGGCGGTGAGGTTTAGGTGAAGGCTGAGTCTCGGGCTTGTTGGACCTAGGGTTCCAGGGACTTTCCAACAATACCAAGGTGACAGGGGTGTAGCCCTCAACCTTGCGATCACAACGGCGGTAGAGGCGAGACTTCAACGGCTTTGACGACGACAAACGAGCTCGTTAGAGTTGAAGGCGGCGCCCTGCTTCAAAAGCTCGATTTGTCGCAACAACGGTGCAAACCGAGAGGCAGCCTAGGGTTTTGGAGGAGAGGGATTGGTGCGAAGGTTTTCTACACGGGCAGGGCCCTTAAATAGGTTCGGAGGAGGCGAGTCCGCGAAGAACACGGCGCAGCGGAGGAGTCCGGGAGCGAGATGAAGACAGAGAAGATAAATAGTAGACAGTGGGGTCCACAAGTCGGCGACACAGGCTCGAGCGAAACCGCGTGACAAACGGCGCTGCTGACCCTGACATGTGTGACCAAACGCGCGGACATGGAGAGAAAAAAATGCGACGCTGACATGCGGGGTCCGCGTGTCGATGGAAGGAAGCGCGCGCCTGTGGCGAGACCAGAGCCGCCTGATCTTGAGGGGTGGGCTAGAATAGGGATTGGGTTTCGGCCCAACATCCTTTTTCTGAGATTTTACTAGCTTTTTCCTTTTTAGAAAATACTGAAAATACAAATAGCAATTAGAAAATAGCAAATGAACTCGGAAAAATTCTAAAAAAAATGTAGAAAACATATCCAAACCCATAGAATCCAAATAAAATAATTTTGATAATTGTTGATATTGACATTAATCATATCAAATTGTTTTGCTTTTAAAAGTCCATATTAAGGTTTATTTTAATTCAAGTAAAACTTTGGTGAATTTTTCTACAGAGCTAAGCTACCCAAAAAGATTTTTAATCTTCTAAAAATTGGGATGTTACAATACAGCTCTAGAGATAGAATAGCATTGTTACTGTTCTTGTTCTAATACTATTACTACTCTGTATTGGTCCCTCTTGTTACAAAAGAGTGATGTTTGAGGTACGAGCAGTCAAACTTTTGTAAATTTTAGTTATTGATGTGTTTATGAACATTTGTGACGAGGATTCTTAACCAGGTCAATATGTTTAGTCAAGGTCAGAGTCTCTATCAAAGTAGGTCCACCTATCAGAGGCTAACTCTATAATGATTATGAATTTACAACCGACATTTAAAGAAAGTTTAATACCCTTTATTACATCCTAACTGGTCGACGACTAGTTGGAGTCATGAAGACTACCAGCTATGGACACCGTTCGACCAACTATACAGTTATGAAGACACGGTCACTTGGAGACCGGCGTCAAGGTGAAGCCACGTCGTGCTGCCGCGAGGCACAGCCCGATTTGGAGACTAGCGGTGGCAACGATGACACGAGCTCGAGGGAAGTAGTGCGGCTCGACCAGAAAAGATGGAGAGAGAAAGAAGCCAGAGAAGAGATGGGATGCAAGAGATAGGGCAAAAACGTCATTTTATCCCACGAATGTTATTTTCCTAATTTTGGTTGTTCGAGGTGTTATCAGGCAGTCAACTATAAATACAATGTCATTTTCTCTAAATCCTGTCGATTGGGATGTCATTGACCTAATTTTGCCCTCTTATAATGGGAGTCGAGGGACATGATTCGCATGGAGGCTGGATACATGATTGTGTCGAAGTCGAGTCATCTGTTTCTTGAGAGCATCTACAATAGTTTGTTTCTTAGCTTGTTACTAAGATAAGAGAGAGTACTCAATTTAATAAAAAGAAACAAGTCTTCCAAGCTTGTATCTAAGACTTTAATTGCTACTCAAAAAATAAGTTTTTAGGTAACAAACAAGTCTCCAATAGCTATTTTGTTGTTTCGTGTGTCTTGCAACAACTTGCTTGTTTCTTCATCTATAAACAAGCTCACATTCTCTCCTTACCATCTCTCCTCTACATTACCTAAATGTTGATGTGTCCATCGTCTAGTAACAAGTGACATGGACTATTGTAGATGCTCTGACGAAGACTTGCAGCAGTACTCTACTTAACTACTACCTATATAAAGTCTAGCATGCATAATTAACTAGCGGAATTTCTCGCGCAATTGCATTGGTAGATATTGAAACATATTATATTTGTTATATAACTCTTATACCATTGAAAAATGGGTCTGTCTACATAAAATGTGGTAGTTTTCTTTGTATAAAACTGTCAAATTTTGAAAGTTCATTTACAACTCCAATATACATAAATTACAGTAAATTATTTATATAATTTTGGTTCTTGATCATTGTAATTATTCTTGAAAGTCTTAATAACTCATATTTCCATCACATGATTCAAAATATCACATGTACTTTGAGAGGTTGAGCAAAAACAAAGACAAAAAGATTATATACCAACAAAATACGGCAATACGGTGAACCTGCTATGTTCTTCATATGTACTTTGAGAGGTTGAGCAAAAACAAAGACAAAAAATAAAATTATATACCAACAAAATATGACAATATGGTGAACCTGTTATTCTCAAAATTCTCTCTAGAAAATGAATACATAAAACTTTGGTTACAATCTGACAAACAATGAGACAGAAGCTAAACAGGTACAAGTAAATTAGACAGTAAGTAATTTACATGAAAATCATACAAATCAGCAAGATGGTCAAGTGGCCCAGATGAGCCGTCATAGATCGAAATCATTTGAATATCAGGATAGGCCTCTCGTGTAGCACTGTAAAACTTAAGGTAATTTCTTGTTCAACAGAATTAAATAATATCATGGACAAAGTAGGATATTCATGATATTCAACACGAATCTTATAGCACATCTAACAAATAGAAAAATATCAGTTTTTTCATGAAAAAACGTAGCAATTTTGTTGAAAAATATAGTTGTATTTGCTATACAATTGTAACAGTTGTAATATCTATATGTGATTAATTTGCACTGTTAAAATATGGCCCCACCGAAATAACGGGTGTAGATCTTCTTCTTTTTTCCTCAGAGAATTTCTAACATTTCTAAAATATGGCCCCACCGAAAGAGCAGAATTTCTCGCGCAATTACGGTTGTTGACCTCTTTAGCGCCAATCCCCTTCGACTGGCCTCATGAAATTCTTGCACGCTCCGCCGCATGTCACGCCAGCCAGCGCGTCGTGGCCATCATGAGAGGGTGCAGCTGCTGCAGCCCCATCGCGTAGTACTCGACTCTTGTTCCACAAGATTAGTTCAGCCCCTCTGCAAGTGTAGAGCCACCTATGAGTGTAGTCCAGTAAAGCACGACATCTTAAGAAATAGGGTAATCATATCAGCCGTACGTCCAATACGTCAGATGCCTCAACAAACAGTCAAAGCATGAGACATGCATCCTCATCTCCATCGCAAGGCAACACTAACAAATCATACTTCCGCAGCTCACCTCCCCCACACCGTCGCGTGTTGGAATTTTCCGTTGATCCTTGTACTATGGGTAATGATAAGACGAGGACGGTCTGAGCGTCGAACGCTGCTATGACGTAAGCATGAAGCGGGAGCTGGTGCGCGTCAACCCGGCCAACCGCCTGCTCTGGAGCTTCGCGCGCAGCCTCGGCCGGCTCAACACGCTCTTCCAGATCGCCCGCCAGGAGCGGGGCTGCAGCAGCTTCGGCGCCAAGGCCACCGCCGACGCCAAGGTACTCTTCCAGCGCCACGCCGACACTCCATCCCCTGACCGACCACCGATGTTCCCGATCAAGTTGGTCGATAGAATCCAGTGGATTATTGTACGTTCGTGTGTACATAGGAGGTGATAATACTTCATGATCGATCGAGCATATCAGGTATATGGTTCGATCGGCTTCTCTTTTCTTCCCAATTTTTTGTGGGGATTGTATGGGATTTTTTGTGGGCCGGTCAGGGGACAGGGGTAATGGCCTGCCCGCAACGTACATGGCCGTCCATGTAGGCGTTGGTGACAACGGCGCGAGCGGGAGAAGCAGCGAAGACCACCACCCAACTGTAGTTCCCGCGTGAGCTGTTGTAACAGTTGTCCGGGGATGTTGCAATCATGGTCCTAGGATGTTGCAACCGTTGACCGGGGATGTTGCAACCGTTGTTCGGGGATATTGTAACTATTGTCCTAGGATGTTGCAACCGTTGTCCGGGGATGTTGCAACTATTGTCCTACGATGTTGCAACTATTGTCTTAGGATGTTGCAACCGTTGTCCGGAGATGTTGGAAGTGTTGCATCTGTAGAAAAAATGTTGCATCTGTAGAAAAAAAAATGTTGCATACTGTTGTCCGGGGATGTTGCAACCATTGTTCTAGGATGTTGCAACCGTTGTCCTAAGATGTTGCAACCGTTGTCTGTGGATGTTGCAGCCGTGTCTGGGAGATGTTGCATGCAGCGACGTATTCCTTTGCGATGTTGCATTTATATGAAAAAAAGGTTGCAGCCCATTGAAAAAAAATGTTGCATCTGTAGGAAAAAAATGTTGCATACTGTTTACGGTGATGTTGCAAGATTTTTTTCAACGCGTTTTTTTATATGCTTTGTTTTAATTTTATTGGTCGAGTTTGTGCTGCGAGAGATGAGCGGAGTGTACCTTTTTCACCATAAAAAAATTATGGTATAACCGACATAAAATCTACAAGCACAGAATATAGTGATTTCCCTATTTATTAACATTTTGTTTTGCTCAAACTCGGAAATAAAGAGACTTGGACAATCTAAAGCTGCTCCCAATGGGTAGTATCTTAGTGCAGTTTCTTTAGTACATGAGGAGTATTAGGATACTATCTTCCCAATGCATGGTTACTTATGGTGTAGTATCTTAGGCTGTTGTATTTAATTACATGCATGATCTTTATTAGTATTTGAGCATTGTGGTCTATTTGTGACATGTACTAAAGCAATACATGTTTGTTGACACACCGTACAGGATCGATTACAATAAATTTTATGTGTTGGATTTCAAGACCGAACTAGTATCCAGATAAGATACTAGAGTACCATTTCTCTTCATTAACTATGGTGCTATATCATCATTTTGCCTACATGGCAAACTTAACATACCAGCTAAAGTGGAACACTGGGAACAGCCTAAGAGTGAGAATTAGCTGATAAAGTATCCAACGGTTCTGAATGGGGAAAGAAAATTCTGCATGAGAAGACCTTCCACTCCACGTCCTTAGGCGCTAGCGCTACCCGCGATCTTGCCACGGCACCAATCTCAGAACAACCCATCTTCAAATATTTTGATACATATTCGAACCGTATTCCACCCGTACGTCCGTTTCTTAGTGCCCTCGTAAGAAATAATACGTGAGACTGGACTATGCTATTTTCTATTAAGGTCCGTTTGAAACGTAGAAAACAAAAGGCACGAGATTAGGAAACAAACGGGAAAAGATGTCATGTCTATTGGAATACTACATGAAAAAAGAACGTAGGAATCTCTCCAAAGTGGTGTTCGGATGCTCCACACGAAATATTGAGGAAACTTGAAGGGAAATGCTTCTTAAGTGAAAAGGTACAGAAAAAGCGAGCAAGTGCATTGAAACTTTCAAAGAAATAAAACAACTCGATGGTGGAGCTTATGTTTCATTTCCTCCAAAATTTGTAGAAAACTTTCATACCCTACGAAATTCCTATATAGTGTAAACATCTTTTACACGGATTTTTTCCCCTTTGGACTACAATCCTCCAAATATGTAATCGACTTGACCTCTATAGCTACGCCCATGTTTGGAATTCGGATTTTTTTTTCTCGGTTCTTATGGTAATTGAACTGTTTCTGTGACATTCTTACGCTCCAAATGAGGGCCTGAAAGTTGAGGAAAAGAGTGAATTTTTTTTACAATAACTACTACATCATTGATTTCTTATTACATCAATGTACATTTGAAATGACAACTTCAAATATTACCTCATGAATTAGAATTACTCATCCAAAATTTCTTTGAAAATTCTCCAATTAAGGGCCATTTTGAAAGCAAGAAATAAAAAGCATAGGAACGTAAAAACACTGGATTTGGATGTTACTGTAGTGCAAATATATAGGAATTGGAACACATGAATTTAATAAAAACACGTGTTTGAGTGCTCGACAGGATTTCAAAGGAAATGTTTCCTGAAGAGAAAGAGGAGAGGGGAGAGAAATGTAGCCTTGGACTTTTCTGCGAACTTTAACATAAGGTTTGAACTTATGTTTGGAATCGCAAAGTAAATTTACTGTAAAAATTGTGTGTGCAATTCCTAGCATCCAAGGCTATTATACTATAAAAACTTAAACAACGCTGTCAAACAGCAGAAGCGTTTTCAACAAAATTATCACCCATGCACGTACTACCGTCATAGACTTCAATAATATTAAAGATCCCGTGCGGAACGTGAATTTTTTTCCCAATTCTAGAATTGACTTGTTTCAGTGAAATTCCGGCAGAAATAACGTGAAATTCCTGAAAACGGGCTTAATATTTTCAGGACACTAGAGGGGGAATTAGATTGTTAGGAGTATATTACTTAATTAGTAACATTTGTTGGTGTTTCTGGAGACAGGCTTAACTTTTTTCCTAATTGTGATGACGACAGGTGAACTTTTTGACATGAACTGTTGACTAGATTCGGTTGCTGCTTTACGCATTGAGTCAGTCAAGCAGTGGGAAAGGGTGCTTCTACTGCTACCCCCATTAGCAATGATTATGCGATCAGCTTAGCGTCATCCAGATTTTAGTGTCACACAAACCAAGGTTAAGAGAGCACTTGCTTAAGTTTTTCTCTTTTATAAAAAAATAATAATAATATCCCCTAATCGAAAACATCTTGTCATGTGTTCAGTAATTCTCAGAAGAAGAAAAAAGACACGCTGCATACAGAGAAAATGAATGACTGAAGGCATGCACAAGATCTTGAGAAAATCACTTGTTCAGAATAAGCATGCATTCCAGTAGGGGTAACTTGCAGAGCAATGGTGCCAAACTGTCAACTGATTTTACTCCTAGATGATGTGATTGACTGAGGTGATTGAGTTGGATTTTATTCACCTTTTCTGCTGGGAGAGATCACTGCACAAAAGCCCACCGATTCTTAGGAGTCTTGACCTGGTTTCAGAACAGACACTGGACTGGAGTACCTCTTTTTCTGAACTCGGATCAGCTTGAAACACGGCACCGGTGTCTCGCATCTTGAAAGACGAAGGAATTGCACGGTTTCCATCTAGATCTGTTCCTGTAGAAACGAAGGGGCGGTAGGAACAGAGGATTTTCAAATACAACGAAAAACGAAAAACTTTTTCTACGTGGTCCTTTGGCAAAACAAAAAAAAAACTCCCTCCGGCTAAAATAAAACATGGTGTTTTGCAACACGTATAGTCAATTTTTCAAAATAATAATAACAATACCTTTTCAAATATTTAAATTGGATACATAAAAATCATTTATAGATTTGTCTCGAAAAAAAATTATAATTTTATTGAGTTTTATAAATATATTACAATAGAAATTAGTTAGCAATGTTGCATTTTGTAGACTATGTCGATGTAACAACCTAGCCCAAAATCTGCTTTATACACAGCCCACCGTGGGACGAACGTGCGCACACCTCATTTACATTTTCATCATCGCTTCGTGTAAAAGGGTTAACTCCAGTGTGCTACGATTGGACACAATAAGCATTATATACTACTACAACTTGCTTTAAACACGGAATGTTGGACTAGCCTCACTATCACAACTTCGATTGGGCCATATGGGCTGCACATTACCAGGTCGGATTATTACACCTTATTTGGCATGGTTGTAGTTTTTCTGAAAAGTAACTTTCGGCCGAGCTGAACGGTTGAAAGGCTGAACGGATGAGCTGAAGAAGTTTGGTGTTTGACAATCTGGTTTTTAGGTAGATTGACTGGTTGTTTTAAGTTGACAAATTTTTGAATTGCCCCTAATAAAATGATAATTAGTTTGATGTCGATTAAGGGACATTATGGGTAGACTTGATTTATTTTTTTTGCCAAATAAATACAAATGTGAATTTAAATATCAAACATACCCATCAATTTTGCGAGTAATTTGTCAACAACTAGCAATGTAGAAGATAACCAGTTCTTCAACTGCAAAAAATGCTCTCATTACTGATTCCATTGAACTACAAAAAATGATGCAAATATTCTGCAAACTACTTCACATATTCATTCTTCTACACATGAGAACATTTTGCAAATATGAACAGATGCCCATAATTTTCTATCAAATTTAAAACAGAAAAACCAGCTCACTGTTGTTACAATTTGCAATTTTGAGTCTTTTGTACCAAGAACATCAATGAAGAACATGGATGCAACGGTTAGTCCTTCAGGCCGAAGGAGGGGAGTGGCGGCGGCAGTACTTCGAGCCAAAGATAGGGGAGGACGACATCGTTAGTAGCGCACCCAAACCCTCGACGATGCGGCGGTGGTGATGCATTGAGAACAGTGGCGCACCCAGACCCTAATACAAATCCAGATCTGGATATGGGGGCACACAAGAGAGGATGTCGGGGGTGGCAGAGGTGGCAGCGTCGAAGGAAGGCGGTCCGCCGTGGAGGATGGAGATGGAGGTGTCGGCGGAGACTGGGGAAGAGGCGAGGAGACTGGGGATGAGACCGACGGAGGAGGCAGTGGAGACAAGGGAGGAGGCGACGCGCGACAGCGCGGGGCGGTCGCGGCTCGGGGGAGCTAACCCTAGCGTTGCCACTCTATCCATTCGCGTGGCCTATGGATGGGAGAATAGGGGAGAGAGAGAGGTGGGATTGGGTATTTATACCTGGTATGAGGGGCATAATTTTCGTTAACTCCAGTGACAAACATGAAACTCGAACCAGCAAAAGCAGTGGGAAGCTACCCTAGGCCGACTTCCAGTTTTCGGCTTCACCAAGTTTAGGCCAGTTGTAGACTTTAAGCTTCTCCCCACGAGGAAGCCTATTGTTTGGGACAACTTTCGGCTTCTACGAAGCAAAAGCCGACGGGAAAGCCGTCCCAAATGGGGCTTACAGCCAATCTCCAAAACGACACATTTTTGTGACTTGAGAGGGAGTAGCTTGTCTTAGAGGAGTTTGCGAAGAAAACAAACTTGAGGTCTAACATTATAGGAATACCGAAGAATTTTGTTTTAAATAATATTAATTTAAAAGATAATTACAAAAAACTAGTCCAAAAAATTATAAAAATAGGTCACTATCACCATTTTGAATGGCGATAGGCTCATGTCGTCATTTCAAATGACAACAGGAACCTATTTACTGCCAGTCGTTGTTCCAACTGCTTGCCGCCATTTTAACTGGCAATTTGCATTGAAGAGTATGCAAATCGCTAGTTGAAACGGCAATAGGAACCCGCATAGTTCCGTGGGAGCTTCACAACTACACGGCACGCCCGGAGCGAGCCAGTCGACGCAGCACCCTCTCGCGACACCCCCTTAGGCTACTCGTGTTTGTAGGGTGCCTCGTCTACCTAAGCTCTTGACCTACTCGTACCAGCGCCCGCAGCAGCCCGGACGAGGCCAGGAGGTACACGTGGGGTATGCCTCAAGAGGGTCCGCAAGTATATATTTGTTTTTGTAAATATCAGTCATGTCATATAAATATAAATTTCTGTACAACTTACATTATGCTAGTCTCGTGTTTCGATATTGTTTGTTCTTGTGTGTACAGGTAACCATGTGAGGGAGTCAGCATCGCGATACCCCACACAACCCTGCAACTAGCCTTTACACTGTAACACCCCGACCTGAGAGGTCTCTAGGCCTAGTTGCAACAGGACCCAGGAGGTCCTGTCGCTGCTAAACCAGGAGGTCTCCAAATCTGGGCAACGACCTGACCAGAGGCTCACCCGAGAGGTCCTCCAAGTCCTCTTGGAAAGTCCACCAGGACCTCCCAGGAGGTCCAGCAGGACCTCTCGAAAGTCCTCCAGGACCGCCCAAGAGGTCCGGTAGGACCGCCTGGAGGTCCTGGGAGAGTCCCTGAGGAGGTCGTGGAGCCAAGGGGCGCCCCAAAGACCTCCCACGGCCAACCCAGGGGAGGTCGTGGGGAACTGAGGTCTCCTCAAGACCTCCCACGACCTACCAGAGGAGGTCGTGGAGGGCCGAGACTACCCCAGGACCACTCACAACCAGACCTGAGGGTGGTCGTGGAGGACAGCAGACACTCCAAGATCCCCTATGCAACTGAGCTAGTCCCAAGGATCAATAGCTAGCTCATCACAGCATACAAGAGCGGTAGCATACACTTCAACGAGATCTTTATTAATATCAACAAAGTTATTTACAAAGGGGAGGCACACAAGCCAACAAACCAGAACATAGCGGAAGATAAACATAAAGGCCATCCGATACACCACAGGCAATCGGCTGGAGGGCGCATTCTAGTCGTCCAGGACCACTTGGTCCACTACACAGCTGATCATAAGGCTTCCTTCATGCTCAAAAGATTATTTTAAGCAAGAGTGAGCACAACAACCGTGCTCGCAAGTTACACCCGTCAAATAATCAAAATGACATGCATAAATGGATATCTCAAGGAAGGCTTAATATGGTTGATTTGCATAAAGCCAAGTTTATTTCAAATACAAGTACTAAGTTTTAAGGCAGTTATACAATATCTAAAATTCATTTTGTAAATCCCAGTTTTCAGTTGGATAACATTCATCATCAAGATGGTGAAGGATACTGACGAGGATATAATAATCCTCATTTTACCTTTTATCTATAATTTTTATTATAGGTAAATATGACGTCATGTGAACCCTGAGTGTACCCCTTAATGTTATAAAGGAAGAACCAAATGGATGGTCGTAAGTTCTTCTACGACCACCCCCATAGTCGTAAGTTATGCTACGACTATCCCATAGTCGTAAGTCTTGCTACGACTACCTCATAGTCGTAGATTCCTCTACGACTAGGTCAGCCACGACCACCTTATAATCAAATGAACCTGCAGACAAGTGGGTCTTATTGATTAAGGGATTCAAACAGTCATCATACGCTGTTATTCTACAGAATAATAACACGTAATACCCCATTATCTCTAGTATATAGCTGTTGAGCGACGTGGAGGAATTAATACACCGGTAATTACTACCAACATGCGCCCGTTACAGGAGGTGATGAGGCGCCGATTTACCTGGAGTAACTGCCGCTCCTTCACGTACTATAAAAGGCGGCAACTAGAGAAAGGGAGAAGAGATCGAGCCATCAGGAATACAAGCACTATCTGTAATAGTCTTAGTTTTTCCCCGATTGTTCGATATACACTCAATACCATACACACAGGGAGTAGGGTTGTTATTCTCTCGAGAGAAGGCCGAACACAGTATAAAAATTCCGTGTCAATCTCTCTGCATGATTCTATTCTAGGAGACCCCGAATCAAACAATCTTTACGTAAGTTCGGTTCTAAAACAAGCGGTTGGCGCCGACCGTGGGGATCTTCGGTAATTTCTTGTCAAACTTTCTCTCTGTTTTCCAAATCTCATGCACTCATGGCGGAGAATGGAGCGAGGAGAAGCTGGTTCGACTTGGCGGTCTGTGCAGACGTCGACATGGATGCCGGATTGATTCTGAACCGAGTGATGACTCATCCTATGGCATTCTTGCCTCCGGGATCTTCCCACAGATCCAGGAGACAATGTCGCCGGTGGAGTTGAGGAGGATCCTTATCCCCACAGTGAGACGCCCAAGAGAGGAATCTACCCTCTCAAGGGCAAGGGTCAATCGACCGGGACCACACCAGTGGACTCACGACCTGACGAGAGTTTTTCCTCGAAGTGTCCAAGTTCCCTAAGGCGGTCCGACTTGGTGAGGCAAGCTCTAGAAGCCACATGCAGGACTTCACGGCATCTGGTGATTCTCTCTCTCTGGATAACGCCAGAGAGCGGGATCAAGCATGCTTTTCCTACAAATTCGACCATCTCTCCATGAGTCACACTGCCGACGGAGAGCAGTTATAACCGGACTTCCCTACTTGGAGGATTACTCCAAGTCGCCAGATGGTGTCTCGGCGACTCCTCAAGCGGAGAGGCCTCGGCGCAAGTGAGAATCATCAGCGGAGGTCTTCGTCCTTCCTCGATCAAGATCACTCTTCTAGAGACCGAGATGGAGACCCTTCTGAAGGTCACACTGCGCCCCTCGTGGCAATGGCCAGACACCACCAGCTGGCGGACACGACTAACGCCTTCATGAACGCCAGGAAATCCTCGACATTCTCGCGCTTCATTGAGGTAATCTCAAGAGTCTAACATGAAAATCTTGAGGCAATTCGAAGGAAGAAGATTGAAGCTCAGAAGAATTTGCCTGGGCGTATTCAATATCAATCAGAGGAAGCTCGAGAGCTCCAGCACATCAATGATTTGCTCGAGAATCCAACTCAAGAGCTAGCCCGAGCAGCTGAGCTACGACCTCTTATTTGAAGAGATCGCACAAAGGCTTCGAGTACAATGAAAAATTTGGAAGCTCCTCGCCGACATCATTCAAGTAGTCGTACCCATACGACTTCTTGGCTACCGATCAATCCAACATATCACCGCGTAGAAATCGGCGAATATGACAAGTCGTGTCGATCTCCTACTCGAAGAAATGTCTTCAAATGGTGATGATCAACAAGCTCCTCGGAAGGTGATCGTTCACCACTCCGACATGGAAATCTGAATGGCGAGATAAACTACGAGTATTCCCTCGTGGGACCGAGACCTATTATGTGTCGGGTCAACTTATTCTTGGGTATCGTCGAGTACGACCACGATGATATCAACCCTTCTTTTACGCAAAGGAGGCGTCAAGAAGTCATTCTTGGATGTCGGGCATTCTCGCTTTGATCTCCGAAAGCGTTATTTGCCACCTCGTTTTCGAAGTGAACATGGAGAAGTTTGATGGTTCCCAAAATCCCATCGAATTCCTTCAAATTTACACAACAAATTGTTCGAAAGCGGCAGGAGGAGGAGAGCATGTGATGGCAAATTACCTTCCAAGCGTGCTCGAAGGATCGCCGATCGTGGTTACTAAACCAACCACTCGAGTCGATCTATTCTTGGCAACATCTCTGCGATCTTCTCTTGGTAAATTTTCAAGGCACATACAATGCATACAGAAAGGAGGGCGACTTGCACCGGATGAGACGAGCGACAACGAGACATTGCGCGATTCATCAAGCGCTTGATCCAGTTCAGTAACTCAATTCGGAAGTTTCGATTCATCTGTCATCGGGGCTTTCAAGCGAGGAGTCCGTAGTAGAAGGATAACGAGAGGATATTGCTTTAAATCCTCCTACTTGTCGCGAACTCTTGAAATGGCGATCGATATACTATCGCCTCTGAGGCGGTCGAGTGGAACAACACAATTGATCGTGAAGATAATCCATCTTGAGAGCCAGGCGAAGTTGGTAAGAAGAAGGATAAGAAAGCAAAAAAGTCCAAGAATAAGATGAAGGGTCAAAAACCCAGCGGTTCCAAGGAGGTATTGGCTGTAAATGATAAAGAGCCACGCACATCCAAGCCACACTCCGACAGAGGCAAAGGTAAGCATACGATCGGAAAAATGATAAGCCTAGGTGGTGTCCTTTCCATAAAAAGGAAGGGCATGACCTTCATAGAATCGCCGGTCTTCCAACGAAAGCTTGAAGACTACTACAATGGCAAGGACCACTTCCCACCCTCGGCGGTAGGTCAAACCAAGTGGTCATAAATCTTGAGATGACGAAGAGGAGATGTCGTTCGGGATCCGCAACACACCATTGAACACATCTACGGGATCATCGGCATATGAATCAAAGCGGCGACTCAAGGTCTGCTGAACGCGAGGTAAACTCCATAGATCCTCCTCTCGTCAATAAATTACGAAGTGGTCGGAAGTCACCATTTCTTTCGAGAAGAGTGATTGCCGATCCTTCGACTCGACAGTCGTCACCCAATCGTGGTCGAACCCACCATCAACAATTGTCGGGTCAATCGAGTTTTGGTTGATGGTGGAAGCTCGTTAAATATTTTATTACGAGTGCCTGGATGACATGCAAGTACCGGGACCAAAGTAAGACCGATGCGATACTCTTTCCATGGGATTGTCTGGGATCTTCGCCAAACCAATTGGTCAAGTTTCTCTTCCTTTAACATTTGGTTCACCAAGTAATTTCGGAGACGAGAAAATCTCCTTTGATGTGGTCGATTTCGATCTGACATATAACGCCATACTCGGACGACCAACTTTGGCAAAATTCTAATGGCTACTCATTATGGATATCAATGTATTAAGATGCCAGTCCCAAAGGAGTAATTACAATCCATTGTGACAAGAAGATGGCGCATACTGCGATCGTCGATCCCTTGAGATGGTAGGACAAATACCAACTCGAGAAGAAAATCGACCACCGACTAGCAAGTCGAAGCCTAAAAGTCGCACCAAAGCCGAACGACAAAGTCAAAGAGGTTCTTACGGGCAGGGAGCCCTCAAGACTGCTCAGATCGAGGATATTCCGACCCTAAATAGGAAGGCGCCCTCATCACCTTCCTCCGAGCTAACGCAGATGTATTAGCGTGGCAAGCATCCGACATGCCCGGAGTCCCGGGGAGGTGATCGAGCACGAGCTAGCCTTACGACGACAAAGTACCCATAAAACAAAAATTGCGGAGATTTGCCTGATCGGCGAGATGCTATTAAATCGAATTGGATAAGCTACTTAAGCGGGCTTTATAAGAGGTCAACCATCGAGAATGGTTGGCTAACCTGTAATGGTTAGAAAGTCAAGCGGCAAATGGCGTATGTGCGAGACTTCTTGATCTTAATAAAGCTTGTCCAAAAGACGATTTTCCTTTACCTCGTGTCGATCGGTTGGTTGACTCTCTGCGGGTTGTGAAATGTTAAGTTTTTAGATGCATATTCGGATATCACCAGTTAATATGTGTCTAGGCGATGAAGAAAAGACCGCATTTATTACACCATTTGGTATATTTTGCTATGTCAAAATGCCATTTGGTCTAAAAATGCCGGCGCTTCTTTTCAGCGCTTGATGCGAGCAACTTTTTCATCTCAATTAGGCCGAAATCTAGAAGCCTATGTTGATGACTTAGTTGTCAAAAGCATCAAGAAACTTAATCATATTACCGACCTACAAGAAACATTCGACAATCTCGAAAACATCGCTTAAAACTTAATCACGAGAAGTGTGTGTTTGGAATATCTTGAAATTGCTTGGATTCCTAGTATCTATACGAGGAATTGAAGCGAATCAAAAGATAAAAGCCATTTTACAAATCGCCCTCCAACTACGGAAAGAAGTCGAGAAACTCACTTTGGGTGCATGGCGGCTCTAAGTCGTTTCATCGCACGATCGGGAGAAAATGGACTACCTTTCTTTAAACTTCTAAGGAGACACGAAAGTTTTGAGTGGTCGAATGAGGCAAACGCCGCCTTTGAGGATGTCAAGAGGTACCTTCTGAGTGCTCCTATTCGGTCTCTCCGAGGCGGAAGAAACGCTCTTGGTTTACTAGTTGCCACGCCACAGCGATCGGTAGCGATACTAGTTGTAGAACGTGAAAATGTACAACAACCGGTTTACTACGTAAGTGAAGTTTTACGGACCTAAGGGGCGTTACCCTCGGGTCCAAAAGCTTCAGTATGCCCTCCTCATGTCTTCGAGGAAACTGCGGCATTATTTTCAGGCGCACAAACTAGCTGTGCCGTCTGAGTTTCCCTTGGGAGCGATCCTCCAGAATAGGAAACAGCGGGGCGCATGGCAAAATGGTCAGTCGAACTTGGGGAGTTCGACATCCATTCGTGTCCCGAACGTTAAATCCAGATCTTGGCGGACTTTGTCGCGAATGGACAAATCTGAACTGCTTGAGAATCCCCGATCGATTCCCACGACCAGTGGACGATGTACTTTGACGGGTCGCTTACTTTAAGTGGCTCGAGGGCTGGGGTGGTCCTGGTATCTCCTACCGGAGAGACCTTAAAGTATGCCATACAATTAAACTTTCAGGCCACTAATAATGTGGCGAGAATCTGAAGGTTTGCTAGGCGGTATCTGACGTGGCGCTCTCGATTCGCCGACTACTCGTGAGAGGAGACTCT
Source organism: Phyllostachys edulis (assembly GCA_036346405.1). Classification (NCBI taxonomy): domain Eukaryota; kingdom Viridiplantae; phylum Streptophyta; class Magnoliopsida; order Poales; family Poaceae; genus Phyllostachys; species Phyllostachys edulis. The sequence continues at coordinate 27,650,068 of CM070568.1, read as the reverse complement.
CAACTAGTCGTGAATCAAGTCGGTAAAGAGTACCAGTGCTCTAACCCGACAATGTCTCGGTACTTATCGAATCGTAAGCTAGAAAAGCATTTTTTAGGTTTGAGGCACAATTCATCCCTCGAAAGGATAATTTCCTCATGAGACCGACTTGCTCGAATAGCTTCTTCGGATCTGAAGTACCAAAAGGAGTCTTCTTGGAACAACTCGAAGCCTTCTCGGTCGAAGAGCGAGACGCCTCCTATTGAGGCGACCTCTTTAGAATACGAGGATACATGGATGGCGCCCATCTATGATTATCTTGAAGGGTTACATGCGAAGGCGATCTCGAGGCGGATCGCTTATCGAAAAGCCAAAATGTATACTTTGGTGAAGGAGTTCTCTATAAGCGAGGTACTCAAGGGGTGCTCATGCGATGCATTCGCAGAGCGAAGGACTAACACTCCTTCACGACATACATGGTGGCATTTATGGAAATCATGCTTCCTCTGAGCGTTGGTCGGCAAGGCTTTTCGACAAGGTTTTCTTCGCCAATGACCCTATACGATGCTAAAGAGTTGGTTAAAAAGTGTGTCGATGCGGTTTCATAGCGAGCAAATACACCAACCACTCGGGCATTACAAACAATACCTCTATCTTGGCCTTTTGCAACTTTGGGGTCTTGATATCCGGGACCGTTTCCTAAAGCTCCGGGAGGTTTGAGTTCCTTTTGTGGCTATTGATCGTTCACAAAATGGATTGAAGCGAACTCGTGATGGGATAACAGCAAGCGACAAAGCGGTTTATGATGAGATGCGTAATTACTCGATTTGGAGTACCAAGTCGAATAATTACAGATAATGGTAAGCAATTTTGGCGCAAAATTTCAGGAATTTTGCGACGAGTTGGGTACCAAGTTATGTTATGCTACATGGCCCATCCCGAGTAATGGGGCGTCGAGCGTGCAAACGGCCAAATAATGAGAGGAATTAAAACTCGAGTCTTGACCAGACTCATCAAGCGCTCGGGGCTTAGGTACAAGAATTACCCTCAGTATTATGGGCGATTCGTACAACTACCGGTCAGACTCTGAGAGAAACACCTTTCTTTTTAGTCTTGGTCTTTGAAGCTATGCTTCCTCCGGAACTAAAGATACGGTCAACACAGTGAAACATTCACGGACTCCAACCAGGAACAAATTGAGCAGATGATATTAATCTACTTGAAGAAAGGAGAAACCGGGCCCTAATTAGTTCGGTAATCTACCAACAAGCCTGCGAAGATACTACGATCGTAAGGTTCAACCTCATGACCTTGTTTGAGGTGACTTAGTATTGAGGCTTTGCCAATCCAAGTCTAATCGGAACAAACTTTCTCCCAAGTGGGAAGGTCCTTACACGTTGGTCGAAGTTACTCGTCGAGAGTGATGACGATTGGCAATGGAAGACGGCGAGTTCTCTCAATTCTTGGAACATCGACCGATTCGCAAGTTCTATGTGTAACCGACCATTCGGACAATAAAGAATCGGGTTTTTCTATCTCTATTGTCTTACTTTTGAGTAGTGCTTTCATTATTTTTCGACTATGTTTTAAACACCCGTTTTCTTTACCTTTGGTCAAGGCGATAACATCACCTAGTCGAAGCCTCTCCTCTCGCATGTGGTCACGCCCACTAGAAGGAGTTTCCTAGTGTCGACTCGTTACTCGCTTTTATGGCCAACACAAAGAACTCGGGTTTTATTTAGTCGAAATATTTTTGAAGGCCAACTCTTTTCACCTTAGTTTATTTCTTGATTAATTTGAAAAATACTCTAAGAAGAGCGCACTTTCTCAGATTTGCTTAACCGTCTTGGGTGTACTCGTTTCATCTCAAGCTGGTGGGAGGAAGAGACACATCTAGTCGAAGCCTCTCTCTCTGCTGCGTGGTCCGCCTTAATGGAAGGAGCTTCTAGCTTTGTTCGATTTCCTACTCTTGCTACCGGGGATGACTTATCGAGTCCAATAGGAGAAGGACGAGTAAATATTTTAAAGTCCTCTAGAGCGTTTGCTTAACTCAAGTTGCCGTTCTCAATTTGATTAAACTAGTCGGAGATGTTAACATTACCTAGTCGAAGCCTCTCCTCTCGCACGTGGTCACGCCCACTAGAAGGAACTTCCTAGTGTCAACTCGTTACCACCCTTTCGACCGATTGCATGACAATTGAGACCCAAAACTACAAGTTAAACAAACCTCTCTATTTTGAAACCCTTTCTATAGACTATTTACTTAGTTTGTCTAAACAAACTCAGCAAATAGTCGGGGCTAGAATAATTTGATTTCAATTCTTAGTCTTTATTTAGTTAATTATATTTTGAGTTACTAACTACTCGACAAGATGATTTGCGTAGGAGACAAAACTATTTACTTAGTTTTCACAAACTAAGCAAATAGTCGGGGCTAGGATAAAGTCATCACATTTGACTTCATTTCTTAGTCTTTAAATTAGTTAATTATCTTTTGAGTTACTAACTACTCGACAAGATGATTTGCAGGAACAAGATGGATTACATCAACAAAAGACTTTTTCACAAGTTCATTCTGAGACTACTCACGAAGGAGAGCCCAACCGCATCTCCTCTGAAACTTTCCTACCAAGCGATTGCATCTCCTCCATCGAGACGTCTTCCTACGCTTCAGAGCGGTTGAAGTCGGCCAGTGGTTGCACATTAAGGTTGGGGTCATGAGCTTTAAGTTTTGCTAATGCATAACTTCTGCAGTTTCGACCGCCTCCTTTATCGATTGACTTGGTTGGCCTTGAGTGGTCATCGGATCTTGCAAAATCGACTTGATCCCCAATGGTACTTGTGTGAGCAGCTATTGTATCATCTTGAGAGTCTTTCCCTCACTATGTAGCTCACCAAGCACATTGTTCAGAGGCGTGATGTTTCCTTGAAGTTTAATCTTCATTGCTTCCATCTCTGTTGGGTACAAGTTGAAGCCTCATGAACTTTTTGTTTTCGACCACTTGCTCTGAAGAAATAAGATTGGTCAAACAAAAATAAACTCCTAGAGGAAAAAGAAAACAAAAATAATCACGGGTAAAAGAATTTCTTACCCACTAGTTGAGAATCCAACTTCTTGACCTCTTCATTATGGGAAGCAACGGTCTCAGCATACTTTTTCTCCCATGATACAATATCCTCTACATTCTTCTTTGCAATAAGGACGGTCTGGTTATAAATCACGGCTTTATCCGCGATTTCAGTCTCAAGTTCTCTCAATTTAACGTCCATTGCTAGAAAGGAAGTGGAAGTGAGAAAAGGGAAATAACTCGTAAAGGACTGCAGGTAAAGAATTACTTACTTGATATTCGAGTTCTCAGCGTCTCAAGGTTTTGATCTTTATTTTTGGACATACGAGTAAGCTCGTGAATAACTGAAGTTTTCTCTCTAACTTCATTCGGAGCTTTTTTCGTCTCGTCTTCTTTTTACGAAAAGAAGCAAGAGTTAGGTAAAGATCAAAGATATAAGCATCTTAAGTTCAGCACTTATCGTTTAATTTTTCCTGCGACTTCATGGTTGCGAGTTAGCTTCTTTAAGCTTTTTAGGAGGTCTAATACCTCTTCCTAAACTTTTTCGACTCCTCTTTTTTATAATCGGCGAGTCGGCTAAGGTCTTAGCGCCTTGTTTAACCCGCAAAGGATAACGGTGGACATGAGCATGGGTCAATCGATTGTAAGTTCTTCTACAACCATTGACCTAGTCGTAAGTTCTTCTACGACAAAGCCCTTTGGTCATAAGTCTTTTACGACCATTACCTAGTCGTGAGTTTTTCCATGACAAATCCGTAAGCACTATATAAGTAGTCAAATCCAAGGTGACTATGAATAGCGATGACTTACCACCTCTCTACTGTTTGCGAGTTCCTCTTTCTGTCATGACTCTAGAAGTTGTCGATGATATTCACCAAACAACGACAATTTGCTCTATGGCTTTCGCAAGATGAAAAAGCGATGAGAAACAAGAGAAGATTATACTGTATATATAAGTACGATTAAGTACTTACATTCATAGTTGATCGAGCAAACATCGAGTAAACCGACTCAGGGATCTTGACTTGTCTACCCTCGTGACTTGGTCCCACCAAACCTTCTCAAGGCGTTCATTATCAAAGGTATCCCTCTATTGGGAATATCGTTGGGATGGGGGACTCGATCGCGAGATCTCGAAAGCGAAGACCCTACGATGGAAGCGAGCCCAAAGAAGTCGGCCGAAGTTGAAATACTCTTCTTCTTCTGATTCTGTAAACTCAGTTTCTCTTTGGGTACCGGGAGGAACATCTGCAACGATCTCCTTTCCGGCACGGTGGATAGAACCGCTTCAACAGACAGGCTAACGGGCGTCGTTTGAGATTCCCCAGTGTGTCCGTTCGAGAAATTCAGGTTTGCGTTTACATCTCAAGCGAAATTACTTCCTTGGTTAGATCTTTTCAACCAAAGGAAATGATAATCGGAAAGTTCCTTCTTCCGATCACTATATTACGACCACCTTGTGATCGTAGAAATGCTTTTACGACCACTTGATAGTCGTAAGCAATTTTCTTGACCAAGCACATTTCTGGTCAAAGTAGTATACAATCGAAGAGTTTTTCCTTCGATTATTTTCTCGATCCTCTCATGATCGTAAGACCATCTAGAACCCTTTACCAAGTAAGTTGCTTTCACTTGAAGTAAAGGGGGCTAGATGACGAGGATATAATAATCCTCATTTTACCTTTTATCTATAATTTTTATTATAGGTAAATATGACGTCATGTGAACCCCCGAGTGTACCCTTAATGTTATGAAGGAAGAACCAAATGGATGGTCGTAAGTTTTTCTCGACCACCCCCATAGTCGTAAGTTATGCTACGACTATCCCATAGTCGTAAGTCTTGCTACGACTACCTCATAGTCGAGATTCCTCTACGACTAGGTCACCACGACCACCTTATAATCAAATGAACTGCGAGACAAGTGGGTCTTATTGATTAAGGGATTCAAACGATCATCATCTGTTGTTATTCTCTGAGAATAATGGCACGTAATACCCATTATCTCTAGTATATAGTGTTGAGCGGCGTGGAGGAATTAATACACGGTAATTACTACCAACATGCGCCTGCATTCAGAGGTGATAAAGGCGCCGATTTACAGAGTAACTGCCGCTCCTTCACGTACTATAAAAGGCGGCAACTAGAGAAAGGGAGAAGAGATCGAGCCATCAGGAATACAAGCACTATCTGTAATAGTCTTAGTTTTTCCCCTGATTGTTCAGTATACACTCAATACCATACACACACAGGAGTAGGGTTGTTATTCTCTCCGGAGAAGGCCCGAACCTGTATAAAAATTCCCGTGTCAATCTCTCTGCATGATTCTATTCTAGGAGACCCCCCGAATCAAACAATCTTTACGTAAGTTCGGTTCTAAAACACCGACAGATACCCTCCTGTCACAAGGCTTCCTGCCCAAACCCATGGGATGGAAATCCCAAAAACTGTTTATCCCCAAACCTTTTGAAAACAAAACCAAGTCTAACTTTGAGTGGCCTTTGCTAGTACGTCCATGACCGTGGACACGGCTATTCGAATAGTTTTTACTCTGCAGAGGTTGTACACTTTACCCACACGACATGATTCATCTAGTTTGCTCGGCATCCGTCAATGCCACCTCTCACTACCGAAGGTAAGAGGTCTAGAGTTCATGACAAGGCCTTTACAATGCATTGTTCCACCACAGCCCCTCCTCGCTAAGGTTTCGCTTCCGGATGGGTGGCAAATCCACCGGATTCGTGCCCCCTCTTGCGCTAGTGGGAAACATAGGTTATAAAAGACCATAGGCCCTAGAAGACCTCCCACACATCAAAGTGGAACAACCGCGGTGGAATTCTACAAATTAATTGGCCAGGTCCCACGCCCCATTCTGGAGACATGTGGTTGTACGGTGAGGCATAGCCCATTATAGGCATAGCAAAGGGACGCTCAAAGGCCAGTCCTCAACTAACTTGGGCAACCACCACCAACCCCTGGACCTCAACCTTGCCCAGGATTGAGTCCGTGCATAAACATTGCACCAGCCAAGCAAACCAATTCGCCCAAGTCCAAATCCATTTTCCTTTCCTTTTACTTTCCAAAGCTTTTGCAAAACCTCCATGACAACCCAATGCCATGGTTTTAAATTATTTTGACAGCATTGGTCATGTTGGTAAAATTTCCCCAAATCAAACACTTTTGGTCTAAGCAAGACTAAGCATAAGATTTCGCAATTACTCTTGGTTCACACTATTGCATCAACCAGATTTTATCTAGGGTAACAATAGGTTTGGTTCAATTTCAATGTTGGCCATACAAAGGAAACAGGCATAGCTATGAGTTTAAAGACAGGTATTGAAATAACTTAGTAAAGTAAGCATGCATTAACATTTAAAATGGAACATATATAGGGTGAAGTAATGGGTGCAATATGATCAAGAGTGTAACTTGCCTCCTGCTTGAAAGTTTTACAGATCCATTGCTTCACAAAGCTCGGGCTCACCTGAGACGTCGAGGTCTACACGTTTAAAACAGCTCAAGATCAAATAAAGACCAGAAAGGGATTCAAATGAACTCCAAATAGACATCAAACAAAAACCACAGAAGAGCTTGGCAATTTGGAAGAGGTCCAACGGCTTGGAGGAGGTTCAGAGAGGTGGTCGAGGGAGGTCTGGAGGTTTGAGAGAGGTCTAGAGAACAAGTTGTGGAAGCCAGAGAGCTAAAATGAGGAAAAAGCAAAGGAAGAGAGCTTGCCCGAGCTTATAAAGCTAGAGTTGCTAGGAGGTCCAAGGCACACAGGGTCAAGAGCAAGTGAGGAAAAGACGGGAGCTAGTACAAGAAGTGACATAAAGATAGCACGGTTGCTGCAAAAAGGACGGTAGTATTTAATGCGACACAACAAGCATTAAATGTTTTGAGGACTTCCAAGTGCAAAGGACATGGTCAAAGGATAAAGAAAGAGGTCGCGACTGACAAATGGGGCTAGTCAAAGCTCAAGGGGAGGTCCTGCAGAGACCTAGAGGAGGTCCCGCAGAGGTCAAGGGAGGTCCTCAGCCACGGGGGAGGTCCGAGCACAGGATCGGAGGTCCAAAGACACAACCATGAGGGGGTCCTATGGACAGGAGGTCCAAAAGACACAACAATGAGGAGGTCCAAAAAGACCTGCTCACGGGAGGTCTGAGGTCAAGATCAAAAGCAAAGGGGAGGTCTTAACGGTCAAGATTTAACAAGGAGAAGTCCTGACGACTAAGATCTCCAAAGGGGAGGTCTTAACGTTCAAGATCTAAACAAGGAGAGGTCCTGAAGGCTAAGATCTCCAAAAGGAGGGTCTTAACGGTCAAGATCTAAACAAAGGGGAGGCCTGAATGGTTAAGATCTCCAAAGGGGAGGTCTTATCAGTCAGATCTAACAAAGGAGGTCCTAACGGCTAAGATCTCCAAAGGGGAGGTCTTAACGGTCAAGATCTAAATAAGGGGAGGTCCTGACGGCTAATATCTCTAACGGAGAGGTCTTAACGGTCAAGATCTAACAAGGAGAGGTCCTGATGGCTAAGATCTACAAAGGGGAGGTCTTAACGGTCAAGATCTAAACAAAGGGGAGGTGTGAACGGTTAAGATCTCCAAAGGGGAGGTCTTAACAGTCAGATCTAACAAAGGGGAGGTCTGAACGGTTAAGATCTCCAAAAGAGAGGTCTTAACGGTCAGATCTAACAAAGGAGGTCCTGACGGCTAAGATCTCCAAAGGAGAGGTCTTAACGGTCAAGATCTAAACAAGGGGAGGTTTGAACGGTTAAGATCTCCAAAAGGGAGGTCTTAACGGTCAGATCTAACAAATGGGAGGTCTTAACGGTTAAGATCTCCAAAGGGGAGGTCTTAACGGTCAGATCTAACAAAGGAGGTCCTGACGGCTAAGATCTCCAAAGGGGAGGTCCAAAAGAGGTTCAGATGGACACGGAGAGGTCCAGATAAACTCTAGGAGGTCCGACTGTACCCAAGGGAGGTTCCAAATGAACTCGGGGAGGTTCACTTGAGCACACAGAGACCCAATTGGGCACAAGGAGGTTCATTTGAATAATCTAGTTGAAACACAAATAGATCCAATGAACAGAAGGTAGTCCATTTGATCAGAGGGAGATCCAAATGAATCACTGGGTGTTCCAGTGAACAAGAGAGGAATTTAATTGAATACCAAGAAGTCCACATGAACTCAGAGGGGGTTCCAATGAACACAGAGAGGTCCAAGGGACACAGAGGAGTTCACAGGATCCAAGGAAGGTCCAAGTGAACACAGGAGGCCTAGATGAACCAAAGAGAAGTTCAAATGGACACAAGGAGGTCCAGATGAACTAGAAGGAGGTTCAATGCAGCCTAAAGATGTTCAATGTGAGCACCAAGGGCTTCAAATGAACCTGAGGAGGTTCAAAAGAACACAAGAAAATTCAAATGAACATAAGGGGGTCCAAACCACAGGGGAGGTCTGAACCATAAAGAGGTTCAAACCAACAAGGAGGTGCTCTGGACTAAAGGAAATCCAAACCAAAGATATGAGAGGAGGTCCAGAGGGGTCAAGTGAGGTTTGATCGAGAAGAAAGGATCTGGACGTGGGCAAATATCCAACTCGAGGGGAATTTGGACATAAGGGCATGTCTAGACAGAAGGGAGGCCTGGACATAAGGAAATGCCCAAATAAGAGGAAAGCCTAGAGATAAAGGGCTGAGCCAAGGGGAGAGCAGAACAAGCTGAGGTGAGGGATTTCAACACGAGCTCTAACAGCTCCAAAGAACCAAACTTTAGGATTAGTTAAAGTTTAGCTTAGTCATTTTAAACACTCCAAATTCTAAAAACTCCAGTTAAGCTTTGGAATTTCAATAAAACCAAATGGTTCTTTTTATTTTAAAATTTTCCAAAAAGGCCTAGAAAAACCAAGGTGTTACAAACCTCCCACTTTTGCAGAGTGAGATGACCACAAACTACGACGCTACCGTTTCCGACTGAAAAGACTACACTCTGACACACCATATTTTCAGAGCTTGAAGACTGCACCCAGTCACGCCACACACTGCTACTTTTGCAGACCGAGATGACAACACACTGTGACGCTACCTGTTCAGACTAAAAAGGCCACACTCCGCCACGCTATCTTTTTAGACCGAAAAGACCGCACCCTGTCACGCCACACGCTGCTACTTTTGCAGACCAAGATGACAACACACTTCGACACTACCTTTTCAGAACGAAATGACCACACTCTGTCATGCCACCTTTTCAGACCAAAAAGAACGCACTATGACATGCCACACGCTGCCACTTTTGTAGACCGAGATGACAACACAATGCAACACTACCTTTTCAGACTGAAAAGACCACACTCCGCCACGCCACCATTTTAGACCGAAAAGACCCCTTATAAAAGGAGGGAGAAGAAAACCGGAGTACAAGAGAGCTGGAGGAGACCACTACACCACACCCCAACACATCACCAAAGCTTGGTTCACACAACAGAGAGGAAAGAGATGTCGGACTAGTTGGCGAACTTCTATGCGAAGATGTTGTGGAAACGCAAATAGCTTGCCGAGAAGGCTAAACTCTACCTAGATTGTTCTATGAAAGATGCGCCAATACCACTGGAGTTCCCACGGTTGCAATGTGTGTGCAAAGAACTGGCTAAGATAATCTTGTCCACACACTCAGCGACGACCGCTCGGGTGTACTACACGTATGGGAATGTCCTCATAAGCGAATCTTGCACACACATATATTTTTCGCATCTTATGTTTCATTCCATAAATTCCTAACTACATCTGCATATAATGGCAGCTGGAGATGCGATGCAACTTCTTCTAATGGATCGACGGCCCGGACATATACAATAGGGCGTTCATCAAGCAGAAGTACATGTTGAACTATATGATGTGAGCTGAGACCTCCAAACGTACCCGACCCTACTGAAAAGGCACCTGAGGAGCCCAAGAAAGCAGGGAGGGAGGAAGGCTCCTACTAGTGAGACCAGGGGCTGTCCTAGCCCTTCCCATCGCCCAGGCGCAGTCTGGGTCGAAGAGTTAAGTTATGTTCAGTTTGCATCCTGATTATTAATTCGGCCTTACGTTATGCTATTCTAACATCATTCAATCGTCCAACCTGTCTTGCAGAATAGGCTGACTTCGAGATTGGCCACCACCGCGGGCAGTCCAAAGACAAGAGGAAGGGACCGATAGACCGCCAGAACTAATCGATTTCGTTCCAATCAACCTTTTTTTTTGGATTCCAAAAAAGTGCACATGTATCGTAAGTACATTTCGGTTTGTTGATTCATGCATGTTAGCGTTTTATATTGTTCGTAACCAAACCCAGTATGCCATGTAATTCACAATTAAATTATGAAGTCTTACAAACTTAAATATATTTTTCAAAATATTTTGACTACTAAATATTACGTAATCTTTTTCTGAAGAAAACGATTCCACGAACAATACAATCAGGACAACAACGCACATGACAATCCTAAACCCAAATACTTTTTTTTTTCATTTCACTCCGAAGGGGGCTTTTTGTGTTATTGCAACGCCTAACTCGTGTTCCAAATTGCACCGCTGATCTCGCATTCTCTACTTCGTATTTCGTTATCTTCTCCAATTTCGGATTCCGAACTACGTGGATACTTCAAGGTATTACAAAAAAAAACTTCGTGAAATACACTAAATCTTTAGGCTAAATTCTCTCCACATAAATTTAAAAAAAATTAAATATAGGACTCTGTCGTCATTCTAATTGGCGACAGGTTCCTACGGCCATTCTAATTAGTGACAGTGTCCCTGTCGCCAATTGAATTGACGAAATTGTCCCGTCGTCAGTTTAATTGGCGACCGGAACCTCTCCACACTATTCCATTTGGCGATAGGGATACTGTTGCCAGTTGGAATGGCAACATGAGTCTGTTGCCATTCCAAATAGCAATAATGTCTTATTTTTGTAATTTTTTTGATCTTTTTTTATAATTATCTTTTAAATTAATATTATTTAAAAAAATCGAATATTGAATACCGCCTTTGTCTCTTGAGTAAGGCAACCTCTTTCTAAATCATGTGTTTTTTTTCATGTAAAGCGTCCAAACAACCATCCGAAACAATGAACGTGTTTTCGTTTCGTGTGAAATTTCATTAGACATGCCACCCCCTATTCATCCTCTCCTAGCGATGTTCGCAAGTCGCAAATTGTAGAAACATACATTGGCCAGGCATGCCGTTCGCACGAGTGCAGTTTATGCGACGAGGGGTCCCATTTTGGGTTCACTGTAGCGGCCCATGTACTGTATGTTTCGCAGGTAGTAGAAAAATATATTGGCCAGGCACGTACGTACTCCAATACTGTACCTGCCATTTGGGGAGGGGAGACAAAGTGAGAAACACCGCACGTACGTGCAAAGCTCCCAGCCTCCACCGGCTTCATTAGATCATCGCATCAAGGGAAATCTAGCGAACACACCCACCCGCCGGCCGGCATGCGTAAGGGAACGAACGAGCTCCACCAGAGCGAGTTTTTGGCCGATTTAGAACCTTCACGAATAGAATAACAAAAATAGTTCTCTTTGAATTAATTATAAAAATAGTACTGCAAACTGCTTGGATGTGATACATAGGCTTGTCCGCACCACAGAGGCCAAACTTGCTCCATCGTACCCCTGGGGCGGACATGCCTCTACCGGTAGTGTCCCTGGGGCACGACGATGCGCCGTTCGTGCGTCTGAGACATAGACAAGGCGAGCACAGTGCCTTAGGGGCATGGACAATGATCGGCCGGTTCAAAATATGAATAAACAATGTTTTTTATACTATTTAATACTATTTGGTACTATTTAAACACTAGTTAATACTAGTTTGAGCAGTATTAAAATACTATGTACAACATTATTTATCACTTTAAAGAATTAGCACTTTTTTCTTCTTATTTTTTACATACAACTTCAAATGTATTATCATATGTACGAAAAAAATTTCACATAAAATCACGGCGCAACACAGCACAGCACAATCTCCTTGATGTAGCAACGATTCGCCGAACAAGGCGGCGGCGGCGAGCAGTAATACACTGTCACCGGCCACAACGGTTGGGGGTGCATGCGCACCCAAACTTGGTGTGGGAGCGCGTGCACTCATCCCTCATGAATTGCGCACAGGTGCGGTATTGGGAGGTGAACCTTGCATATATTTGTATGGGGCAATTTGCTCAGTAACACTACAAATATATACAGGATTCGTCTTCAAGTACCGCAGCTACGCGCAGTTCGTGAGGGATGGGTTGTCTACGCTCCCGCACCAAACATGGGTGCACATGCACCTCCCGCCGACGCGACCGGTGATGGTGTACTACTGTCCATCGCCGCCGCCGCCACCACCTTGTCTGGCGAATTGTTGCTGTCTCAAGAAGATTGTGTTGTGCTACACAGTGATTTCATTTGAAAAAATATGTGAATTTTTTTAGTTTATATGATAATACATTTGAAGCTACGAGTGCAAAGTTGACGAAACAAGAAGAAAAAATTTCAAAGAAAAAAAGTGCATTCGGCTAAAAATTTTAAAGTGTCAAATAGTATTATACATAGTATATCAAATAGTATTTCAAATAGTGTTGGATAATGTTAAATATTATTCAAATAGTACCAAATAGCATAAAAACATTGTTTATTCATATTTTGAACCGGTAGGGCACTGTGCTCACAACGGAATGTCGTGTCCCTAGAGCATGATAGAGATCATGTCGTGCTCTTGTGGTGGAGGCATGTCCGGTTCTAGAGACACGGTAGAGCAAATTCGCCCCTGGGTCACGGGCAAACCTACATATTGTGTCCGAGCGGCTCTACAGTGCTGTTTTTATAATTTATACGAAGAAATGGCTAACTTTGTTATTCCTTACGCCGACCGTGCCCAATCGAGAAAAAAAAACCTCCACCGGTGGACGAAAAGACGGCAAGCGAACGATGAAGAGCGGAGCAAAGCGGAGGAACGGTGCATGCTGCTACGCATTTCATTTGCATGGCCAGTCACCGTCCTACCTATGCAGCTAGCTGCTAGCAGGATCCCTACTAGCTAGGGCAGGGGCTAAACGGTGTGCGTCCCGAGGCCGGCCTCTGCCATGTGTATGCACGCTCTCCGGCCGTCCTCGTCTCGTGCAATCTGCAGCACATCTGCCGAGTCGATCGCTCGCTCAGGCCCAGCCCCTCCTACCTGTCCCCTCCCCTGTCTGCCTCTCCGTCCAGTCGAGCCGAGCGCCCCCTGCCCGCAGCCTGCGCTTGTATCGGTCCTTGTGCACGCGAAAGCTCTTCTTGAGCTGCAGCACCAGCGTAGCTAGCACTGCCACGGTGCTGCGCGTACGAGATCCTCCCTATGCATTGCAACACCAAGCTTATGAGCTTAGTCCTCAGAGAGAGAGATGGTGTGTTCGTTTGCGTGCATGTTTCCTTGTGTGCGACGTGATTGAGTTTCACTGTTCACCAATCCCCACTCATTGCCGATGGACCGCTTCAGCTTAGCTCGCTCGGCTGGGGTCGATGGGATCGAGTGACAGACAGCTTGCGCGAGGATCCGTTATAGACACATCGTGCCAGCAACGCTGAATCTTTGACCGCCCGTGTAAGTACTCCCTCTTTTTCTTCTTTTTATAAGCCGTATTTTGGTTGGGCACAAGGATTCAGAAACGCATCAAACCGAGAGTATTGATCACAGTGTACGTGGTGTTATTATCTTACAAAATAAGAGTAAGGGAGATTAGTGAGGACAAAAGAGAGAAAACACCATTAACTCTGTATAGGCGTCATATATTTTAAAACAAGATTGTAAATAATATATCCTTATATTTTGAAATTGAGGAAGTACTTCCAAGCTGACCTTGTTCACAATCTCTTTTTGTTCCACCGGAAAGTACCAAAATATTCCCTCCATTTAGAAATACCAGGAGGTTATGTGCGATGCTGCGCCGCTGAATCTGTGTTGTAACCTTTTTTTTGTTGAATATAAACGAATTTATGTGTGAACGTGAATATGGCATACATAGCCTGAAATATAACTGTTTTGTCTGTTTAGTTTGACATCTACCAATACGGACGATAGTGAACAATGACATTAGAAATTTTTTCTTGATACTAACATTCAGGAGCAGCGTAGTAAATATGAGGTAAATATTGCTCATAGAACATATGTTATACATTCGAGCATGGTCTATAAGTGGAAAAGCATATTTGCATAGGCATTGCAAGGAAACTGTTGCCATGGAAAGCAATATTAAGCCATCAAGATAGTAAGGTAGAATATTTCATTCAGCCTGTATTATGGAATGAAAGTGTATTAGTTTCTCATAAGATCCCACTACATAAATAGTGTAGTGTGAGAAAATTAGAACAACCGTTATTGACACGGTAATACATAACTAAACTGATCATGGCTTGGGGGAAAAATGCAGCAACACAGGTCATTTCAGTGAGAACAGAACAAAGTTAACACTTTCATGCATGTTCAAAACAGCACAAAAAAATATTATACCAGTCGAAAATGAGCAGATGTGACATCAGAAATATGTGTGCTATTATGACCTAAAATACATGAGCTTAAGAAATCATCATGAGACTTTTGATATCTTTTAAAACATGGAAAAAAATCATCAACAAGTTCTGAAAGTTCACCCTAATATCATTCTCAGAGAAGACATCGTGCAAAGGGCGATTTCGAAGCCCTATGAAGTGCTAGAAAGATAACAGTATGAAGAATATGTTAGAAGATATTGCAAGTTTCATTTGAAATATGAAGAGTAAACGGATTGCAAAGCGCAATCTGGAAGCCCTATAAAGTGTGTTGGAAAGATAATAGTATGAAGGAAATGCTAGAAGATATTGCAAGTTTCATTTGAAATATGAAGTCTTGTCCCAAGCTATATGATTAGATCCCATGACATACATAAACTTTTCGGACCTGATGCTCTCGATAGGATTAGCAACAAGGCTAAGAGCAAGAGCTGCTATCTGTGTAGCATGGAGCAATACATCTTGTCACATTGAACTTCTTGCCTACAGTCTCAATAGTTCACATCACAAGTCTTCCGAACCCTTGCCTTAACCATAACAACTTCAACCATAACAACTTCCATTGTCGACTATCCTATGACCCCCAAAAAATCACACAGATGCTATTATATTCACAATAAAACCGCATATCTACAAAACGCGACTTAAAAAGTCACAACATCAGGAGGGGCTAAAGAGGGTAAATAAAAGATAACAAACGTAATACCTGTATTGGACGGTCTGGCTACGGAATCCTGATGGGTTGATCGAAGATCTGTGAGGACGACAATCTTTTTAAGGAAAAATGAACACAAATAAGTTACTCTGGATTGAATAGAAGATATATTAATAAATGCATGGGACTAAACTAACAGAGTGTTGCTGGTTTTTCGGTTACTGTAACACAGACATTTCATTATCTTTTTTTTTTCTCTATTTGTTAGTAAAAGGACCTAACATAAACCTAGAACGATATAAGAGAAATTAATCGACCAAAAAAAGGCATGTAGAAAACAAAACCAGTCCTATTCGTGTGTACACATTGCATCATTAGGTGATATGCAGCTATGATAATCTTACATACATCATGCAATACGTATCGAAAATGTTTTCAATTGTATAGAAGACATATATATATATATATATATATATATATATATATATATATATATATATATATATATATATATATATATATATATATATATATATATATATATATATATGTGTGTGTGTGTGTGTGTGTGTGTGTGTGTGTGTGTGTGTGTGTGTGTGTGTGTAATGCAAATGTAGAACGATGTGTTGACATGTTGATCTGTAGTTTTATGCAAGCACATTCCCAGATGAGAAGAACCGACAGAGAGGGTAAAAAAAATGTAGGGCAATGTGAATAACAACGGAAATGACTGTTGTATCAGTATACGAAAAATGAGCATAACCATACAATAGATACAGGTTGTATACAGTGCACATTACTCATGTATGTCTGGTAACGTTGTTTGACCGGTGGATTTCTGAACCATACATAGGAAAAGATAGTATGTAATTGGAAGAAGCCATGGCTGTAATATTCTTAAACGCATCTAAAAAAAGGATCTAAAAAGAGATTACATGTTCACCGAGCATGACGTAACAGTTTACAAGCGAATTAGTAAATATATGTAATAGCACAATTAGTAAACAAAATGGAAATGATACCTTTAATCACAACTTGATGGGAGTTGGTCTTTGTGTTTTAGTATAGCCTCTTCCAATTCTCAAGCATCATCTTGCTTGGTGGCATTAGATTGAGAGAATTCCTTAGCTTGGGCTTGGGTGGTACTGAAACGCAGCAATAGCAATTTACTCAGTCTGCACAGGTAACAATTAGAATGTGGTACTTTGGCAATGGTAAATATGGAGAATTCCGATATACCAATCCTACAACTCACCACAGGGTTGTAAACACCGTAAATAACCCTTGGGTACAACCATCTTGCAATATTGGCATCAACCCTTGTAGCAGAGAGGCTCATCCATTGCTTATTATGGGACAACAAGAACAACTAATGGATAAGCACTAAAACTCGCTGAGGTACGACAATAAAAGCATTAGATCGAGAGAATTTCTTGGCTTGGGCTTGGGTCGTTCTAAAATGCAGCAATAGCAATTTACTCAGTCTGCACAGTTAACAATTAGAACGTGGTAGTTTGGCAATGGTAAATATGGAGAATTCCGATCTACCAATCCTACAACTCACCACAGGGTTGTAAACACCGTAAATAACCCTTGGGTACAACCATCTTGCAATATTGGCATCAACCCTTGTGACGGAGAGGCTCATCCATTGCTTATTATGGGACTGCAAGAACAACTAATGGATAAGCACTAAAACTCGCTGAGGTACGACAATAGAAGCATTCGATAGATCAGTCACATTAAAATCCAATAAACCTAACAACATCCAAGCATATACAAATCTACTTACAGGCAATATGAACTAAGCAATAATGGATAAGCACTAAAACTCGATGACGTACGATAATAGAAGTATTCCATAGATCACTCACATTAAAATTCAATAAACCTAACAACATCCAAGCATATCAAAATCTACCTACAGGCAATATGAAGTAAGCAACAACTACTGGAGCAGGAATGAAATCGATGAGTAGAATGAACGCACCAGTTGGCTATAATCGATGTCTGGTGTTTGCCCATCAATGACTGTTGTACCAAGTCCTCCTGAACAAAAAAAATTCCTACTAACATCCTAGACTATATCAGAAGTAAAGCATGCCTCAAGGACTCTCTGTCGGGATTTGCAGCACCTGCATCACGGTAAAAAGACTAAAAAGAAAGTGGCAATAAACCTGTAAATAGCCTGTAGCTTTTACGCTGTAGTTAGTTAGTGGGTGATGAGGTGTATGCAATAGAGGCAATACCGACCAAAAAATGTCTGCGATTTTGTATCGATTTCATGAATACCTATAGGTAATGAGGTGGTCAATCCATCAGCAGTTCACCCAAACAACAACACATCATGATAGAGAGATATGACCTGGCAGATGTGACGATGACAATCGAATGCATGAATACCTATAGCTAATGAGGTGGTCAATCCATTAGTATATCACCAAAAAAACAGCACACCATGATAAAGTGATATCACTTGGCAGATGCGACGACGACAACGATAGGCAGAGGCCAAGGGGGTGACCGGTATCTACATCGATTTGATTTCAGGGTACTTGCGCAGATCCCGAGGCTAACGATAGTAGATGGCTTGTTGTGATGATGGTCATGAGGTCACATCCTGCAAAGGGAGGAGGGACAATGAGGGGGCGGCGAGGGCGAAGGAGAGGAGGAGCGATGGGGTTGGCGGGGCGGTCTTGGGAAAGGGAGGAGGAGCGGGTGCATCGGGGCAAGCAGAGTGATGATGGCTGCAGGTCGCATCTGCAAAGGGAGGAGGGGACGACGGAGGGACATGAGGTGAAGGGAGGAGGCGAGCGGTGAGGGGAGGCGGCAATGAAGGGGAGGAGGAGCAGTGGGGTCGGGGGGGGCGCGGCAAAGGGAGGAGGAGTGGTAGGTCGTCGGGCTAACAGGAGGAGCGGCAAAGGCTTGGGCAAAAGGAGGAGGGGAGCGGCGATGACGGCGTGGGCGAAGGGAAGGGGGAGGATGGCGCGGAGGTGGCGGCGAAGGGTGGAAAGGGAGGAGAGGGCGGTGCGGCCAACACGGGCGAAGGGGAGCAGACGAAGGGGGTGGCGTGTGCAAAGGGATGGGAGGAAAGGAATCGCGAACTTGGCGACGTGGGAAGCGCGAGCGCCGTCCCTTTCCACCACACGCACCAGGTGGAATCGAGCGGCCCGGAGGCAATCGTGTCGCGATCCGACGACCAGTGTTTTGTAGGTGACGTGGACACGTGAGGGAGCTGCGATTCTATGGGCTTTAAAAGAAGTAAATATGACATTTTAGAAGGTGTTCAGTCAAACTCTGCATGGGTATTTAATGAAGACGTATTGGAGATGGGAGCATGCAAAGTGATCAAGTGGTTTTGAAGTGGGAGTCCGCATTAATCTTGGTTGTTCAATCTAGATCCAACAGTCAAGATTGATATTAGCACCTTAACACCCAAACTCAGCATTAGCACTAGGTATGTTATATATATATATATATATATATATATATATATATATGGTAAGATTACTCTAAGAGAGTACGTGTACTCTTACTTCTCATATACCACTTAAATCGTATGATGATATCTCTTTATCTATTTGAGCATACTCCGATAATGAGTATAAGATATCCCAAAGTGAGTGCATGAATAATTTCATTAAAGTCCAGCAAAATTTGTGTATATACTTCTTTTATATACGAAAAAGGGTATATAGCAAAAATAAAGAGCTCCAATGAAATTTTTTCAATCAAGTCGCATTGGAGTATCTTATAATTGGTTTTAAGTATAATAAAAGTGATAAAGAAGTATGATATATTCGTTTAATTGGTATATTGGAAGTGGAAGTATGTACTATATATATATATATATATATATATATATATATATATATATATATATATATATATATATATATATAGGAAAATGGTATGGTACTCTAGGAGTACGTACTCCACCTCTCATATACCATTTAAATCATACGATGATACCTCTTTATCTATTTGAGTATACTCCAATAATGATTATAAGATACCTAAAGTGAGTTCTCTGAAAAATTTCATTAAATTCCACTTTTTATAGCAAAATTTGTGTATATACTTCTTTTATATATGAAAAATGGTACATAGCAAAAAACAGAGGGATCTAATGAAAAATTTTCAATCAAGTCGCATTAGAGTATCTTATAATTGATATTTAAGTATATCTTGAAAATGATAAAGAAGTATAATATGTTTGTTTAAGTGGTATATTGGAAGTAGGAGTACCAGAGATGCAAAAGTCATAGTATGTATGTATATATATATATGTATGTATGTATGTATATATATATATATATAGGCGTATATATATATATGTATGTATGTATATATATATATATATGTATGTATATATATTAGATTTGTCATGATAACTATTTAGATTTATCTCAAAAAGTATTTTTATAATATTATAATTTCATTATGTTTTATAAAATATATTATAATAGTATTTAGTAGTCAAATATACATTTTAGAACCCAAGTCGATGTCCAAAACCTTGTTTTCGTGAAAAAGGAGTGGTAGAAACGGAGGGCCACAGAGATGAGAGTGATGCATGGTAGTAGCACCACCAACAAGACGATCCAAACAAATTCAACTGGCTACAGCCTTGCCATCATCAAATCTATGAGCAATAAAAACTCCTAGATTGCATCCACGCATTAATTCAACTAGGATGATAGCGCGCACTATGCCGCACCATTGATCTAAGTTTGTTTCCATTGTAGACCTGTTTCTAAATTGCACAGAATGGACCTGTTTTTGGAAAATTCAACTGGAATCAGGACGTGGAAACGCTTGAGCGCTCGCATGGGCTGCGTGAAGAAAAACCGGGGGCCAGCCGTGTCTGCACGAGTGGGTGAAATTGCCTCGCGCAGAAATTGCCCCGCCTTGAAACGTGGAAAGCTTGGCAATTAAAGGCGCAATTTCTCCTCGTGCATCTGGATTCCTAGCTCTCCTCTGCTTTGCAGTCACCGTAGTTAATGTAACACGTGTACAAGCCATCACCAGGCCCCTACACCAACCACCAACAAGCCTACATGCCCCTGTATACGCCCTTCACATCCCAAGAAAAAAGGCATCGCTCGCTTCACACACCAATTAATGCCAGGCGCAAAGCCCCATCGCCATCGCACGTCTGTCACACACAGATCCATGCACAACCCAAGACTTGCCCAGAAAAATAGAACTCACACAGCGTCTTTCACATCACAGCCAACTCCAGCTTAGCCACACAGGCACACACGAGGGACACGGTGAAGCGGCCATTACTACACCCTAGGCAAAACGGCAACCCACATGTCAAGGAACTCACAAGAGCAGCAAACTCAACGGCAGCACAGCACAGCCAAAAGGAGAAAGTGGTAGCCAATGCGATGCACAAGCAAAAAGGACTTGTCTCCTTCACCGACTTGACCTTCCCATTGGAACAATGGAATCCCTCCTTTCGCCCAGGAGACAGTTCCAAACTTGCAATTCCGCCGAGCTGTCACAGTTCTGAAGGCATGCATGTACACGTGAAATGGACAGCATTCTACTTCTAGAACTAGCAGCAGCAAACAAAAATGTCTCGCGGGTGCGATCGATTGAAGCGTCGAAGAGAAAGAAACCGGTTACTAATTTACACCTGATACTGATGGTTGCAACTGGCCATGCAAAAAAAACTACGGACTACCAGTGTACACTCCTACTGATCTGATACTATACTAGTATGAGTTTACACGTATTGGAGCACGTTAGAGCTTTTGGTCTAAATAACACTATTTAAAGAGGTCCACGGGATGTCAGGTGACCTCTTGTCCGCACCATAAGACCGGCAAGACCACGTGTTGTCCCGTGACTCGTTCGTCCTATGATGCTATGGACGGAAAGCCATGTGGCGTTCCGTAGTCTGTCCGTTCTGTGATGGTGCGAATAAACAGTCACGTAACGTCTCGTGGTTTGTTCAACCTGTGGTGAACGTTATTTTTGCAATTGTGACTACAAAAACACTATTTTTGCTGATACCGTTTCAAATAATGCCATTTACGGAAAAAAAAAATAGCAAGAAAGAGGATATATCAAAATTTACATTATGATATGTTGTATTGAAGGATTTACTATTCTATGTCTCGCTGACATGTAATTCTATAGCACCACGTCAGTTAGACATCGAAAGTAAGACGAGATGAAGAAAGGTTTTAGTACTAAGGCGGCTGGGAGGTATGGTCGACGCAGGTGGCGATGGAGACGGAGAGTTTGTAGGGGAAGGAGTTGGAGTACTCGAAGGAGACGGTCTCGCCGGCGAGGAGGGGGCGGCCGTCGTTGAGGAGGCAGTCGTTGGGGCCGAGCCTCCGGAACTTGCGCGGGTCCACCAGGCTGACGGAGCTGAACCAACCGCACCGCACGTGGATGTCCGCGATCGCGCAGTCGCCGCCCGCGCACCGGTTCATCACGTCCACCGTGTACACCGGCACCCCGGTCGGCCGCGTCGTCCCCCGCCCCTGGTAGATCGCGATGTCCTCCGCGCCGGCGCACCCCTCGTCCACGCGGTGCGGCCGGACTCCTCCCACGTCCGTGCCTGCAAAAGCACGGGCCCACATGTCATGCTCTAGTTGTAGGACAGAATGGAAGGTGAAAGAGATTCCCAAGCAGTGCTCCTGCTCGAAGAGCTCGTATCCGAGGACAAAACCAAGCAGGGCGTGGACCCCGCGTGCCAGGCCCCTGCGCGCGCAGAACCAGAGGGTCCATGGGCGCAGAGGCTGGTCGGAGAAACCGCAGCCGGTGGGCCCCGCTAAGGCGGGAGAAGCCCGAACTGACCGTCCGATCCTCCGATCGATGGACCGGACGGCGGGTGATGCGCGAGTCGGTGCGTCTGTTTGGGAGTAGAGGCTCGAGAGAACGGGTTCTTTGCTTTGCTTTACCTCCCGGGCGGAGCAGCTTGCGGGGCTGGACGGCGTCGTAGGCGCGAGGTTCCCGGCGTGGAGAGGCCGCCGCGGAGACTGGGGCGGCGAGCGGCGGCGCAGGCTGCGGCGAGAATCCTGCAGGAACAAACGGTGCTGTTGTTAGTCAATCATGGCACACGACTAGACGGCTGCAGACAGACACGCGGGGCCCAGCGGACCAGTCCCACCCTGCAGCATCAGAGAAGTCCAGAAGAATGCCCAAGAATAAAAAAAAAACGCAGAAGCAGCATACTGGGCGTACTAGCGAAGATGGCGCACAGTGAGAAACAGAAAGAAAACAAAACGAAGCAACAAACAAACCGTGGGGAGATTGAGTTTGGAGGGGAGAGACCACAACAGAAGAGACTCGCGGCGGGGCCCACCCACCCAGCTGTCTTTCTCTCCCCTTCTCCACCCTCCGCCTCTCGCTGTTTGTATCACAAACTTGGAAAGGGAAACCCGAAAAAAAGACTGTTTCTTGAACAAACGAATTCCCATAATCTTCTGATACTAGCTCCGAAACCGCGCGGAGGGCGAGTACGAGGAGGATACTACAACTTCGGCAAAAATAAAAGGGGGGGTGAGAGTTGAGAGGACACGTTACGTGCGTCGTCGGAGGCGGAGGCGAGGGCGACGGAGCCGAGCGCGCCGAGGAGGACGACGGCCCACGACGCGGCCGACAAGGACGCCCTCATCGCGCTGAGAACCTGCGGTAAGACGAACACCACGGAGATCACGAGACAGATCTAGTTACTGACAAAAAGCCGCAAAAGGCTCGCCGCCGCTGCCGCTGGCGAGAAACAAACCCGCGCACGCTCCGTTCGCCACCCCGTCCTCCGGCGACCGGACGCGACGCCTCCGGACCCGCGCCTCCAGGGCGAGACGCGCGCGCCTCGGGACTCACGACGCCACCACACGTACTCGTTCGAGGTGGCCGAACACAGAGAGGAGGAGGGCGCCGCCTACCTGGTGGAGGTGGAGGTGGAGGTTTTGGCGGTGGTCGTCGGTGAGGAGGAGGGCACGCGGCGGCTGCGCTCGCGTGGCCGGCCGGTGCACGGGGAGTAGGGTTTCCCTGCGTCCAATCTCCCTCTCTCGCACGTGCGGCGGAAGAGGACGAGGGAATGTGCGTGACGTGGCGGCGGATTCGAGCCGAGCCCCTGCCGTGCGCGGTTTATATAGGGGAGGGCGGAGGAGACGACGTGCCGCGCGCCCGTGCGTCTCGCCCCGTTTGGAATGGAAGGTTGGTTCGCTCATTCGCTGGTGTTCGGTTTGGGTCCGGTGCGGTGGGGCCGCCGGGAGAGCGGGGGACCCGACAGGGGTCAGAAGGAAAGCGATCCGGTCTGGTCCGATTCTGGTCAGGCAGGGACGGCTGGCTTGGCTTGCCTGGCCTGGCCTGCGGTGGCGCTGTGGAAAAGCTCTGGGGATTTTTGGCAACTTTTGTTGGGTTCAAACCGCCTTTTGGACTGGAATTCTACCTCACTTTTTTTCTGTTTCTCTCTTTTGTTCTTGTGTTTGGTTTCTTTGTTTGTTTGAACTGGAGTTTGAACCATAGTGGAGTGGATCGCAGACAGATAGTGAGAGGGGGCAATTCGGATGGGGTGTTGCTGTGTTGGGGAATTGGTTGTGGTTTTATTTGTGCAAGATTGATG
Organism: Phyllostachys edulis; assembly: GCA_036346405.1. NCBI lineage: Eukaryota > Viridiplantae > Streptophyta > Magnoliopsida > Poales > Poaceae > Phyllostachys > Phyllostachys edulis. The sequence goes on along the minus strand of CM070568.1, from coordinate 27,626,224 downwards.
TTGCCTTTTTTGTTTTAACCATGTGTTGAGAAATGATAGGATTGATAGAGGCGTCTTCCTCTTGCGCCCCTTAGGCGATTTTTTTGGCGCAAATAGTACTGTTGCAAACATTTTTTTTACGCTATAGTGTCTCTCGCGACGAAATTGCAATTTTAGCACCTCGTCTGCACGGTGGCCGGTCGGACTCGCTATCTACACGACACGTGGCAAAGTCCGGCTCGTGACTAGCCGGATGAAGAATCTAGACCTGCCATTATGAGTTAATGGAGTATTTTAGTGATTAATGATAAATCTATTTGTAAGACTAACACTTCTATTGTTATACCTATTGCTTAGTCTCAGTTGGATAAAAAGATGAAGAGGTATGCATTCGACATCATATTCTTATATCTTGTTGCATTCCTCAAATCGAAAATATATATTGAACTCCACTAAAAGTGTAACTTGAATATGTGCATATGTTTCTTATTACACATTTGTATATGCACACATTTAGGAGGAGTCCACTCTATGTTTTGTGGTTTTATTAGTATTGATCCATATTCCTTTATCCACATAAATTAAGGATCTTTACTTTGAAACATATCATATGAGTATGCAAAACTTGTGTAGTTTATATATACTCATATAACTTAATATTCAATTATTTGCAATTGTGATGATTGTCATCAATTACCAAAGAGGGAAAGATTGGAGTATCTTGTCCCACCATTATGAGTTAATAATATGTTATGGTAATTAATAATAATCACATTATGGAACTAACATTTTCCATGAGTTGGATGAATAGGTTATGTTCCATGTTGTTAGAGACTTTGGATGACATTATAAGTCATCAAGTCAAGACTCGGGATGAAGGAAATCATCATGTGTTGATGATGTTCAAGTCAAGATCTCGAAGTGAAGAAAATCATCATGTGTTGATGATATTTAAGTCAAGAGCTTGGAGTAAAAGATGCATCATGTGTTGATGATGTTCAAGTCAAGATTCCAAAGTGAAGAAAATCATCATGTGTTGATGATATTGAAGTCAAGAGCTTGGAGTAAAGGATGTATCATGTGTTGATGTATATCAAGATCTCGAAGAAAAAAAAATCATTATGTGTTGATGATGTTCGAGAAGAGGAGATGATCATGAGTTGATCATCAAATCCAAAGAGTGCATCATGGGTTGATGCATATTCAAGTCAAGAGCCTGGACTTGAAGTAAAGATGTGCGTCATCAAGCTTCAAGTGTTTGTGCAAGGCAAAGGTATGACTAGCTAGGGCTAAGGGTTTGTTCCTAGTCTTTTACCGGTCTTAGTGTTTGGTTGGAGACCGGATTGCTAGTATAGGTTGCCGTACTATTAAGAGGGGCCTTGACTAGTAGCTTGAGTTAGTCATGTGTTGATAGCTCATTGTGCTTACTCTAGCTCTCGTTAGCATGTTGCCAATATTTGTGAATGTGTTTTGCAAATAGTTGAGGCTCATATATAATCCTTGTAGCATGTGATTTTAGTTTACGAATGTGTATTGCAAATGGTTTAAGTCCATGTACCTTATTCCTTGTGGTGTTGATTCTAAAAGTCGGCAAATGTGTGTTTGCAACTTGTTGAGAATCTTGCCTTTAACCCGAGTTTGCATCGCGTATCAATTGGCAAATGTGTTTTGCAAATTGAATTGAAGAAAAGTGCAAAATCTCTCTCTCTCTAAGTTTTGGTGGTTTGACCGCAGGTCATTGGGTGGTCTAACCGAGACGTTCAGACCGGGCGTTTGGTCCCTGTGAACTAGCAGTCTGACCGCCAGTAGCTACCGGTTTGACCGGTGGGGTGTCCGGTCTGACCACCATGTGTTGGCCGGTCTGACTGGCCCCTAGTCAGCAGTATGACCACGTTTGTTCAGCGGTACTATCGGAGTGCGGTAGTACCGAGCTTTATTTGGCGGTATGTTTTTTCTAGTAAGGTGTTTTTTCTGGAACTTGCTTGCTCCTTTGTGGAGTGGTCTGACCGCCCCTCTGGCGGTCTGACTAGTGTGGTACGGTCTGACCGGCCATTGGTTGGCGGTTAGACCTGATATGTGTCCAATGACTAGTTTTATAGCCGTTGGAGCTCTGGCAGTTTGACCGACCATTAGTTGGTGGTCAGATCGGTTTATTCTTGTTTCTTTGTAACTTTACCTCTAAAGGCTAGTTTTTGTGTGTGGGCTATATATGCCCACCTTGGCCGGTTGTAGGAGAGTTGTTGATGCCCCATTCTATTCTCTTGAGCTAGTGCAAGCCCACTCATCTCTTTTGTGCATGTGTTGCACTTAGGGAGCTTAGGGAGCAAACCCTAAGTGCATGTGTTGCATTAGGTAGTGGATTGTGTATCCATTTGAGCTTAGACACTTGATTCGTTCAAGTGAGCGTCTTCAACTTGTTACTCTTGGTGTTTGCTGACACCTAGACGACTTGGAGAAGTTGCGTCGGTGATCATCTCAAAAAAGGTTGTAAGAAGGCCCGAGCGTTTGTGAGTGGTTTGGTGCTCGCCATCTTCGGAGTTGAGGAAGAGCAACCCCGAGTGGATCGATGTGTTGGTTCGGTTTCAAGTCGGTCCAAGTGGTTGGACTTACCTTGGAGGTGTTTGGCTTAATTCGTAGAACCAGTCCAATTAGTTTGGGTTTACCTCAACGTGGATTAGGGGACACCGGCAAGTCTCCGATCACCACGGTAAAAACATCATTGTGTCATCGTGGTTTGCATTCTTGTGCTTTACTATATTGCAATTTATATTTCTTGTATTAAATTGCTCATATGCCTTTGTATAATTGCTCTTTTTCAATAGTCTTATATTGTTGGTGCACTTAGTCGAAACTAGTTGTTTTAGGTTTTAATTGTGCAAAACAAATTTGTTGTTAGCTTCCGCATTATAAATTGGTTTTAGCTAAAGAAGTTTTTAAAACCGCCAATTCACCCCCCTATAGTTGGCCTCCTTGATCTTACAAGTGGTATTAGATCTTGGTCTCTCATTTTATTAGGCTTCACCGCCTAGAGGGTAAAGGATGACAACTAGTGATATAGTGCACTTAGGTGAGACACCTTTATTTGATGGCACAAAATATGCTCATTGAAAAATCCGCATGTCTTGTTATTTTAAGGCCATGAGCCCTAAAATTTGGCGGATTGTAGATGTGGCTTTTCTCCTCTAAAGGTTCCTCTTGCTCAAACTATTGAGGAAGAGAAATGCTCACATCTCAACGTTCAAGCAATTAACGCTTTATTTAGTGCTTTGAGTGTAGAGGTGTTCAATGACGTATGCAATCTCAAGAACTCTCATGAGATGTGGACCCATCTTCAAGATCATTACGAAGGTCCATCTCAACCAGTGATGATTGCATAGAAGAATAGATGTCGGGAGAAGAATGCTCAACTTCTAGCTCCGACAATGAGGATTACTCAACTTTATCCACATCACCTCATTGCTTCATGGCAAAAGGTAATAAGAAGGTAAATAATAATGATGAGCCCTCATATGATGAGTTGATGGATATGCTTGAGGAGCTTAATGAGTATTTAGGAAAGGAGGTTTCAAAATTCAAAGTTTTGAAGAAAGAATATCTTACTTCAAAATAATTATGATGTTCTAAAAGATGAACATGAAACTCTTCTCCTAAATGAGCTCAATAAGCCCAAGGTGGATATAGGCATTACATGTGATTTACTAGATGATATGTCCTGTGTAGCTCCTAACTCTTGCATTTCATCTAAGATTAGCATATCCACCTCTTTTGATGATTTGCTTGATATGCCTTGTTGCTCAATATTAGATGCTTCTATTTCATCAACGCTTGTTGAGACTAACATTATAGAGGAAAACAAAGAGCTCAAGGCCCAAGTCACAAAATTGAAAAATGACTTGGAAAGAAGCTTCAAAGGGAAGGCCACTCTTGATGAGATATTGAGCAAGCAAAGATGCTTTCAAGATAAGAGTGGAATTGGCTTCACTCCAAGGAAAAAGGAGAATAGCAAGACAAGACACAATGCAAGACACACGAAGAAATATATCAAGTGCCTTGGATGCAATGAGAAGGGCCACAAAGCCTCGGTGTGCCCAAATCAAATAGATGTCAAGTCAAGACATTCAAAAAAGAGGCAAATCGGCAAGGAGCAAGAAAAGAAGACAAGTTGGGGAAGTAAAAGGCCAACTTGCTACAATTACCAGAAAAAGGGACATTTTAGTAAGGATTATCGCAAACGTATCTCTCCTAAGCCTATTATCTATAATAATCAATATTTGTTTAAGAAGGATAAGAATGGCAATATATTTGCTAGAATTGTTAGTTCATCAAAGATTATTACTAGGGCCATTTGGGTGCCCAAATCTATTGTGACTAACATTCAAGGACCCAACCAAGTTTGGGTACCAAAAAATGCTTAAATGCTTAATAGGTACTTGGAGAGGCATTGGAGATTTGGTGTGAGGACCCCTAGGTTATTTCCGTAAGACCGAGGCCATCCCGGTCTTATAGAGATGTAGGACTGAATATGCAACTAGAGGGGGGGGGGGTGAATAGGAGCACGCTCAATTTTTTACCTTGATTAGGTTCAACACAAATATCACTCCATTAGCTATAGAAGCTATGAAGATCAACACACAAGTACTGCAGAGGACTTGTGTTGAACCCAAATCAAAACCCCAAGCGAAAAATCAAAACTAGAGATCAAAACCCTTAGGGGCGGTCTGACCGACGTATGCGGCGCGGTCTAACCGAATCGCAGTCTGACCGATTGCTTAGGCGCGGTCTGACCGGGGTCCGGACTAACCGACGTATAAATTTCAGTCTGACCTGCCGCACGATGAACAGAACAGATAGCCCGAAAATCGAAACTCAAATCGATCTAACTTTTGATCTACATGACCAAACTTCACCAAACTTGAGACACACCTTCTCTAAGATATTTGGAACCTATTCCACTCAAGGATCGTGAAGATCCATGCCAAAGTTCCTACCTTTTCAGTTTGAACGAAGAGTGCTCCAAACCGAGTCAAAATCGAAATATGATCTAAAGACTTGCTCGTGGGTGATTGATGATCAAGATGATCTTAGATGTGTTCCCACATATCACAGCAAGTTAGATCATGGCAAGAAACCAATAGAAAACTTGCGGATCAAAGAATGACTCAAAATCACCAAATAGAGAGAGAGAGAGAGAACACAAGGAGACTCATCTTTGAGAAATCATGCATAGATTGATTTGTGATTGGGAGGGTTTACAGCTCCAAGAGGACAAGAGCTCAATCCATGAGCATACCATCAACTCATCTCTCTAGAACCCTAAGCCTCTCTTTTCCTCTCTAAGTCCCTAAAACCAAACTAGGGTTTTCCAAATGAAGTCCTTAAGGGTGTTGGACAGCAGCCACTCCTATTTATAATGGAGGCCTAGCTTCTAGAAGAGAAAACCCTAATGGGCTCCCGTTAAGCTCACACACAAACGGGTCACACACGCACGCATTTTAAAACGTCGTCTTCATCTCTTCTTGACCTAAACCACTTCTCCATGCGTCATCTCGCGCCGTGGTTTAGCTAAAAGGTTACCAAGGCGGTATTTGATGAAATTACCAAAATACCCCTTCTTGATCTTTCTCCGAAGACCAAGTCCAGTCTTGGTGAAGCACTTGCCTACTTCGCCATGTGTCGGTTTATCAACGCTCTCATCATGTCGGCAAGTCTCTCCCGTCCTGCTCCCGCCGAAACCATCAAGGCACTTGCACCGACCCCCGCGCCGCTTGATTCAACCCGTCGCACTGAACTGCCCGTGCGGTCACCTTTGTCCAATTTGCACCATGCTTGAATCCACTGACCTCACCCGGCATCCTCAACCGTTCTGAACCTCAGCTCTCAAAGCTTAGTCCTGATCATCCTCGCCGTTGATCGTCGTTAACATCCAAGCATTCTGCACAACAATAGACAAAGAAATCGATTCCGGGAACAAGTTCTTCACAACTTGACCCACGTTAGTGCAAACATTCATCATGCAACACATATGCACTGAAGCCCATGAACTTAACCTATCCCATCAATGGTCGCCACCTTTTGGCCGAAAAACAGTACAAATCTAGTCAGGCCACCATTCATTGGCCAGTCAGACCGCACCAGGCCTGTTTGACCACTCTCAGCATGTAGGTCTGACCGCACCTGTTCTGACAGCACTTTTAACTTCGCCGAAAATGCACAATTCGACAAACCTTCAATGCCATTGCCAATTGTAACATCATCCTAAGATCATGGGCATATCCCCATGATATCCACAAGAGATAACTCTGGGCCTCAAGTTAATGGATTCTAAGTTAACTACATCTAAGTGAGAAGTCTTTACTGAAACTAGAGCCCCAGAGATCATGTGTACCGCTCCTCTGCAAGTACCGCATGATTATTGGTTCTCTAAACAATCAAAGACCACACTTAGTGAGTTAAAATAGAATCCATGAACAGCGAGTATGAGGTCATGTTGGCTCCCAAGATCAGTGACCAACATACCCAAACTCACATACAATATTGGTCACATCCATACAACATTCATACATTAATAGTTCAAAAGGCATACATCAAAGTAGTTCAAGTCTATAACTATTACAAGTGGCCGACCGGCCAAATTCAAATAAAAACTTAAAGTAGCAGCAGAAGCAAGTAAATAAACTAAAAGTCCAGCATGGTTTGCCCCATAACACATCGGCAACCAACTGAGAGTTAAATGATAGCACTACTCGTCAGTGTCGCCTAAATCGACACTCACAAGCTTCTATACCTGGAACAAGTAGACAAACTGCTTGAGTACAAAGTTGTACTTGTAAGTCTTACACAAAGATAAAATTATTTATGCATGGAGGACATTCAAAGGATAGCATTAATAGCTTTAGTTTTGCGAAAAACGCAACAAATTTTCCAACCTACACATACTAGTTTATCAATTGCCACTTTAAAAAACAGATTTGAAGTAGAAGTAAATCATGTGATAAAGTAATACAAAGATAAAAAAATGAATCAAACAAACACCAAAGTGGCAACCCACTTTGATACACTAAAATGCATGAACACCCGTTCATAACGAATATCAAGTTGTACCCACAAAAATAGTTCAAAGTCTAACAATAGTAGCTACCGAACTCAAGCGATCGTCTGTAACCGCGGACACGGCTATTTGATAGATTTATCTCTGCAAAGGTGTAGTACTTTACCCACACGACTCGACTAGTCTGTAAGCCTCCGAATAAGGACACACTTCCTTTGGTATGGCGGCCGGGGAGAATCGATATACGATCGTTTTCGACAAGAAATCCTATTGGGCTAAGTCCCCTTTGCAAGATGTTCCCTTACTTAGTACAAGCGACTGATAGCACTTACTAAGCGGCTCACAAGTTGTATTGGAAATACCAATGCAATGCAAATATAAAAAATTAGTGCTCCCATGCACACTATAGAACGTTACATCGGCTCCTACGAACAAATGATCAACACAAGTGTCTTACACCACCGTGGGACGTAACACAATAAAACCCTCCCCCTACTTAACCGTACAGTACCCATATCCCGCGTGTGGTAGCACGAGTGTACTTGAATTAACGATATTACTAAAGTTCGGTCCTTATTGGTCCGAACAAGTCAACCACATACCCGATCTCGTGCACGAAGGCACCCTCACTAGCAACCATTTGTCCAAACCTCAAAACTCATTGAAAATGACAAAGTTTAACTTATAAAACAGATATGAAGATCTGGAATAAAAAGAATATAAGCAAGTGTGTTTCTCCCATAATTGTCGGGTTAATCCCGACAATCAAACTACCGTTCTAGACTTGCATGGCTAAGCAAAACCGTACAATAATTCACACAACCTATCTTAAGCATGTGGTACTGGAATAAATTCAAGGATAACCTTAATGAATAGGATATAACTAACTACACATCATAAAAATACTGACATAGCAAAATAAGCATGCAAGCAATTATCATGTAGGACCGGAAAGGCGACTAGAGGGGGGGTGAATAGGCGCTCAGCCCATTTTTGCAAATCCCCAAGGTGCAGCATCTGGAAACAGAAAACTCTACTGAAAATCTCTGGAAATCGGTATGACCGCCATGCAACGTGCGGTATGACCGCTGGTCGGTATTAACGCCTCTCTAGGAGCGGTACAACCGATTTACCTGGAGTTCATGTCGACAGCAGAAGAACAAGATAAAAAATGATGATTAACTTGAGTTCTATCCAACCAAACTCTATCAAATTTGAAACACAACATCTAGAAGATATCTCTAATCTATTCCAATCAACTAATCAACAGATCCACGTCAAAGACTTGACCTTTTCAGATTTGGTAAAGAACGGTTCAAGAATAGGTAAAAGACTCAAATCTGATCCAAGGCTTCCTTGTGGTCTATTGATGATCAAGATGACCTTAGATGATCTCCCACAAGTCACAGCAAGCATAAGCAACAGAGGGAATCGAGAGAAAATCAGTGGATCATCAAAATCACAAAAACTCTCAAAACAGAAGACAAAGAACGAAAAAGACTCACTTTCAGAAACATGATTGGATTGATCTGAACATATGGTTGATGTTTACAACCTCTCCATCTTGGAGGACACAACTCAATACATGAGCATCAGATCAAACAATCCCTAAACCCTAGCTCTCCAAAACCCTAAGACCACACAAAGGTTTCTCTGATGTCCTGTTCACTCTCGTGGCTATCATGTATTTAATTTTGACACTAACAAAATTGTTGAGATTTGCGAAGTCACTTTTGATAAGGCTAGTCCTGGTACTAGACCCGATCTTTGCAGTACACGATTTACGATATTCGAGAAAGCATCTTCGTCAATGATGACTCTGAGGATGAGGACCCAATCCATCCTCCAGTCACTTCTGAGATGGTTGGAGAGCCTGCTTCTACTTCTCCAAGCGTCGACCCGCGCCGCGGTTTAGCCCAGAGTCACAAAGGCGGTATTTGGTGAAATTACCAAAATACCCCTTCTCGATCCTTCTCCATAGACCGAGTCCAAACCTGTCGAAGCAATCGCCTGCTCCGCCACATGTAGGTTGATCAACGGCTCTCATCATGTCAGCAAGTCTCTCCTGTTCGAATCTCATCGGAACCTCCAAGGCACTTGCACCGACCCCCGTGCCGCTTGATCCAACCAGCTGCATCGAACTGCCCGTTCGATCAACCTCGTCCATTCTGCACCATGCTTGAGTCACTTGACCTCACCCGGCTTCCATGATCGCTCTGGACCTCAGCTCTCCAAGCTTAGTCCCGATCCACCTCGCCGTTGATCGTCGTTGACCTGCAAGCCACCTGCACAGCAATAGACAAAGCAATTTTCTCCGGGAACAAGTTCTTCACAACTTGACCCACGTTAGCTCAAAACATGCAATATGCATCACATATGCAATGGCAAACAAGGATATGACCTACCCCAAACTCAATTCTCTGAAAGAACCAGTGAAAACCAAAATTCTCAGTGAATTCGGTACTACCGCCAAGTAACGCCCGGTACTACCACATCACAGTAGTACCACTCTCAGCACTGCGGTCGTACCGCTCTCGAAGAATTCCCAAAAATTCCGAAAAACAAGCTCTCTGGAATTTCCATACCGCAATCAAAACGACGGTGTTACCACGACCCGGTACTACCGCCAAAACTACTGCGGTATTACCGTTTCGCAAAATCATTCAACAACTTCAGAACAAAAGCCTTGTCACGTGGACGCTTTGGATCTACTGAGCCATTCAGACCGCGAGTCTCAAACGTCAAGATCTGGGCACTATTCAAAGTCCGAAAGTCTCACTCAGTCTGAGCCGTTAGATCAAGATCTAATGGTTCGAGCAAAACACACATTCAAAATCAAGACAAGCGGTAGTTCCGTTTCAACCAACGGTCGTACCTTTACGCGGTAGTACCGCGGCCTCCAAGCCGGTACTACCGATAACAGAAAATCGTCACGCTCTCACATAAGCCTCCGGTAGCACTGCTCTACTTAAGCCGGTTGTTCCGCCATGCGGTATTACCGCGATTAACACGCCGGTACTACCGATTATCCTGACACTTTGCTGAAACTTTCTGAAAAACAGGAATTCCAACAAACCTTCAACCAAATTGCCAATTGTAACATCACCTAGGATCATGAGCATATCCTCATGGAGTTCACATATCATTGCACTAACTTATTCAAAACTGGGATCAAATATGATACAAAAGAAAGTTCAAATGATGCTTACCTTGCTGGTAGATTAGTTTTTCACTCGCAGTGGTGTACGAGTCAATATCAATCGCTTCGAAATCTAGAGAAATAACTATATCGATAAACACTGATAAATACCTCAAAAATCAAAATGCTCAAAAATGCATGAATTTTCTAAAGTGGCTAGTGTATGATTTTATATTAATTTAGGTGAAAAAATTATTCTTTTTGGAGTTATTATGTGAAAGTTATAGCAATTTGAATTTCAGATGTCAATATGTCAAAGTTCATGCAATTTAATTATTTGGTCAAAATTTGCAGAATAGTGGGAGATACAAGGATTATATAAATAAATAGAGAATATTATTACAAGTTCAAAATATCTGGGTTCATCTCATTTGGAGTTTTTATGAATTAGTTATGCATTTTCAAAGTTATTAAACTTTTTTCTTTTGCAAAAATAAAAGAGTTATTGATCAATTTCCAAAATAATACTCTCTACTATAGAGACAAGTTTGAAACCAATTTTAACATAAAGCTCATTTAAAATGAAAATTATCAGCGCTGGTTTCATCCATTTTCGAGTTGAGATGAATTAGTTATGTATTTTTGAAGTTATTCATATTTTTCAGTAGGTAAATTAATGGATTTCGAATTTCCTAAAGTAATTATTACTTTTCTTACCGGGCGTTACACTAGCCACCGTTGCTGACTAGCGGGCCTGATGAATAGTGCATTTTCCTTTTTAACTTAGATTTAAAATGTGTACTGATAGGTGGGACCTGATGTCAATGACTGGGTTCACTGGACTTGGTCCATGCACGCGCGCGCACAGCGCACGGCGCTTAAGGCCTTGGGCCCACATGTCAGCCACTGCAGCATTTAAACTAATGCGCCCGTTTTCTGTGTGCGGGGCCCGCATGTAAGCGACAGTCTTAACTCGTTAAGACAACACTTAATGCTAATCATCAGCGTTTAACTCTTAATCACCGTGCTACAGTATTTGCCCGTGTACGACAATGGGACTTCACCGTCTGCATGCTTGCCCGCGCGGCTCACCAGCACTACACGCCGTGGTGGAGCCGGCCAAGGCTTGGGACAGCTGTGCAATAGCTGTGCGCATCTTTGGGTGGTAGTGGCGGTGCCTGAGGTGGCCCGTACCGGCGGCTAGCCGGAGCTAAGTGGTGGCGCTCAATACGACAAACATGCATACAACAATGTGAAGCTTCGCGGCATAAACAAGCAGGTGCTCGAGTGTCTAAACTAAAGGCTATTAGGAGGCTACCTGAGCTAAGTGGATGCTTGGGGAAGCTGGGAGTCAGCTGAAGCACCGTCGGAGCCGGAGAAGATGACGGCGGCGACACGGTTCAACGATGAGATAATGATCTAAGCAAAACTAAGACAAGTGAATGCTCGGGATAGCTCAAAGATCCTATGAGGAAACTATAGGAGCGTTGAATCGACGGAAAACTTATTGGATCAAAGTGGGAGGTCAAAAGTTGCTTTATGGCTGAAAATGGTCCAAGCTTCAAATCCACTAGATCCTGTCGTGCATTAGTAAAATTGGTTGAGGGGAAAGCTTTATGATGTCCTAAGATACAATGTGACGCGCAAAGTTGAGGATCATACCTCCCAGAGAGTAGAAATGACACAAGGGTGTCCACGGTGCGTGCTCTGGAAACGACCGAGAGCTTGAAGATGAACTGAGCTCTACAAGCAATGAGAGAAGCTCGCATTAGCAAAAATGGGTTCGGCATTGAACCTAGAGTCGAAAGGATGCATCCGGTTGAAGCTAACCTGAGAATGGCGCACAGGAGAGCTCCTCTTTCCTCAGCCACCGAGAGGAAAGATGACGAAATGAGAGGGGTGCGAGGGGTATTATCCCTAGGCGTTGACGGCAATGAGGGTGGCTTGAAGTGGAGAAGCTCCATGAGTGGTTGCATGCGGCGGTGGCTCACGGCGCGGATGAATCGCCAACGGCGCGGAGCAGGCGAGCGTTGCCGCATGGCAAGGGACTCCTACACAAGGAAGACGACGAAGCTGACAGCGCGGGCCCACTGTGTCAGCGAAACAAAACAGCGCGCGCGAGGGTTAAGTGGGTCTTCGTGGACCGTTCGATCTTGATCAAAGGGTTGATGTCGCGCGCGATCGTTCGGACTGGGCCGAACAGTTACGAGATCTGGGCCGTTGATTTCAAATCGGACGGTTCACGCTTGGTGCAATTAGGTGGTTTGATCGAGTCAGGTGGCCGTGTCGGACTTGAGCCCGAGGAACAGTACCAGCTGGTTTGGTCTGAGTTTGACTGATTTAAATTCAAACCATTCAACTTTGACCAGGCCACTAAAAATAGAAATAAAAATATTAAAAATCTAAAATAATTCAGAGGGGTTCCTCGGAAGGTCTAGTGTCCATAAAAATTATTAAACCTCACTGTTCATGATATAATTTGTATAGGTTAAATCAAAACCCGAGATAAGTTATTGGATTGAGTTTGAATTTTTCGAGGTTCAAAACTAGTCCCATAAATTTGGGAAAATTATATTAATTCTTGATAATTATTATAGTATTTTAATAAATTATTTTCAGCAGATTAACATATGGTTTTGGTCCAGTTTTCTTTTGGAGTTGAATTTTGAAGTGTAGGTTTAACATTTGTTTGAGATTTTCCTAGTGCAATAAATATGCAAAAGTTTATAAAACATGATACATGCTAATGAGATGCATACTAATTATCATTAATAATTTGGGGATGTGACATTTGGCTCACTCATGAAGAGGTGGATTCCACCATGTGTAAAAATTGGAGCCAAGCTTGAGGATGATCATGTCATATCATAAGCTAATGCCATTTCGATAACAAGTACTTACATTGAAGTATCTAGTCCTTATGCCTTGTGTAGGTTGCATTTCATGAAAATCTTTAAAAAGGTGTTCTTGCTCTTGTTCATAATATTGTTTATTTCAATCTTGAGTAAGATGGTGAGTGACACATTAAGGGGGAGTGCTAAGTCATATACTTGTACATCACATCCCTAAATGTGCTCAAATAAATTAAGTGCTAGTATTGATTTTCAAAATTGAGCCTTTTAGCCAAAAGTCAAAAATTTCATAACTATTATTAATATTTTGAAAAATGAGTTGCAAAATGTATACAAATGCTTTTCAAAGGTTTTGGCTCAAGAAAAACCTACTTTAAGTGAAAAAGAGTTTCTAGCCAAAATCCAAAATTATAGTATCTTGTTTTTGACATAAACTAGATTTTCATGTAAAATATATTCCAAAAGGAATTTGAAAATCATCCCAAAAGGGAAATCCTAGAGTTGGCTATTCTAAACCTTTTTGGTATTCACAAGATTTTCAAATGGCCAACCTAGCAAAAGTTATTTGATTTCAAAATTCGTCCAAAATTCTATCTTGACCTAAGTGGTCACTTTCTAGCACTTAAGTGAGTTTTACCATTTGAGCATAATTTATTCACATGAATAAGTTCATAATGGTATTTATGACTCACACATAAAATTGGATGCTCAAATTTTCATCATATGCAAAATTTGGATCTTTTAAAGAAGTTTCATGAAAATAAGATTTCATTTGCGAAAACAAATGCTTAATTCATAAAAACTATTTAAGATTTGGATTTTCAAGGGCTACATAAGTTGGCAATGCTCCAAATATGTTTATTTGATTGATTGTGTGAAAGTTTAGAGCAAAATACAACAATTCCATCTTTCCCAAAATTCAGAACTGAATCTTTTGAAAGTTTCAGTCTTAACCAGTCTGACTGGCCACCCTTGGCGGTCTGACCGCCATGTGCCCAGCTGTGTGACCGGTTTTGCGTGAAGGTCATATACAAGTTCGAACAGTTATTCTTTCTTGTTCCTCCATCACCCGAAAAACTCTTTTCTCTCCTCACACTCCGGCCACCTCCGTCCTCAGCAGTCCAGATCTCCCTCTCCGGCCAGTGGCTTTGTGCCCAAAGGTAATCTAGGGTTCCCCTTCACCTTCTCTCCTCATTCCACCAATTGGATTTTATTTTGGTTGTTTTATCTCACCAAAAGAAGAAAACCTAGGTGAGGGTGTTCTTTCTAATCCGGCTATTGGCACTTCAATCTCTTCAAGGACTCATCTCCCTTGATTCTCTTCTTCATCTAAAGCCGGTAAACTCTCTTTCTTTATTTGCAATCTATTCACATTGTGATTTGTCCCAATATTTCTAGGGTTTGTCATAAAATCTTAAATTCCTTCAAATTGGTGGCAAATGTTTGACATGCAAGTAGATGGGAGTTAGATAAATAAGTATTCACTATGGAATTGCATAGATGTTGCAATTTTTGGGTTCAACCAAAAATCAGTTGTCGTCCTATCACAAGCGATTTGATCGGTCCATCTAGCGATCGACCCGTAATCGACTGTCGACCATGCAGATATAGCTGATCCGACCGCCCGTGACAAAAAGGGACTGACAGAGAATGCATAGTGAACATTTATTATCTCACTTCTTGAATTCCCTTGATAATATTTGAAATCTTTCCACAGCAACAATGCCGCGCAAGAAAACCGTCAGTCGGTCGGCTGCTCCTCCTCCTTCACCAAAAGGAAAGACTCCGGTTGAAGATGATTATGAAGAAGATGAACATATGGAGGACATTGAAGAAAAAGTAGAGGCAAGTGACAACAGTGATACAATGATGATAATTATGAAGAATCTGAGAATGAGGATGAGGATGAGGAAGAAACTCCAGATCAAAGTCAGTTCATTGGACTAGATGTGTCAAGGATCAAAAGTGAACAATACACCATCTTGAGGCATATCAATCAATTCAGATTTCCAAGGAATGCCACCATGGGTATGTTCCACACTATGTTTGAACAAGATGTTTATCAGATTTATTATGCCTAGAAGAAGTTTGCCAATCATTGTTTTGTGAAGTGGAGCTATCTAGGACAGAATCCAGCCTATAATGGATTGTATCGTCCATTTAGAAATGTGAGCTTGGATTATTTGGTTTCTTTGAGATGCAATTTCCATGCCAAGACCATCAGGCAATTCTATGCAACAGTATATGTGTCCCTTGACCATGACTATCTTATCTGGATGACGGGACAACAGAAGCTAGAAGCCTCCAAGGATGAATTTCTGAGTGCATTGGATTTTGGAGATTCAAGGGGAATCAAGGTACATCTTCAAGAACCACTTTCTCTCACTCAAGTGGATGAGTAATATGATCAAAACAATCATTTTATGTGTGGTCGAGTAAGTTGACTTCTCCCTCTTCCCAGCATTATTAATAGGATCATGAGAGCTTTCTTCTTTCTTAGGAGTGGGAATAATGATGAGATACATGGACGTGCCTGGAATGTGGTAAAGTACATTATGGATGGCACTAGGATTGATGCAATGGATTTGATCGTTAGAGAGATTGCCACATCCAAGGGAGATAAGGCCAAGAGCATATACTTTGCTCCCTACATTATGAAGCTCATTCAGAGTAAGATTGACTTTGATAGTCCTTGTGATATGGAGCATAAAGAGTACAGACCTAGAGATGCTCCACCTCAGGTGCCTCCTCCACCTCCTCCTCAGCCTCAAGGGCAAGGATCGTCTTCTCAGGGGCATCTAGGGCAACATGCTCCTCAGGAGCAAGATCTTATCATGGCAGCTCTTTCCCGTCTTCAGTTGACTGTCGACCGCATGGATATCAGGTTTGATCAAATGCATGAAGTTCAGGTTGAGACTAGAGCCATGGTTGAGGGATTAAACACAAAGTTTGATACTTTGGACTCAAGGGTTACTCATATGGATGAGAGATTCACTGAGTATCAACAGCAGAGAGTGCCATTGGCTTATCAGAGGTTTGGACGTGGTCAGCGCCCTCCATCTTTGTCAGGGGCTCCTCCTTCCTAGTTATAGTATCTTTCATATTTCGGTCTATAGACCTTGTCATGTGAGGATAAGCTTAATGTCACTCATGTAATATCCTGTGTAAGATTATTGAACCTTGAATGCTTTCAGATATGTTTTGGACACTTGGATGTTTAATGTCTTATGCTATGATTTATGCATCTTTTGTATCCTTGTCCAAGATATGTTTCTGTTGAATCCTTATTGATGTTGTATTGATTATTTAACTCTTGATTATCTTTTGTGCCATGCTTCCTTGAATCCATCATATAAAGGAAACTCTATCAAAATTTTCTTAAAATCCTCATATATGCGATGATTTTCGATTCACATCTCTGTATGCATATATTCAGGGGGAGTTTTATCTATATGGTTCTTGTTTACAAGAAATTCAAGATGTTTAGAAAACTTCAAAGCTTTTGGACTTTCATTTGAAAAAGTTTTGCTTTAAGCCAAAATTTAGCCTCCAAAGCTCATTTTAGAATATCTTTTGAATGGAGACTCATTTTGTTTTGAAAATTCTTCTTGTAAAAGTTTCTTAGGAGTCCAAAATTTGGTTCTGCCAAATTTGAAAGTATTTCAACTTGATTTGAAAAAGTTTTGACTTTTTCTCTCTTTGTTCAACATGCTGAAAATTCAGACTTTTGCATGTTTCTTAGTTGATTTGTGATTTTTGTATCTCTAGATGGATTCATAATTTGAGGACGATATAATCATGACTTTTTATCCTCTAAAGTTGATCTTCTATGACAAAGTTTCTCAGATTTATTGGATCTCTTCTAACAAGTTTTTCAGCTATGTTTTGAAGCTTAAATGAAATATCAAAATCTGAAAACCTCAAATTTTCAGTTTATGAAACTTTGTGATTTCTTATCTTAACAATGGTTGATTTGTAGCTGAGCTTTCTAAAATGAAAATTTTGTGTATTAGTAAGGACTAGCTTCATGTTTTATCTCAATTTTTTCAGAGCTTGTTTCCATACATTTTCAAATGCTTTCAAGAAAGTTTTGAGCTCAACATATTTTCTCATTTGTGAAAATAAGCATGGTATCTTCATGAAAAATATTTCTTGAGAAGATTTCAAGAGGGGACATTATTTGAACGTGTTTCAAATATCATTTCCTCTAGTTAACCTCAAATATGGCCTCATTTCAATTTGTTTTACTCTTTTCGGCCATAAAAGAGGAGTTTGTGAAAATGTTTTGAGATCAATAGGTTTGTGATAAAAAACGAAGAATGTTATATGATCAAAATAAAATAAAATAAATTGCCAAGCTCTTTCCTTTGCAACAACTTTATGTTGGCATAAATTTTTTTTTGGATTTTTGGTGTTTAATGCCAAAAGGGAGAGAATGTTTATATGATCAATATATTTAGATTCTCTCTTGTGTTTTCACCTTTTCATGCATAGTACAAAAGAGGGAGAATTTAAATTGCTTAGTAACATGCATGCATATAGTTCAATAGCTTAGATTCTTATCCTATGATAATTTATATCCAAATGTTCTTATTGATAAAGGATTTGTCATCAATCACAAAAAAGGGGAGATTAAAGAATCTAGACCCACTATTATGAGTTAATGGAGTATTTTGGTGATTATTGACAAATCTATTTGCAAGACTAACACTTCTATTATTATACCTAATTCTTAGTCTAAGTTGGATAAAAAGGTGAAAATCAAAGAGGTGTGCATTCGACATCATATTCTTATATCTTGTTGCATTCCTCGGATCCAAAATATAGGTTGAACTCCACTAAAAGTGTAACTTGAATATGTGCATATGTTTCTTATTACACATTTGTATATGCACACATTTAGTGAGAGTTCACTCTATGTTTTGTGGTTTCATTAGTATTGATCCATATTCCTTTATCCACATATATTAAGGATCTTTAATTTGAAACATATCATATGAGTATACAAAACTTGTGTAGTTTATATATACTCATATAACTTAATATTCAGTTATTTGCAATTGTGATGGTTGTCATCAATTACCAAAAAGGGAAAGATTAGAGTATCTTGTCCCACCGTTATGAGTTAATGGTATGTTATGGTAATTAATAACAATCAAATTGTGGAACTAATATTTTTCATAAGTTGGATGAATAGGTTATGTTCCATGTTGTTGGAGACTTTGGATGACATCATGAGTTGATCGTCACCAAGTCAAGACTCGCGATGAAGGAAATCATCATGTATTGATGATGTTCAAGTCAAGATCCCGAAGTGAAGAAAATATCATGTGTTGATGATATTGAAGTCAAGAGCTTAGAGTAAAGGATGTATCATGTGTTGATGATGTTCAAGTCAAGATCCCGAAGTGAAGAAAATCATCATGTGCTGATGATATTGAAGTCAAGAGCTTGGAGTAAAGGATGCACCATGTGTTGGTGTGTATCAAGATCTCGAAGAAAAGGAAATCATTATGTGTTGATGATGTTCGAGAAGAGGAGATGATCATGAGTTGATCATCAAGTCAAAAGAGTGCACCATGGGTTGATGCATATTCAAGTCAAGAACCCAGACTAGAAGTAAAGATATGCGTCATCGAGCTTCAAGTGTTTGTGCAAGGCAAGGGTATGACTAGCTAGGGCTAAGGATTTGTTCATAGTCTTTCACCGGTCTTGGGGTTTGATTGGAGACTGGATTGCTAGTATGGGTTATTGTACTATTAAGGGGGGTCTTGACTAATAGCTTGAGTTAGTCATGTGTTGATAGCTCATTGTGCTTGCTTTAGCTCTCGTTAGTATGTTGCCAATATTTGCGAATGTGTTTTGCAAATAGTTGATGCTCATGCATAATCCTTATAGCATGTGACTTTAGTTTGCGAATGTGTTTTGAAAATGGTTTAAGTCCATGTACCTTATTCCTTGTGGCGTTGATTTTAAAAGTCGGTAAATGTGTTTTGCAACTTGTTGAGAATCTTGCCTTTAACCCGTGTTTGCATCGCACATCAATTGGCAAATATATTTTGCAAATTGAATTGAAGCAAAGTGCAAAATCTCTCTCTTTCTCAACTCTGGCGGTCTGACCGTAGGTCATTGGGCGGTTTGACTGGGACGTTCGGACCGGGCATTTGGTCCCTGTGAACTGGCGGTCTAACCGCCAGTAGCTACCGGTCTGACCGGTGGGGTGTTCGGTCTGACCACCATGTCTTGACCGGTCCGACCGGCCCCTGGTCAGCGGTATGACCGTGTTTGTTCAGCGGTACTACCGGAGTGCGGTAGTACTGAGCTTTATTTGGCAGTATGTTTTTTCCAGTAAGGTGTTTTTTCTGCAACTTGCTTGCTCCTTTGTGGAGCGGTCTGACCGCCCCTCTAGCGGTCTGACCGGTGTAGTCTGGTTTGACCAGCCATTGGTTGGCGGCCAAACCAGATGTGTGTTCAACGGCTAGTTTTATAGCTGTTGGAGCTCTGGCGGTCTGACCGGCCATTAGTTGGCGGTCAGATTAGTTTATTCCTGTTTCTTTGTAACTTTACCTCCAACTGCTAGTTTTTATGTGTGGATTATATATACCCACCTTGGCAGGTTGTGGGAGAGTTGCTGATGCCCCATTTCTATTCTCTTGAGCTAGTGCAAGCCCTCTCATCTCTTTTGTGCATATGTTGCACTTAGTGAGCTTAGGGAGCAAACCCTAAGTACATGTGTTGCATTAGGTAGTAGATTGTGTATCCATTTGAGTTTAGACACTTGATTCGTTCAAGTGAGCATCTTCGACTTGTTACTCTTGGTGTTTGCCGACACCTAGACGGTTTGGAGAAGTCGCGTCGGCAATCTTCTCAAAGAAGGTTGTGAGAAGGCCCGAGCGTTTGTGAGTGGTTTGGTGCTCGCCATCTCTGGAGTGAAGGAAGAGCAACCCTGAGTGGATCAAGGTTTTGGTTTGGTTTGGAGCCGGTTCAGGTGGTTGGACTTACCTCTGAGGTGTTTGTCTTAATTCGTGGAGCTGGTCCAATTAGTTTGGGTTTACCTCAATGTGGATTAGGGGAGACCGACAAGTCTCCGATCACCACGGTAAAACGTCGTTGTGTCATCGTGGTTTGCATTCTTGTGCTTTACTATATTGCAATTTACATTTCTTGTATTAAATTGCTCACAAGCCTTTGTATGATTGCTCTTTTTCAATAGTCTTATATTGTTGGTGCACTTAGTCGAAACTAGTTGTTTTAGGTTTTAATTGTGCAAAACAAATTTGTTGTTAGCTTCCGCATTAGAAATTGGTTTTAGCCAAAGAAGTTTTTAAAACCGCCTATTCACCCCCTCTAGTCGGCCTCCTCGATCTTACACAGGATTTGGCTCGTCCGGCTCGTGGGCGTCCTGATTTGTGCCATGTTGCCAAGTCCGGTTCGTGGGAGGCCGGATTTGCGCCACATCGCCTAGTCCGGCCCGTGGGTGGCCAGACTTTCTCCACTTCACCTGGTCCGGCCTGTGGGCGACTGGACTTCACTCCACGTCACCTCGTTCGGCTTGTCGCTGGCTGGACGCGTCGCTTCACCCGACCACCCATCCCCTCATCCCCTCTAATCCTTCACCTCCACCACGTCCTTGTCCATATATGCATGCATGCATGCAAGAGATTATCGCGGGAGGGAATCCGATTCCCTCTGCAGCACCCTCGCTCTGTCTATTTAATCACAGGAGAGTGCGATGTCACTTCGCACTCTCACTGCTCTCGTTCGCTCTCTCGTTTTCTCATTCTTTTAGTTTCGGTTTTCCAGACGACTAAGTATTATTTGTAGCCATCATTAGCAGTCATATCACCTGGTAAGTTTCTCCTCGTACGTTATTTTTTTTAATGTTGTGGTTAGTAAATTAATCGCACCGAAATTAGTCTTACTTAATTTATTAGTGGTAATTTTTAGGCATAGTTAATTAGTTACCAATTAATTAGTCGTAAGTACATAATTTTACTCAATTAATTAGTCCAAAATAGTTAGTCGGAATTAAGTCTTAATAAATTAGTAGTCATTAACTAGTCGTAAATACTTTACTCGTATTTTATAAGACGTGATTAATTTGCTTAAATTAATTAATGGTAATTAATTTAGTGGCCTTAGTTAGCCGTAATATTTTTTTGTTTTTAATCTGTGGTAATAAATTTAGCGTAATTATTTTTGTGCTATTTAGGTCATCGTAAGTAATTCAGCCGTGAGTAATGTAGATGTCATTATGTTACACACGTTCATGTATGGTAATTAATTAGTCTTAATTATTTTTGTCACAACTATTTTAGTCGTACTTAATATGGTTCTAGTTATTTAGTGTCCATTAAATTGTTCTCTGTATTTAGGCATTTATAATTTCTAGTAATCCATCGTCATCATCAATTTTTTCACTAATAGTCTGTCTCTTCCATGTCTTGCAAAGCATGCGTCTACCGGATCTTCTGGAACCCTTCTACGACGAAAATCACCGGTGCAAGTCGTGGATCGACGGGGACGTGGATGGCCCTCTATCCCTGGCACTTCCGGCTGGGAGGGATTGCTGGGAGCTAGACGCTCGGTACGACCCCATCCTCTCGGGACACGGGCTTGTTGCCCTTTGTGAGACTGGTCTCCATCGGGATGCCACTTCACCCTGGACAGCAGCCTGCTGTTGGCACTTGTCGACAGGAGGAGGCCTGAGACGCATACGTTCCACTTTCGGTGGGGTGAGATGACAGTCACCCTGCAGGACATCTCATTCCTGACCGGTCTCCTGATCTGGGGTGAGCCACTTGTTCCAAGCCTCCTACCGGTGGACTAGAAGGCCAGGCTGGGGAATCGGTTCAGCATACCTGTGCGGGACAGTGCCCGTGGCGTCCCTCGGACTTGGCTGAGCCATTTCAGTCAGTGCCCGGAGGATGCACCCAACGAGGTTGTCCGGACGCACTTCGTTGCTTATCTTCTCTATCTCTTTGGCTTGGTGATGTTTTCGATGACACAGGGCGATCAGGTGTACCCTAGCTTCATTCGCATCACCAAGTCTTTGGCTGACACGGAAGCTAAGGCGATGCCTCAGTACAGCTAGAGTTCAGTTGTTCTTTGCGCCACACACAGAGGGTTGTGTGACGCTTCGAGGCACGACACCAGTGTCAAACCCAGCCTTGCCTATTAGGGATGGCAATAGGGCGTGGCGGGTACAGGTACTGCTCGCCCATACCCATGCCTGTGACCCCGATTTTCCTCCACGGGCATGCCCGCGAAGGACGACGGGCGAAGAACTTCGCCCATGCCCATCGCCTGTGGGTACCTGTCACCCACGGGCATGCCTGTTTACTCGCGAGCAATGCACCACCACCCGCGGGTACCCATTGCCAGTTTACCCGCGAAGTGGCTCTAGAGTATTTGACCTAGAACCTTGCTGTTTTTCAATCTATTGTACTTCATGTTTGCCTTTTTCTATTCAATTGGGGTAACATACCGGGGCATTCTCCAGTAAATCTACTAAATGATATCAGACCTCATTGGCTTTGAATTTACTATACTTATAATTGACTTCACGGATTTATTTCTTCAAACCAACATTGTGCATGCCAAGAAACGACAATTTAACAATACCAACAAAGCAATCATCCTAAACTAAGATGAAATGCCTCCAACAGCAGTCACATACATCAAGTGCAATTGTGCAAAGAGGATATAGCCGATCAATAGAGGACACCACAGAAACTTGAATCAGTACAAGGCTACAAGCCCTCTTTTCTTTTCTGATTCGTTCATCAAACAATCCATGATCTCGCAATGCACGGGACAATAGAAATCTTGCTGATTGATTCACAAAACATTTTGGAATTGGATCTGATCTCTGCATACTTGAAATCAGCACAAGGCTACCAGGCGTGATTTTTTGAGAAAGTTCACGCATACTTTAATCAAGAAAACTCATCGAGCGGAAGGAGGCGACTGGGCAAAGGAACTTCATCGAGCGTGTAAGGACCCGGAATATTGGAATTTATGCCGAATTAAGAATCATACTTAAAGCATCAGTTCTTAATCAAGAACAATCGGTCCTTAATTAAAAATCATACTAGAAGCATAATTCTTAATAAGTTACAAATCCAACATTTAGGTTCCCGGATATGTGCCTCAAGTTAGCTCCCAGAATCAGCTGCTAACATACACATATCCTTACAACATTATATCACAAGCATACATGAGTAGATTATGCATACAGCGGAAACATTTAGTAACCAGGAAACAGAGGAAGAATTAAGAAAATAAACTTTCCAGTGGAGCGCCACAACCCAAGGGCATCTTGACTGGGATTAAAGCCGAAGAACCAACGCAATCGTCTCAACTTGAAATATTAATTAGAATGTCTTCACCTGCAACAAGTGGACAATTTCCACTGAGTACTGAAGGTACTCAGCAAGACTTACACAAACTAATAAAAGAAAGTGTTTGATAGAGCCTATACAAAGGATTAGAATTGATATATGCATAAGGTTAACAACAGGATGGTTATAATGGTTCAATTTTGCGTAAAGCAATACCACTTAACCTAACATTGCTAAATTTTGGACAAAGCAATTTAATAAATCAATTTGGACTAAAACAGTAAATAAATGAGACATAAACATAAACAGTAACATTAACAAAATGGCTGAAATCATAAACAGTAACATTAACCAAATGGCTATTCACTACCAACACATTGCATGACACCAATCATGCCGAAAGTACCCATAACCAAAATTTGATTTCCAAAATCTATACAAAGCGCTATTCAATCCAAGCGTTGTCCGTAACCGTGGACACGGCTATTCGAATAGTTTTAAACCCTGCAGGGGTGTACATCTTTACCCACATGACTTAGTTAGCCCGTAGCCCTTAGGATAATAGCACACTGCCTTTGGTATGCCGGCCGGGTAAACTAAGATTTGGTATTTTTCAACAAGTTAACACTATTGAGTTGGACAACCCATGTGAGACTAATCCCGCTTAAACAACGACTGATAGCATCTATTCAACCGGGGTCCACATGTTGTGCCGGGAATGCCGACCCAATCAATTAAATGCGAACTGTGCTCACTACACATATTAGACCGCAGTCGGGGCCCTGAAGGTACGTACATGCGATGGAACACATCTACGCCCTCACCCTTCTAAGAACATCTGATATCGATATAAACTCCACATGGCATACGACACGGCCCGAAGACTTAAGCATCTATGCCATATGAAATCAATACACATGTCCTTACTCTCCTGTTTCCAACTCAATAGTATTAACCCTTTACTTAACCAAACAAAGGCCCATACATCGCGTGTGGAAAATGCGTTGGGGCTTGAATTGTCCAGTCAATGTTCAGTCCTTAATCAACCCAGACAAGACATCCACATTTCCCAATTCTCGTGCACTAAGGCACCCTCACTAGCATCCACTTGTCCAGATTTAAATTCAGCTTATCAAACAAAATTTAAATTCATTTCTGATTTAAATAAACTGAACAAAGAATCAAAATAAATAAAATTCAGTTGTTGTTCCCATGTTTGACAAGATAAGCCTGCCAAACACTACCGTTCTATGGACTGCATGGCTAAGCAAAGCTCTAACCTAGATATTGTAATACAAACAATACCTTAAGCTGAGTGTATGATTAAATTCAAGGTAAGCCACAAAGATTGGGTTGTAACTAACTAGAGACAGATCACAAATAATTTTTAGAAAATTGCATGCAACAGTATCACTGTATTTTGTAAATCTACAGTTCACAAATTTGGGATCAACATGGTGCAGAGAGGAAGCTTGCCTTGGTAGAAGTCCACTTGTTCACTCTTGTAGGCGTAATTATTCACTCCGCGCAATTTATAATCTAGAGAGAAAATGCGATAGCGAATAAACACCAATAACATCGAGAAATCCAAAATGCTCAAAAATGCATGATAATTATATATATTAATGAAGTTATGATTCTACATGCATTTAGATATGGATTTTAATTTAATTGAAGTTCAATTTCTCATGGATTTGTTGAAATTAATTCAATTTCTAAGGTAATTATAACAACTGACGACACCTAGAGTTTAGGTGATATTGTTTTCCTTAACAGGACACCTAGTACTCATAAACACACTCTCTCTAAGCATTCTATGTATACATTTACGATGATCATACAGTCAAAATTAATCCTCTTATATATTCTTCTCTCAATTTGTCTTTTAAAATCTTAACAAGTATTCCAAAGAATAGCTTATTTCATTATCTTATTAATTACTAAGATATTATTCACATAAAAATGAAAAGACAATGACTACAAGGGTTTCTACTTTGGGTTAAGCTTGTTTTGGTTAACCAATTTAATACTTATTATTTTTAGATGTTTAGCCTTGGTTAGTTTAAGGTCTAAAGCTCAATTAGCCCAAAAGACTACTAGGATCAAAATTTCATAGATGTATTATGCCTACTGCCATTTGGCCAAAAGTCGCAACAAGATTAATTTTAGTTAAGCTCCAATTATTTAGCTAGTTGAAATACCTTAAATGATTTATTACTTACTAGGCTATTTAGCTTCCTAATTTAACTATATTTGATTGGAATATTGTTCGCTAGGTGATGACTAAAAAGACTAATTTAAGTTATTAACACTTCTAGTTATTGAATTAACCATGTTATAATCCTACCTACAAAACTACCATTTTCATATTACTATTCATGTATATAAATAATAGCAGTTCTCAGAACTAAAGTTCTATTAGCTAATCTTATTTTAAATTCAAACTTCCAATTTATTAACTCAATTGATATTCACAAACTTTAGTGAGCAGAAGGAAGTATTTGTATTGCATTTGGTTTACTGACATTTTAGGTTTTTATTTTGATAGTCTACTAATAGATTCAAAATATTTACTTCCAAGCTTAATTTTCAGATCTGACTATTATTAATAGCTTAATTGTTCAAAAGTTAATTAAATCCTTATATTTCTAGTTACTACCTTGATCACATCATTAGTTCAGAGATGAATCTAATTATTTTCAGAAACTATTTATTTATTTACCTATAACACATCTTCTCTGAGTAGAAAAGCTAGAATTAAAGACTCTTCAGTCCAAACTTTCAAAATGGCTACTCACTGAAAATGACCTAATGGACATTTATAAGACTTAGAAGCAATCAGACAGAGGTTAAACAGGGAGGTTACATTGAGTTTTTTAGTTTTTCTTCTAACTCTTCCTCTTCTCTGTTCAACGTCTTATATTGAAATTTCTTTTTAAATGTGTTGCAGTTAAGATTACCAATTTAATTATTCAGTTGCTAATCATCTTTAGGTTATTGTTCAAGTACTAGAATGCTAATCTAGGTTCATATCGACTCAAATTCTAGTAGCTGGTTTAATTACCTATTTGTTAATTGAATGTTCAGTGATCAAATAATTAAGCACAACACTTAGTAAAGAAAAGGATTAATCATCTGAACAGAACTATATATTGTCAGATCACTTATTCTATAACAGGATATTTTCTAAATTGAGCCACTACCATCTAATCCATACTGATTCAATTCTTCAAATTTTTGCTAGATCATTTAGATGACCTAACAGCATTTACAAGATTTGTTAATATTGGTTGGTTTTGACAAAATAGTTTTACTGACAATTCAACTTTTCAACTGAATATCTTTTCTGTTCATCACTTCATACAAAGGGCTTTTGTAGTTTAACAACTAAGTTTCTTATTAACTTAATCATTCATTTGCCAATTATGTTTGAATGATCAATTGATTAATCACAACACTTAGCTAAAAGCCTTTATCAACTTACGGAAGTTCACAGTTCAAGCACCAACACAGGATCAACAGAGAAGGCCGACATAGGGAAAATCAGAACGGTTCGAGCATGGCTAGGCGTCATGGAGGAGGGTTGATGGTGACAATTGAGCACAGGTGAAATGGACAGAGGTGGCCGAGACAAACTCCACCTGTAGAGAACAAAGCAATTTTTTGAGACATTTATACAAACACATAGAGGGCAAGGAGGAGGAGACCAAGGCAGCTCGGCCATGGCTTGTCGCCGGCGATCGGAAGGTTGGCGGTGGCCATGCCGGTTTTGAGGTGAGCTTCCAGGTGGTGGAGGCGCGCCCGGGGCGGTCGGGATCGGCAAGACGACTGCACGCAGCGCCGGCCATGAAGGGAGGAAGAAGCGCTGGCTCAGGGACACACCAGAGGAGCAAGAACGCCAGGGTGGGTCGGCGGCAGAGGGACTGGAGGCGGTTGGTGGCGGGGAGGCCGGCAAAGGCGTCGTCGATGAGGACGAAGACGGTGATGCAAGCGCCAAGGCTTGTCGGTGGGGTAGCTTGCGAATACAGTGGGCGTCCTCGCCGTCGGAGGGCTCTTAGTGTGGGCGAGGTATTTCTGGCGGCGCAGGAGCCACGGAGAGGCTCATGGTGGGGCTCTGTGTGGCGGCGTGGGGACTCAGGTGGCGGCGGCAGCGAACAACAAAGCGTCGCTGGTGGCGCTGGGCATGGCGGCGGTGACCGAGTGATGACGACAGTGGCCGGACGGGAGGAGGTCTGACGGGAGCGGGAGGTAAGGGGCGGCCGACGGTGAGCCGAGGACGGTCTTGAAGATGGGTGAACCGGCGGCGATGGCGGATGGTGGAGCTCGGCGCGGGTGGAGGGGAGGGAGATGGTGTGGCATGCTGTGCGGCTTGCTTCGGCAACGACGCGGCGTGTGTGCTCTCTGTTGGGTGTTGGCAGAGGAGAGAAAGGGGAAGGGCAGGAAAAATGTAGGAAATGAGGTGTGCTGCTTCTTCCAAGCTCAAGAGACTTCGAGAGATGGGGGTGGTGTGGCTCAGCTACAAGATCGCGTCGACAAGGAGTTAGCCGCGTGTCCCAGGTTGCAGCGGCGGAGGGATGGCGTGGTGTTGGCGCCGCGCTGAGGAAGAAGACAACCGAAGCCGGAGTGGGGCCCGCAGGTCAGTGAAATAAAAGGGCGACTCGGTCGGTTGGTTTAGGTTGAACAGTGACTGGCTTGGGGCAGTTAAATGCGGACCACCCGATCTTGGATGGACGGTCAAGATTACGTGGAACGTTCGGACCATCCGATCAGGCGTGAGATCTGAGTCGCTGATTTCCAATCGAACAGTCCAGACACGTCGGGTACGGCTCAGTGCAACTAATTGACTCCACCGAGTCAATTGGCCGGGTCGGCCCGAGTCTAATGCACAGTGTCATGAGTTTGGGTCTAGGCTTTTGACTAAGGTTTTAATTCTGATTCCTACTTTGACCAAGGCTTTAAAAATAGAAATAAAATTTGTAAAATCCTAAAATAATTTAGGTGAGTTCCTGGGATAGTCTAATGTTTATAAAAATTATTAAACCTTACTTTTCATATAATATTTTGTATAAAATAAATTCAAACTTAGTGTATGTTATAGATGTGTGTTTGAATTTTCTATGATTTGAATTTAACCCCAAAATTTTGGGAAAAATTATATTAATTCATGATAATTATCCTAGTATTTAAATAAATTATTTTCCAGAGATCTTATGAACATTTATTTAAATTTTCTTTTGTGGCTTTAATTTGAATTTAGAGATTTACATTTGATTTTAAGATTTACATTTGATTTTAAAATTTTCAAATGCATAATTTATGCACATGCTCCAGAAATAACAATTATAATATAAAAATGCATATATTTACTGTTTATTAAAATTGGGGCTGTTACAGAGCGGGAGGAGGCGACTGGGTGGGAGGAGGCGAACGGGCAGAGGAACTTCACCGAGCGGGAGGAGGCGGCCGGGTGGGAGGAGGCGGCCAGGAGGGAGAAGGCGATCGGGAGGGAGGCGACGGCTGGGAGGGAGGAGGCGACTAGGATCTAGAATGGATCTGGAGGTGGCGGCGTGGCTCCTTCGCAGTGGCCGAGCGTGAGGAGGCGGTTGTGAGGGAGGAGGCGGCCGAGCGTGAGGAGGCGACCGAGATCTGGAATGGATCTAGAGGTGGCAGCGCGGCTCCTTCGTGTGTTGGGGCAAGGATCGGGGATTCGGGGAATGACTAGTGAGTTGAGAGTGA
The DNA here is from genome assembly GCA_036346405.1 of Phyllostachys edulis. Classification (NCBI taxonomy): domain Eukaryota; kingdom Viridiplantae; phylum Streptophyta; class Magnoliopsida; order Poales; family Poaceae; genus Phyllostachys; species Phyllostachys edulis. Next base: position 27,597,127 of record CM070568.1, on the reverse strand, counting down.
CTGAGTGTCTGAGTTAGCCCTAGTACTTGACTATTGACCCTACCTATCAGTGCATGGTAAACGGGCGAAACGGGCACATGTAGAGCTTACCCAGGCATGTACCTATTTACCCGACGGGCAGAGAGTTTCCCCCATTTTTGTGCCCATGGGCAAAGAAAATAGCCCATGCTAGGCTCCATTAGGGTATTTACCCATGGGTACAATTGCCATCCCTATTACCTATTGCTACGTACTCCTGTAGCTGTGGAGTTGTGAGCACTTCCCTGTTGGGTGCCCGTACTTCCAGAGAGAAGTGCACCCGTACCCCGAACAGCAGGACCCGATAGACGGGCCCACTATGGGCTACCAGTGGATGACTGTGCAACAACGCTAGGCGAAGGACAAACCGATGAGGTGCTACTCGTTGTTTCACAACGAGTTCGAGTTGTTGCACGACAACGATATCATCTAGGCTCCATGGAGCCTAGATTTCTTGGGCATGGTAGCGCCACACAGGCTGTCCTTGCAATGCACGTAGGACGTCGGACTATGGGCGGCGATATGCCACCGGGTGTTTGCACATATGGTGGAGCCTTACGCGCCGCAACACGTAATGTGATAGTTCAATTTGTACTAGGTCGTGCCCTCTTTCGACGGCAGGATGTTGTAGCGAGTCGTCCACTTGTGAGTCCAATTCCGTCCAAGTAATGTTTACGCTTCATACCTATATCCTCTCTTCTAACATCAATCCTTTCGGAATGCAGGCAAATGAGGATGGGGCGACATGCTGAGGACTAGCAAGTAGTCTAGCACGAGTGGATTACAGCCTGGATGGAGACGGTGCACATCGAGATCTTGGAGGAGCAGCGACTGTATGACGTACGGACATACGGTTAGTACGTGGAGTAGTACGTACCACGGTCACGCACTAGACTCACCCGTCCTCTACCAGAGCGTCCGAAGCAGGTGACACACCAGGAGAGCCTTCGCCACTCGTTCGATCGACACAGTGCTTCGTAGTGTGACGGCACCGTAAGGCACTTACAACCTTTAGTCATTTCATTGATGATATTTGTACTCTTTGTTACTGAACCAGTTTTGTGTAGCACTTTTGTTGGAGCGGCTGTAGCGCATCGCAAGCGCATCGGAGGCAGCCATCGGTAACCCAGAGCGCACAGTACTGGGGCTGTTGAGCACTTTGAAGTACGTCTTTGTGGAGTCAAAGAACCTAATAAGGAACACGAGCTGCAGTCGTTCGAGGGACAACGTCCTGCTCGTCGGGCACCAAGTGGGGGGACCGTGCTCACCTGCTAGGTCAGCACGAACCAATGGGATCAGCAGACATTGTAGCGCTCCCCGTCGGTCAGATCAGTGGGGAGGTAAGTTATGTACAAATCAATGTTCTATTTTTTTAGTTATGCCTTACGTTCCGCTAACATCATATCATTCTCCCACTGCAGGTCCGTCGGGATGCATCACTTCTGCCGTCCGCACCCCGTACATAGACTGGCGCTCCCCCTTGGTCATCTGCATTGCACATCCAGGAGGTACGAGATTCTTAGTTTACGTTTAGAGTATTTATTTTGACTAACATTATTCCATCTTGCAGCTTTCAGTTGACCGTGGGGGTGATGACCATCCGTCCACTAATGAGGATACGAGCCTCCCAGCTCTTGCCAGGAAGTAGTACATGATGCTAGGGTTTGGACCATGGCACCCAGAGCACCCAACCCTGTCGTATGCTGACCAGTACGGAGTACCGTACGCAGGGCAGAGCTCCTCCAGGGTTGCTAGCACACTGTACGTTCAAGGCCAAAGCTCCTCCGCACGACCGGAATTGCAGACAGCGTACCTTTGGGCGGACAATTCAGGAGTGGATTTATGGAGTCCCTCATTCATGACTTCATTGCAGGTGGCTCCTAGTTCGGCATGTCTCAGCAGGATGACATCAATGCTACACAAACTCAGCTTCCTTTGAGTCAGCTTACTGATGCACCTCCGCCCACTCAACGATCTCTGTACCCCCTCCGATCCGATAAGTGCTTTTTGGACCAGCTGACGTATCCCACGGGACATGCTCGACGTAAAACCAGGACGTGAATGTGGACACAGATGCAGCGAGCAGAGAGTAGTGGCTCAGACGAGTGAGCCATATTGTATCTCGTGTTATGCGATTTTGTTTTGCTATATTTGTATGCATATTTTGTATGTTATATATGTAATGCTACGCTATATCCACATGAAAATAGAGAACAAGGAGTGTCAACATTTCCAATGGAGTTGCAATGTAACTTTTCATACATAAAATTGACGACATTTCAATCATTACAAGCATTACATGATACACGCGCGAGTTTATTGCAATCGGGATGAAGGAGGATGCAAACTAGTCTCCACGGTGCCATAGCTCTTGCCCCTTGTCTCGGGGCTACCCATAGTGGCGGCATGTGTCGAAGTCATCCATGTCCTACGATTCTATGATGTAAGTGGACTGTATAGTCAAAAAATGTAACCAAGATGTAAATTGTACATAACTCACATCTTCCATATGGAGTGCGCCTGGGCGACCAGAAATGCTACGACGACGGCTGGTCTCAGTTGCAGGAGCCTTCCCCTTCCCCTTGTCTCGGGACTCCCCACATCGGTATCGTGTGTCGAAGTCCCCCATGTCCTGCGATACGGGCTGTACGATTGTATGTTGTTAGAAGAACATAAGGGCAAATACAAAATCAGGACTGGAAGAAGTTGCATCGTATCCCGGGCTACCATTAGACGTGGATGAAGTTAAAAATTTATGGAATTCAACGTAGGGAGTGGAAAATCGATGTGAGCGAAAGAAACACTTATGAGGTGGTGACGCACGTGTAGTACGCTCGGGCGAAGGTGTCTGGGTGTGTGGACTGAATGATCTTCGTGGGCTCTTCGCACACACTGCGGGACTGGAAATGCTGGTGGTACCGGAGCATCTTTCATTGAAAAAATCTGGATATTGTAGAAGTTTGGCCTTCTTCGCAAGCCACTTGTGTTTCTGCAACATCCCCGTAGAAGTTTGCTGACGAGTTCAACATATTATAGTCCCACCAAATGTTTTGCTGTAGAGAACAAAAAAGGCAGACAATACTTTAAATTATGACACTGAATGTCAACTAGACGAGCTCGGTCTGTTGGGGCAATCCTTCATTGAGTGCCCAGGGGTCTAGCATATCCTGCACTTGATCGTAGTCCACGAAGAAGGCATCCACGGCCTCGTGGGCGTCATCGTGCGGGGAGAGCTGAACTCCCATCTGGAGCGTGAAACCTGCATGGCAAATAATGTTAATCCCTACAATATATCGATGATCACAAACCTGTAGAGAGGAAACATACCTTCGTCGTGGGCCATGGCGTGCGACAAAGGGTCATACCCACCGTACTATCCATACAGGTCGGGGAAGAAAATACACTACCCTAGCGCTATCGGGTAGGTATCCATGAATGACGGTGGTGTCGGTGGCAGTGGCGGTGCGTACCCACGTGCGCACCCGGACACTCCGGCTTGTCTCGGCGGAGGTGGGGGCGTAACATCCCAAAGTGCTGTTACCAAAATAAAATTTAATAAAGTAATTATTTTGTTGGATTTTCTAAAATTTGAAAGAGTTTTATTGCTTTTCTGGAATTTTAAAAGCTTTTCCTTAATTATTTCAAAGCTAAAATAATTTATTTACAAAAATAAAAGCCAACTTTAAGTTGAAAATAATTTTATTAAGTCCAAAATAACTCTAGGAATTTCTGTGAATTGTTTTAGAATTTTTGGATTTCATTTGATATTTTCTAAAGCTATTTTGATTTAATTCCATTTTTGAAATTAGTAAATCAATTTAAATTCGAAAAACTCTCTCGGGCCGAATTCCTCCTTGGCCCATTCCTTTTCCACATGCGCGCTGGCCCCTTCAACCTTCTCAGCCCGTGTAGCCCGCATTCCTACGCGCCTCCATCGTGGCCGTTGGCTGAAAATCGCGCGGCCAAAACGCACGCACGCGCAGCCCTCTCCACCCGAACACACTCCGCGCCATCAGATCGAGATCCAACGGCCCCGCACCCTTCTTGTCCCCCATGCCCTTCTTCCTCGTGCAGCCAAAGCCCAATGCCGCCATGACCGAGCCGCAGGAGCTCATCAACGCCGCGTTTCCCGCCCCGATGCTTCGTGCATTCATGCGCATTCAATCCCTTGATTCTTGCCTCACCCGTTTCCCTCTTCTTTACTCCCTATTTCACCGCCGCCATTAACACCGGCAAGAAATGGCCACCCCACGATCTCCCTCTCCCGGCCCCCTCCACCCTTATAAAAGGAAGCACGAGGTGCGCCTCCTCCTCCTCATTCCTTCCCCCTCACTCACTCTTCTTCTTCCCCCTCCAATCGACATGAATTAGAGTTTTTCGTTGTGCCGCCGCAAGCCATTTCTTCTTCGATTCCGACACTGACACCGCCTCCTAGCCGTCGCCGTCTGCACCATTGGTACTGCTGCCTCCTCGCCGTCATCGTGCGCATGCTTCCCTCGGGCGCGCGTCGAGTCGCTAGTGCCACCGGAGGTCGATCCGAAGCCGCCGCTTCACTCTCACGGCCACCGCCCAACCGCCGCCTTGGTGAGCATCGCGTTCCCCACCTCCCCCTCTTCGCATTGAGCCTCTCGTCGGAGCTCGCCGCGGCGCGTAACGCCGGTGAGCTCGACGCCGAGCCGCCGCTGGCCCCTTGTCGACGTGGCACACCACCGTGGCCGCCACCGCGACGCCACCTCAGCGCCATGTGCGCATTTTCCGCTGAGTCAGTGCCTACGTGGCATGGCCACGTTAGCCCTTGCGCAGCACCTGCACACAGTCACCGCTGACGTCATAAATCAATTTTTCCTTTAGGAAAATAAATCAAGAAATTCGGGAAAATCCTATTTCATCATTTCATGTGATTTTGAAACTTCCCGGGGTTCGTTCTCCTTCATACTAACTCCGATTTCGTCGATTCAAATTTCTAAATTCTTATAAATTCAAGATCTAGCTAACTAAACTAAAATTATTTAATTTGGAGTTCATTTGAATATTGTTTGAATTTGGCTTATTTTCGCGTATAGATTTCAACGACTTCGGAGAGTCAGATTTCGACGCCGTTTGAGAGCAACTAATAAAGCAAGGCAAGTTATACATTTGATCATATTGATCCCATTATTTCAAATTATTTAAATTCTATTTTAAATTATTATAGCATGCTTATTTATATTCAGTAATTTAAATTCCTGTTTTAAATTTATAGTTATTCCTAATTCCTTTGTACTGCCATTCTTGACATTGAAACAAACCTACCTTAGACCAAAAATGTTTGATTTGGGCAATTTCAGCCAAAAATCAAATGCTGTTTAAAAGTCTATGGCATTGGTTTGTCATGGAAGATGTTGTAAATGATTTTGAAAAGCAAAAAGAAAAAGTTGGTTTGTACTTGGGTGAAATGGATGGTTGGTGGGTGCAGGTTTATGCACGGGTTCATTCTGGTCAGGGTTGAGGCCTAGGGTTTTTATTGAAAGTCGCCCAGGTTAGTTAAGGACCGGCCTGAGAGTCGCTTTTGCTAAGTCACATCGTACTACCACATGTCCTGTATGGGCAGGACCTGGCTGACTAATTTTCAATGTTAGACTGTGGTCGTTCCCTTCAAATGCGGTGGGTAGTCATGTTATAACCTACGTTAGTCCCACCTGGCGCAAGAGGGGGCTAGGAACTCTGCGGATTTCTATCCAAAGGGGGTGAAACCTTAGTGAGGGGGGACTGCGGTGGAATGGCGCATTGTAAAGGCCTTTACACGTGCTCTAGACTGCTTACCTAAGGTAGTGAGCAGTGGCATTGGCCATGCTAAACAAACTAGAGAATTCATATCATGTGGGTAAAGCTGTACAACCTCTACAGAGTGTTAAGAACTATTCGAATACCCGTGTCCACAGTCATGGACATGCTTGGCAAAGCCACTCAAAGTTAGACTTTGGTTTTGATTTCAAAATGATTTGTCAAATGATTTATATCCAAATGGGAATTGGGCAGGAAGCCATGTGATAGGAGGGTATCCTTCACCATTCTTGTGTGAATGTTATCCGACTATAAAACTTGAGAATTTATAAAATGAATTTTAGTCATAAACTAACTGCTTTGGAACTTAGTATTTGTATTTGAAAGAAACTTGGCTTTGCGCAAAATTCAACCGATAAGCCTTCCTTTGAGATACCCTTGTATGCATGCATTCAATCTGTTACTTGACGGGTGTAACCTGCGAGCACGGTAGTTGTGCTCATACTTGCTTTATGCAAATAAATTTCAGAGGAGAAGGACTTTGCTACCGATGTGGATCTCGACGACTAGGCCACTACCCCAGTCGATTGCCTGTGGTAGATTAGTTGGACTCCACTACGTCTTCTTCGTTTTCCGCTGTGTTTGTTTATTGTTGGCTTGTAAGCCTCTTTTGTAATAAGCTCTGTTGATTATTAATAAATTTGTGCGATTTATGGATGTTACCATATCTGTTTACTGTGTGAACTAGCTACTGATCATGGGACTAGTTCAGAAATGCACAGAGGATTTGGGGGTGTTACTCCCGGGTCCGACAGAAGGTGGGTAGCCACGTGTCCAGTCTGACACTCTAGCCTGCCTAGGCGGAGGCGGGACACGTGTCCAGTATGACCCTCCAGCCTGCTCAGGCGCAGGCGGGGCACATGAACGTGCCAGCCTCGGCGTATGCGACGACGTGGCCACCTCCTAGACCGTCCAGTACGACTATAAGGTCACTGCACGCCTCGCTCCACTGTAGACCCACTACTACAGAAAAGGTCATCACAATCCGTTCAAAATCGTCATCACAGACGGTTTTTTGAACCATCTGACTTTATGTGTCTGTGATGATATGAGGTCACCACAGACGGTTTTTGAACCGTTTGTCAAAAAGCAATCATAGATGGTTCTAAACAGTAAACTATCACAGATAGTTCTAAACAAGAATCGTCTATCATAATCTATGATAGTGTTTTTCACAGACGGTTACTGTTTAGAACCGTCTGTGATAGTTTTTTCTATTGTAAAAGAAATTTGAACTTTGAGCCAAACCAATCAATTGATAGACAGTTGAACCCGAGTATCTGCATATGGTTGATTACACAATCTGAAATGATAGAACTCAAACTGGACGGCGAACGAACAATGAAAACGGGTGCTGAAACTTCGGAGGACGTTTTGAGGCCCTAAACAACCTTTTTTTGGGGTTTTCACTTTTTCCAGGCCTCGCGAAGAGAATTTGATCTTGACTTATGGATTTTCGGATTGAACTTTTCGTTAGCTTTCCAACGAGCCAAAGAACGTCGCAACCCGAGTTCGTATGCAAAAATTATGGTTGTTTTACCACACAGTGCGCGAAACCGAAATATGTTTGGGTTCGGATTTGTGGCCGAGGTGGAAAATGAGTCCAAGACGAAGGGGCTGGCGATGGCCTGGTACTCGGAGTCAAGGATGCTGAGGTGCTCGCTGTCAATGTCCATGAACTTCATCTCAAAATCCGTAATCTTATCTTGATCTATTCATTCACGAGAAAACCATAGTCACCACTAAGAGTCACTAAAAGCAACAAGGCAGGGGGAGGCGACAAGCGATCGATCACTTACTGACATAGTAGATATCCTTGTCGTCGACTGCTTCTCCTCACCGAACCGCGCTGGGAAATCAAGGGTGGTCGTCGGAGCTCAACGTGGGGAGAGGAGAGGGAGAGACTGATAGAAGACAAGGTGGGGGTGGCTATAATATATAAGGACATCGCCGAAACATTTTGCATCCCACGCATGCGTTCAAAAATTCCGCCAAAATATTTGGCCTCCCGTGCACGTGTTCAAAAATTTCCGCCATCCCACGCTGCGAATCACAGACAGTTTCAAACAAAAGCCGTCTGTGATGACCATAATATCATAGACGGTTCGTGTTAAGAACCATATATGATACTTCACAAATGGTTATAATTAAAAACTGTTTGTGATAATTGCAATTATCACAAACGGTTCATGGTAAGAACCGTCTGTAATACTTCACAGACGGTTATAATTAAAAACCGTCTGTGATAACTGCAATTATCACAGACGGTTCGTGTTATGAACCGTCTGTGATACTTCACAGACGGTTCTTAACAAGCACCGTCTATGATAATGATGTATCATAGACGGTTCTAGCCAGGGCTAGTAACATAGACGGTCACGCTTGTAAAACCGTCTATGATGAGGCATCCAGTATAGCCTGTTTTGTAGTAGTGACCCGACGGGCAAACTGTGCCATCCCGTCTCGCATCACCTCCGCACTGTGGGCAAGCCTATTCGAGATCGACTAGGACTCCCTCGCCATCGCAACGTTGATGTCCGTCTGCAAGGAGTACACGAAAGCGTCAAACTTGTAATTGATGTGACTTACTCAAACATGTTGAACCACAAGAACGTGCGCGAAGTGTATTAGGTACGCGTCTATCGGTGCTAGTACGCGAGCGGGAAGAGGGTCGACAACATGCACTAGCCTGGTGCATGTCTGCGGAGTGTACCAACGTAGTAATCGTCGTACACGCTGAGGTCGTACAAGGAGCCCTCCTGCACGCAGTCCTAGAGGCCGTCCGCCCACTACGCAAGCCACGACTCCATCTTCGCCGCCCAGTTCATCCTACAACCACCCCTCCTACTATGCTGCGAAACGTACCACTACAATTAGAAGCCATCGTGGCACAACTGGAAAAAATATACGAACATGTGTTGCGTCTAACTCACGTGTGGGTCGAGTTGGGCACCCGCATCCCATCTGGAACAGGAACAACCTGGCGGATGCCGAATTGGCACATTGGCCTGTGCACCATGTAGTCCTCGATGAACACGCTGAAGATGAGCTTCTTTTGCGTTAGCCAGTACGCGTGGTCGCGCCAGCATAGTAAGGACAGCCCGGCGGGAGCACGGTCCTCCATCTCCTGATCAGAGTACGGTTCCCAACGGATGTCGCCTATGCACAAACGAATAATTAGTAAGCCCGTCATATAGCAAGGATAATGCACTGCTTAATATGAAAAATGGATAGCATACATACCTGGAACTACGAAAGCCACCGCAGGGGCGGCCCATGCTGCTGTTGGGTTGGGAATACGAAGAAGACAGGCATGGCCTCGGCCGGAAGAACCCCCTAAAACTTGCCCAGCAGGGCGTCGCGCCAGTGGGCAAGCGCGTCTGGCGGGGAGGCAGCAGCTCCCGCGATAGACAGACTGAGTAGCAACGCGACATTTTGGAGAGTGGGGTCCATTTCCCCGAATGGGAGGTGGAAGGTGTGCGTCTCAGGCCGCCAACGGTCCACCAAAGCTGTCAGCAGCGACCGGTCGAACGGGAACCGCCGTGACTGCTCTGGGCTGGCATGGACCTCCCTGTCGTCCTCGACTGGAGCGCCATTCTCGTCGGTGGCCTCCACCATCCACGCGAGAGGTAGAAGGCCGGCAGCGCTCAGCCTACAAAGCACGAAAAAGTAAGTACATAGCAGACATATGACACAAAGAAATAACACAATTTGCAGACAAACATGTCTATCCAGCGTGGGTGTAGTCTCGAAGCCCGTCGGGGTGTCCTCGTACGGACCACCCCCAAGTCAGTCACCTGGGCCCCCCTTAGCATGAGGGGTACGATGGCTAGCGCGATGTTGTGCATTGACGAGGCGGTCTAGCAGGCTGAAACGCCAGTCTGAACCGCCAAGGTCGCAAGCCATACCTGCAAATCAATTTGAAGTTAGCAATTACGACACAATTACTGGTTAAATTATTAATAGTGTATCTCCCGAAATTCGTAAAATTTAGTGGCATTCCATCATAAACAACATATTCGAGTGGTAGGGTACGTTAACTGTCATGCAAGCCGTGTGATATACCAACTAAAAATAAGAGAATGACTATACGTTTTTAATGACATGTTCACACATATTAACTTACTTACTAATGTTAGTAATTGTTATCAACAACCGTCCATAAAACTAAGTTGTGAAATTGATAATGCTTGGTTTACCCAACGCTAACATGCGTTCAATCAATAATTGCTTAATTACCTAATCTTTACCATCACTACTGCTCCCCCAATACAAATTTTAACTCATCGGCATCTACGCATCTAAATATTTCAGAAGCTAACCTACAACTATTTCTTTTGCTAACAATATGTTCCTACACATGATGTTGGTTACTAACCTACCATGGTTTCAAAGTGAATCTATAAAATAATGCAAAAACTCACCGGTGTCAATGCGAAGATCCTCTCTTCCGCCCTCTCCATCTCCCTCTCCCTCTCCCTCTCCCTTTCCCTCTCCCTCTCCTCTCTTTCTCTCCCACTCTTCTTTTTCCCTTCCCTCTCCTCACACCTCCTCCCTCTGCTCTCCGCGACAATGGATATATGACATCTTGTCGCCAAACGGTTGGACGACTTGGCTCTGTCGCCTAACAGTTGAGCGACAGGAGTCCTAGTTGCTTAACTGTTGAGCGACATGAGTCCTAATCACTCAACTGTTAGGCGAAAGAGCTGAGTCGTCTAATAGTACAGTGACAAATGATTATTTTTGTTAAAAAAATAAAATAGTATTATTTCTGTAATTCTGAATAAAAAATAGGTTATTAAAAAAATAATTCCCCGCCTCCCCTACCACAGCTCTACGCCCCCTGTTTTACTGTGTAACGTATGTGCGCACCTCTTCCCACCAGTGAATTCGGTCCCTATCCCTTCCTCAGCCGACAGATGATAGTCAAGCCACTATTGCTAGTCCTCCCGCACCATCATTACAACGACAGGAGAGATTATTTTTCTCCCCTGGCGCCTGCCCGCCGATGAGATCGGACGGGAGGAGTTTGGTGGGGTGAAACTCTGTCCACCGCTCAATCCCCCCGTTTCGTTTGCTCGTGCGGTAATTTGTCCCACTAAGCGCTCCGCCCCCACCGGCTCTCGTTCCCCTCCTTCCTCCGGAAGTCATCGTCGCCCTTTCTGTTCGCCGAAATCCTTCAAGAAGCGATGCTTTCGCTATCTGGCACTTGACCATGAGGTGGCTCATTGTCGGGATCCACCTCGATGCAGGTGGTGTGCCACCTGGGGTCATTTTCAGAAACGTTGTAAGCTTCTTCTGTAACGTCATAAATTTTGAGTTTTTTCAAAGCTTTTAAAATTAAAAATAACTATTTGATTTTTCTTGGTTAATTTAAACGTTAATTAAATTCAAAACTTTTTTATTTGAGTTCATTGAGTTCTAGAATATTTTCAGGAATGTTCTTTGAATTTTAGGAATTTATTTGGTATTTCTTTGAACTCGATTTTATTTAATTCAATTTCTGGAATTAGAAAATCTTTTCTTTTTCCTAATTTCTCCTCTTGTTGAGTTGGGTCCGGCCCATTTCCTTTTCCCCGTCCTCGCCGGCCTGCCCCGTTTTCTTCCCCGCTGGCGCCCCCGCTCTGCGCAAGCCCATTCCCGTGGCCTAGGTCAACCGCGTGTGTTGCAGCCTAGTTCGCTCCGCCCTCACTGTCGCTGACTGATAGACCCCGCTTGTTAGCTAGTGTTGTTGTATTATTCTCGGTCTCCTTCTCCCGCACAACGCCGTCTCCGTCTCCACTTCGAACTTTGCCGACCTAGCCTTTAAATGCCACGTCCGACCCTCAGATCTGCACCTCGAGCCGCTGCCTCCTCTAAAGCCCTATCTGCCTTCGTCAGTTTCACCGTCGTCTCGCTGCATTAGCTAGCCGAAATTTGGGAAGCCGACGTTGCCATTGGAGATGAGAAGAAACTCGCCAATCCGTTGCTCCATCGTGTTTTCGCCGAAGAGAACCGTGTCACAGTGTGTTCCCGGGAGCCCTCTTGCACTTCCCTCAAACTGTCGGGCCGAAGAAGCCGCAAGCGAGCAAATCGGGTGTTTCTTCTTTCGGTCCGGCCGTGCATCATCAACGTTGGATTTGGCCACCACGTGTGAGTGTTCGCCGCCGTTGACCTCACCACTAAACTCCCCTCCTTGCGTTCTACACAATGCTCCCCTCGCCGTCCTCAGTAACACGTCACATCTTCGTCGCCGCCGCAAGTTGAGCCGCTCCGCCCTCACTGCTGGTCATTGTGGTCAGCACCGGTGGGAGCCGTTTGTGTCATAGTGTTCTTCGTTGCTCCTTTGCCTAGATCCAAGCCCTTGACATCACCACCATGCCTCGCAGTTGTCGGAACATTGGTTCCTATGTGCTACCACAACCGCTGACGTGGCACACCACCTCGTCTCCACCTCATCGCCATGTTAGACTCACTGCCGCCGGGTCGTCCCCATCAGCGCCGCGTGGCATGCCAGAAACCCTAACCCAATGACATGTGGGTCCCACATGTCATCCACTAAGCCGTTTGAACCCAGTCCACCGTGAAATCGAGCTGCTTCATGGACTTGGTCCATGGACTATGGACCACTTGTTAGCCTCTCAAGCTTTTTATGAATTTTCTTTTATTTAAAATTTTTGGAAATTCCGCAGGACCCACCTATCAGTGGCCCATAACCTCTCTCCTATGTTAATTTCCCGGGTTTCTTTCCCGTTGAATCCTCTGAGAGTCAGTTCTCCTTCGTGCGAACTCCGATTCAATTCATTCAAGGGTTCCAAAATTCAACTAAAATCGAGGTCTTTCTTTCAGTGCAGGTTCTGTTAGTTTTAAATTTCATTTGAATTTATTTTAGATTTATTTGTATTTTGTTCGTTTTCTCTATCTCGTTTACAGACGAAGATTTTCGAGGAGCAGAAGCAAGATTTGAAGACCAAAGTGTAGTATCCAAGCAAGGCCAAGGCAAATCATAATCCTTTGATCATATTGAACCTATGTTTTCAAAAGTATATTGTTTTATATCAAATTGCGTGCTACTTTTATATCAACTATTTTTGGGAGTAGTTAATCACCTATTTGTCATTATGCCACCATGATTATTTCGAATACTATGAATCCTTTGTCACTATAGGATGATCATTATTAGTTGGACATATTTATATCACCAACATAGGTTGTCGTAGAGATACTTAGTCATGTTTAGTTATACGTTGGGCTCATGTTCACATAATCAATGATGATAATTTGACTTAATGATATATGAAATTGTGTTGCTGTTGTGCAATTTGTGGTTGGATGCTACTGTTGTACAAGTTGTGGTGCGATGCCACTGTTATAAAATTGTATGCCAAGACAGGGATTATTATTGGTTTTGTTAAACAAAAAGATTTTATGCTCAGACAAGTGATCGTGCAGTAAAGGGGGTGCCGTTCACACATTGGGATGAGGTTGTTTCGCTTGGGTGAATTGTTAAGGATTTAATATTGTGCGCTATTGAATTGGGCCATATCGTACAACCACATCTCCAGTATAGGATGGACCTGGCTGATTAATTTGCCATGTATCAACTTCGGTTTTGTTGTGGTTGTGTGGGTTTCGGGATGGATGTATACTCACATGGCATAGGAGGGGGCCCTGTCTGGTTGCGATGACATTCAGTGTTGAAACCTTAACAGGCATAATTGGGTTGAGACAGAGCATTATAAAGGTCTTGTTATGATTTCTCAATCACATACTTGGTGAATGAGATGTTTACTTGGTGAATGTTAAGTTTACTTGGTGGTTTGGTTGGGAAGTGAATGAGAGATTCACTTGGTGAATGTGATGTTTACTTGGTGAATGAGATGTTCACTTGGTGGTTTGGTTGGGTAGTGAATGAGAGGTTCACTGGTTGTTTCAAAGCAATTGTTTACTTATTTATTATATCTTTTCAGTTACGCTTTACAATCTACTTATTGTATTTATTGTCAATACTTGCTTTTTGTAAAAGAACCATATGACTATTCCTTTGATCAAGCCATTCATGAATATTAATTGTGTACTTTTCCCTACGACTTGCTGAGTATTTTATGTACTCATAGCTTTAAACATTGTTGTTCAGTCGAAGAAGATCAAGCTACTCAAGAGTTCTACGAGGAGGAGTACTTTGCAAAATAGGATGCGCTCCTCACTCGATTGCGTGTGGCGATGTCGAATGGCCACCACAAGTTATCTTTTTTCGCTACAAGAGTTTCATTTGTTTCTTAAGCCCCGTGTGGCAAGTTAAGTAAACCTTGACCACAAGGTCCAATTATTACTATTTATTACTATTTTGCTAAATTTTTAGTTAATTAATTGAATGGATGATATTTCATCGATATTGTTATTGTGTGAGCTAACTACTGATCATGGTGCTAGTTCAGAATACACAGAGGGTTTCGAATGTGTTAATCTGGGTCTCGATAGAGATGGTATCAGAGCCATATCGACTATATGACACAATCTTAGTTAGCATTGCTGTCTTAGTCAAAAATTTCAAAACTTGTAACACAGCAAGTCACGCTCAGTTAGAGAATGCTGATACCAATGTCTATTTTAGTGGATAGTTACTAGTACTTGGAGCAGCATATCTGAATATGGGACAATTTTTAGCAGCTCAGACTCCACTTATGAATGCGTTGATGCAAAACATGAATAATATGATGACTCAGCAGAATCAGACCACCGCTGCCTTAGTCAATTTGTTGAATCAGAATAATCAAACTGCCGTCGTAACCACCACCAGTTCATCAACATTCCAAGCTATCAGAGTACATGAGAACTGGTCTACCTACTTTCTCTCATTCTTCAAAACCTTTGGAAGCAGAGGATTGACTTTGTTCTGTTGAGAAAAATCTCGCCATTGCTCAGTGCAATGATCATGAGAAAGTTCTTTATGCCTCACACCAGTTGGAAGGTACAACTACAGAATGGTGAGAGAACTATAGTGCAACCCATGAGAATCTACAAAGTTATTACATGGGAAGAGTTTTCAGCAATTTTCCACCAAGCACATGTTCCAGATGGTATAGTGGAAATGAAGAAGAATGAATTTCTTGATTTACAATAAGGAAGCATGTCATTTCGTGAATATTTTAACAAGTTCATTCAACTTTCTCGTTATGCTCAAGAGGATGTTGCCACAGACAATGCACGTCAGAAGCGATTCAAGCGTGGACTTAACCCTAGTCTAAAGGTGCAAGTTATTGGTAATGACTATGTAGATTTTTATCATATGGTTGATAAGGCCACGCTCAGCATATGATTTTCATGGGACTAGTACGGTGCACAGAAGCCCGGGGTCCGACAGTTTTCATGGTGACACAAGCCTATTTTTATAATTTTATTAAACGGGCTTTTATTTCTATAATTCTATTTAAAATATTTATTTTAAAAAAATCTTAAAGGTGCCGAGTATGCCACGTGTGCACGTGCCATGCACGCCGATATAGTCTAACATATAGAATTTTTGGCAGATAGGACCAGTTTGCGTTCCGTATTTGCACTTTTGACCATCGCTCCGTCGTATTTACAAAAATGGCAATGCTAGTGCACGACCACCATCTGTGGCGTGACGACGCGACACATCATCGCCGGTCTTGGAGACAGTGCGCCAAAGGGCTGGCATGGTGGCCGTCTTGACCCTTTAGCGCAACTTCCCCGCGCCAGCGTTTAGGGGGGTAATTAGGGGGGGCGGGGTAATTAGGAGTTAGGGTTAGGTTAGTTAGGTTTTTTTAATTTTTAGGTTGAAATTCGGAGGAATTTTAAATTATAGCAAATGAGTTCAAAAAATATGAATTTTTTTGTGGAGCCTCTCAACACTGTGTACTTGTTTGTGTAAATTTGTCATAATTTTATTCGTTCAGAATTGTTATCGCTATTTCGTATAAGTGTCATGTTCGTATGAATCAATAAACGTAGAAAATGAGCTAAAAAAATTATGTATTTCATTTGAAGGGTCCTCACGTAGTGGACTTGATTGTGTAATGTTTCGGCAATTTTATATGTGTTCTGGTATTGTCTCGAAAATTTATGATTTAGGTCGCGAAAATTTCGATTTTAGGTTTCATGATTTCATGTGACTTGGAATGTATAAAAAAAACTACATTGCAGCTCCATTGGAGATGTCGATATACAATATGGTGCTAGAGTACACACGTAATAACCAAAATACGCGTACAAATATAGCAAAACAAAATATGAATACAAATATACTCGATCGAATCGCATAACACAGATATACCAAAGTCTAGATAAGCTTGTGCATGAACCGGGATGAAGGAGGAGGGGTATTTGAAGGGATACGGGTAGGCTACCATAGCAACAATTCAAAATTTCTACCGCGTTAACCAGGAAGCCAAGCAAGAAGATGATCACAGATCGTTACCACTAAACGCGCAGAGCAGCGGAAGAAGCGTCGGAGCAGCCTGGTCCGACGAAGAGCGCGTCGATGTACTGGTCGTAGTCGATCGTCCAACGTCAAGCACGTTGAGGCAGTGGTTGTAGTCGATCGTCCAGCGTCCTCGCGAGTCGATCGTATCCTCCAGCACCTCTGCAGTTCCTTGCGAAGATCGCAGATCGTCCTCAAGCGCAACGTAGAAGCGCCTCTATGGTATCCACACGTCCAGGGAAGGAACAACTGTACGCCGGTGTGCTAGCACCAAGACGCACGGCAAAGCTCTCAAGAAGATGGCGGCTAGGATTTTGGGAGAGCAACTCACGTCAACTCCTCTTCACACCCAACAGCCTCATGCATCTCCTTATATAGTGCCCGTGACGGATCCTATCCGAACACGCATTACGAATCGTATCCGTACTGGTTTGTTCCAACCCATTAAGTGTGTGACCCGTTAGGTTCAGGCGTAGTTCAGTTGTGACTCGGAAACCCTTTTCGACCATGAGTCGTAGCGGTTCCTAGCAGGACATAACGATTCCCAAATACACACAAATTATATCAGACGAACCTTAATGCAATATGATCTACGACCGAGTCCCCATCACTTACGACCGTGTCCTATCTCTATCTGACAGGTTTGTATTTGGTCACGACCAATTCAGAACTCCTTCACGACTGTGTTTCACCACTCTGTGATTTCGTTCGACCGATCTACGACCATTTCAGATCTCCATATGACCATCCAGAATCGGTCGAACTAAGCGACCTACTCATGTATTCTCCTTTGCCTCACAATATCTGGTTGAACTCGGGTGAGATGTTGTGTCATCTATGGACTGTTCAATACTTTCTCGATCGAGTATCGGATAACCTTATGTGGTCGAACTCTTCGACCACCAGTGGCATGGCCATGCACTTTCTTTATCCGACCACTTCGAGGGGCCCAGAGATATCTCTCATGTTATGTTAGGAGGGGCAAATCCCATATCCAACTAGTCACATCCCTCCGCATGTTTGATAGCAAACTTGAAAGCTATCTTTATAACTACCTAGTTACGAGTAGCATTTGGCAACCCCTAAGAGTGCTATTACACATGTAGGAAACCATGCTGATCTCAGGTCTAAGGATTATACATCATCATTGCTTGAGACCAACTAATGACACATAGAATCATAACAATCTCAATAGTGTCTCAAGGTGGGTCTTATCCAACACCATGTTCTCTAACATGTGTCCACATTATCGATTCGATATCTCTATATCTATGACTGGTGAAACATGGTCATCAATCAATACATGTAGGGGTGGAAATGAGCCGAGCCGAGCTCGGCTCGTTCCGGGTTAGATGAACAGTGAGCTCGGCTCGGCTCGGCTCGGCTCGTTTCAGAAACGAGCCAAAAGAGGAGCTTGGCTCGGGCTCGGAATGGGGCTCGGCGGCTCATGAGCCGAAAGCAAAGAAGATCGATTAGTTTCGCACTTGGCGAAGATGAGCATCAGTTCATCCGCATGGCAACATCCATTCATAGATCTCCATCATCCATTCACAGATCTGACCATCATCCATTCAAGCAAGAACAAATCGCAAGAACAAACAACTGAACAAGCAAATCTCTAGAACAAACATTCAATCATTCATCGCAACGCAAGAACATTCAAGCAAATCACGTTCAAGCTCCTTGATCTCCTCCATTCTAATCCTCTCTGGCGCTGGGCGGTGGCCGGACGGCCTTGAAGGAAGGGGCGGCGTTGGCGGGCTAGATCCTGGAGGACGGCGGCGCGGAGGAAGGGGCGGCGGTGACGGCCGCCTCACCTCGGTGGCCTCCACCTCGCCTCGATGGCCTCCGGCGGCGGCAGCGGTGGGGGAATGGGCGGAGGTGGAGGGCTGGAGGCGGAGCACGGGGGGCGGGGAAAGCACCGGGGGGAGGGGGCGAGACGACGAGGTGGAGGAGGCGAGGTGGAGGAGGCGGGTGGAGGAGGCGCGGTCTAGGCGGCGAGGTGGACTGGAGGCGGCGGGTGGAGGCGGTGAGGTGGACTGGAGGCAGCGGGTGGAGGCGACGAGGGGGAGGTGGCGAGGGGGAGGCGTCGACAGGAGGCCGTGAGGGGGAGGCGACGAGGGGGAGGCCGCGAGGTGGAGGTCCGGAGGAGGGAGGCGACGGGGAGGCCGTGAGGGGGAGGCAAGGTGGCAGGTGGAGAAAGGCCAAGGGGATCGGGAGTTCGGGACTGGAGCTGGGGACAGACAGCGGTGCCGGTGCCTAGGGTTAGGGAAATAGGGCTGGGCAACTGGGCCTTTCATGGGCCGAGCCAAAAAGCTCGCCGAGCAGCTCGTGAGCCTGGCTCGAGCTCGGCTCGAAATTTCACCGAGCCAAAAGGTGGGCTCGGCTCGGCTCGAAAATTCACGAGCCGAGCCGAGCCGTGACGAGCCCGAGTCGAGCCATGAGCCTCGAGCTATTTTTTCAGCCCTAAATACATGTGCTGGTCATAGAGTCACTAGTGTTCCGACCAGTGAATTTCGACCAGGGATATCTTTTAGAACGACATCATCATAAGTTAAAAGAGTTTCACCAACAAGTCACATTCGTTAATCTTCATAACTGATGATTCATTCAAGGAACAAGATAACATATTATCAAATATTGTG
The DNA here is from genome assembly GCA_036346405.1 of Phyllostachys edulis. Classification (NCBI taxonomy): domain Eukaryota; kingdom Viridiplantae; phylum Streptophyta; class Magnoliopsida; order Poales; family Poaceae; genus Phyllostachys; species Phyllostachys edulis. Next base: position 27,578,218 of record CM070568.1, on the reverse strand, counting down.
AACATAATGAAACATAATCATCTTTATGATTGCCTCTAGGGCATATTTCCAACAGTATTATCACATGTAACTCGATCAAATAGGATACTCTTTGTTTATTTATCGGTTTAGTGTGGACGATGTTCTTTAATATTGTATTGTACGACAGGCTAGATAAGGTTGTGCATGAACCAACCGAGGGAAATACGTGGCATGTAGACCATATAACGATGTACCGTAACCTCCGACTCGTGTGCATTTCGAAGGCTACGGTACATTGTTATATGATCTGCACGCCACGTATTTATCTCGGTTGGTTCATGCACAACCTTATCTAGCCTGTCGTACAATACAGATCATCCACGACAAACTGATAATTTGACAAAGAGTGTCCTATTTAACGATGTGTGCTACTAGTCTCCGCGGTACCATAGCGAGTGCCCCATGTCTCGGGCCTGCCCACGGTGGCGGTGAGTGTAGAAGTTGTCCATGTCCTACGATTTCATGATGTAAGTGGATCGTACAATAAGAAATGTAATAATGATGCAAATTGTATATAACTCACGTCTTCAATACGGAGTGCGGCCGGTCGGCCTGATATGCTTCGACGTCGGCTGGTCTCGGTCGAAGGAGCCTTCCCCTTCCCCTTGTCGCCAGACTCTTCCACGTCGGGCTGGTGTGTCGAAGTCGTCCATGTCCTGTGATTCCATGATGTTAGTGCACCATATAGTGAAAATCGTAACTCATTGGTCCACACACATCAGTATGTATGAGTGCCAACTGGTCGGACACCCTTTCACTCCGACCAGTGAAAGGTGTCTTGGTCATCTTTCCGACCAGGCAAGATTCACATGTATCAAATGATTCCAAATCAAATGAGTTTAGAGTTCCATCATTATAGAGCTTTTTCATGCGTTTCTCACTTATGTGACCTAAACGACAATGCCAAATGAAAGTGGAATTCATTTCACTAGGCCGAAGCCTTTTCGCATTAATATTATAGACGGATGCATCAACAAGATTTAAAATAAACAACCCATTCAAAACAGGTGCATAGCCATAAAATACTTCATTCAAAAATATAGAAAAACCATTGTTCTCTATAATGAATTTATAACCCTCTGCCATCAAACATGAGGCAGAGATAATGTTTCTACTAATGGCTAGAACGTAATAACAATTATTCAATTCCATAATAAATCTTGAAGGAAAAAGTAATGGCAAAGTCCTCACAACTAATGCAGCAACCCTTGCTTTATTCTCGACGCGAATATCCATCTCGCCCTTTGCAATTCTCCTACTCTTTGTTAGACTCTACATTAAATTGCAGATATGAGCAACCGATCCAGTATCAAATACCCATGAGTTAACAGAAGAGTCAGTAAGAAAAATATCTATAACATTAATACCTGTAGTGGAAGTTTTAATCACACCATTCCTTTTCTGATCAGCCAGGTATTTCTTGCAGTTCTTCTTCCAATGGCCTAGCTCTTTGCAGTAAAAGCATTCATTCTCTTGAGTCAGGCTAGACTTAGTCTTGGGCTTAGGTTTGTTAGTTTGGATCTCATCCGAAACTTTAGCCTTGCCCTTTTTCTTGACCTAAGTTTTGGCCTTCTTCTTGAAGCTTGTACTCTTTTGCACTATCATCACATGACTGTTGCTTTTCTTAATGCTGCCCTCTGCTGTCTTAAGCATCATATGCAGTTTGGTGAGATTCTTGTCTAAGCCGTTCATATGGAAGTTCAAAATGAATTGCCCATAGCTTGCAGGAAGCGAAGCAAGAATCAAATCTGTAGCCAACTCTTGACTAAGTGGAAAACCTAGTTTTTCCAAGCTCTGTGTGTAACCAATCATTTTGATCACATGAGGGCTCACCGAACTACCCTCAACTAGCCTACATCCAAACAAGTTCTTTGAGATATCATATCTCTTAGTTCTTGCTTGTGTCTCAAACATGCCTTTGAGCACCACGATCATATCGTAGGTCTCAATGTTCTCAAACTGCTTCTGAAGGTCTGAGTTCATCACAGCAAGCATGAGACAGCTAACATCAAGGGATTCATCACATACCTTTTTATAGGTGGTTTTAAGAGCAGCAGCAACATTCTCTGTAGGCACATCTGGAATTGGTTCCTCTAGAACATGTTCCTTTTTATCTTGTCTAGAACAATTCTTAGGTTGTGGGACTAATCCGCAAAATTCGTTCCATTCAGTTTTTCCCTTTCAAGTAACGAACGTAAAGCAAAACTGGATATAGGTACAGCAGTTGGTGCCATGATCTACAACATAAATTATGCAAAACTAAGACATATGTTCAATCAAAGTAACTTCTATTAAACAATTTAACAAAGATACTCCCACTAAATACCATATCCCTCTTATGACATTTAATGATTCAAGATCCATAATCATTTAATCTACTAGTGAGCTTTGGCATCACTGCTAGAAGACTAGTGAAAATGGTAAGCAATCTTTGCTAATCATATCTCTATATGACTCTTGTTGTTGGGCAGCATCTCTATGCTTCGGCACCCAACCTTTATGCCCCAAGGTCCACAACTGTTATGATAACCTTGTTAAGTTAAACCAATGCCAGCGTGTAAGTGTCTGACACAAACCCATCTAGTCAAGTAGAGTTAATGGCACTCTGCTTTGGCAAGACCTACCATTAAAATACATGAATTTGGATGGTGCAGCATATTTGGGAGGGCATCAATTTAACTTAATATTATGTGAGGGAATTTTACTTCTACCATGTCAAAAGCATTTAAAGCAAAAAACATGTATAGAAATAAATGAACAGGAATATAAAGGCATTCACAGACAATCAAATTGTATTGTGATATAGTATGACCCTTCTCCATGGTGATCCCCATCGCCATGCATCCTGTTCGCCGTGTCTCCGAGTGGTCGACTCCTCCAAGCACTCCCACTAAGCCATTACTCCTAATAGCACTAGTAATGAATTACAAGGAGTAAAGAAGCATCACAAGTCGATATGCAGGCCGTTATACAAAAATATAGACAGCCTTGGGCTGCAATAAGCATGACACGTAGGTCATGAAAATTACATACATACATGCATCTCATACATGAACCATTATGGGTCATACTATTCACATCAATCCCTGCAACAACAAGTTATGCACAGAATTCAATTCTATCGGACGACATGAGCACATACCACCTAAAACATGCGGTACGATTAGCCAGCATGGCGGTCCATGAATCTTATTCACATATCCGAGCCATGGAAATCATCACATTAATCATATTAACCCTATTCCGAACCATCCGATCATTGCCTTGATTCGACCACACACTGTGGCATACTCCGATGGCGGAATTCCGACCGGTAGGAGTGTTATGCAGAGTGGTCGTGAACAAGCGTAATAAACCATCTGGTCCTTATAGCTCATACCTCCTCGTATAACCCATCTACTACCACCGAGAAATTGATCGATCATATCGACTAGGGCCTAGATCGTTCCATCTATATGAACCGATCTAGGCTATCAGACCCGACCAGTAATAGATCCAATCTACTACTACCACATATCAAGTATATGCGATTGATCCAGATCAAAAACTACACAGGATGGCTCTGATACCACTGTTGGGCCACGGGTAGGCTACGATAGCTACAAATCAAAAATTTCTACCACGCAAACCAGGAAGCCAAGCAAGTAGATGATCACAGATCGTTACCACCGACGCCAGAGAGAAGCGGCGGAAGAAGGGTTGGAGCAGCCTGGTCCAACGTAGAGCGTGTCGATGTAGTGGTCGTAGTCGATCGTCCAGCGTCCTCACGAATTGATCGTCTCCTCCAGCAACGTCTACAGTTCCTTGTGAAGATCGCGGATCGTCCTCAAGCGCAACAATCGCAGTAGTGCCTCTACGGTATCCACACGTCCAGGGAAGGAACAACCATGCGCAGGTGTGCTAGCACCAAGTCGCACGGTAGAGCTCTCAGGAAGATAGCGGCTAGGGTTTCGGTGGTGATTCACGCCACCCTCCCAACAGCCTCATGCATCTCCTTATATAGTGCTCGTGACGGATCCTGTCTGAACACGTTTGTCGAATCGTACTCGTACAGGTTTGTTCCAACCCGTTAAGTGTGTGACCCTGTAGGTTCATGCGCAATCGGTTGTGACTCAGAAACCCTTTCCGATCACGAGTCGTAGCGACTCCTAGCAGAACATAGCGATTCCCGAATACACACAAATTATATCGGACGAACCTTAATGCAATATGATCTACGACCAGGTCCTCATCATTTACGACCAGGTCCTATCTCTATATGACCAGTTCGTATTTGGTCACGACCAGTTCGTAATTCCTTACGAGCAGGTTACAACCACTCCGTGACTACGTTCGACCAGTCTACGACCAGCTCGTATCTTCATACTACCAGTCCGTAACTGTTCGAACTAAGCGACTACTAGTGTATACTCCCTTGGCCTCATGATGTCTGGTTGAACTCCAGGTGAGATGTTGTGTCATCCATGGACTGTTCAATGCTTTCTCGATCGAGTGTCGGATAACTTTACGTGGTCGAACACTTCGATTACTAGTGGTATGGCCATGCACTTTCTTTATCCGATCACAACGAGGGGCCCAGAGACATCTCTCCTGTTATGTTAGGAGGGGCAAATCCCGTATCCGATCAGTCATATTCCTCTGCATGTTTCACAGCATACCCGAAAGCTACCTTTATAACTACCCAGTTACGGTGTAGCGTTTGGCAACCCCTAAGAGTGCTATTACACATGTAGGAAACCATGTTGATCTCAGGTGTAAGGATTATACATCATCATTTCTTGAGACCAACTAACGACACATAGAATCATAACAACCTCAATAGTGTCTCAAGGTGGGTCTAATCCAACATCATGTTCTCTAACATGTGTCCATATTATTGGTTTGATATCTCCATATCCATGACTCATGAAACATAGTCATCAACCAATACATATGCTAGTCTATTCATATGTGTCCTCATATGTTTCCGACCGGGGATCGTATAAGAATAATTATCGCAGAAATATAGAGTTTCACAATCAAGTCACATACTTGATAATCAATATTAACAATATTATTATAGGAACAAGATAATATATTATCCAATATTATGAACATAATAAAATATAATCATCTCTATGATTGCCTCTAGGGCATATTTCCAACATTTGGACCTTCTCCATCTTCTGGTCCATGTGCCTCTGCATGTTCTCGGACCACTGCTTGCCTTCGTCCATCTGTCGCTTGGCTGCAGTGGCTCTATTGACGAAATAACCAACACTGCGAGTCCATGTCTCTTGGATGATCGTGGTGATAGGGAGGCACCGCACACCTTTGAGGACACTGTTGTAGACCTCGGACATGTTGGTCGTCATAATCCTGTACCACGCACCGTCTGTGTCATAGAGGAGGGACCATTTCTCTAATTCAGGAGCGTGGCCACTAATCCATTAGAGAAGCTTATGGCACTACTGGGTTGCTCCCCCTCCGGAGTGGACTCCCTTGTATGCCTCGTAGTCCAGTGTTCGAGGTCTCTCCAAATAGACTCAAACTTTCGTCTCTAGTTCTGTAGACACAATTCCTTGAACGTCTTCATGGGTTCCTGACTGCAAAACCGCGTGAACAACTTAGATGCAAGATGCCTCATGCACCACCTGGATTGCACGTCGTTCCACTGGTGAGATGGATCCATCCCACGCTGCATGGTGTTGATTGTCGCCAACAACCCAGCATTGCGGCCTATGATTAGGCAGACGTTGGGCCGATCTCCTACCACTGCCCTCTTCAAGTTCTCCAAGAACCACAGCCAGCTGGATGTATTCTCGCTCTCCACAATGGCAAATACCACTGGGAGAAGCTGGTCATTCGCATTGGCCGCTACTGCGGTGAGGATGGTGCCCTTGTACTTCCCCATGAGGAAATTGCCATCCATCGTTAGCACGGGACGGCAGAACTTGAAGCCCTCGATGGCCTAAGTGAAAACCCAGAACACCCGTTCCAGTATAAAGCGGTTGGGCCCTTTTCCAGCATCTTCATGGTCAAGCTTGTTTATGTACGTGTCAGGGTTTGATCCAGCAATCTGGTGAAGCAATCTCGGCACAAGGTTGTACGTCTCTTCGTATGTCCCGTACATAGTCTCGATGACCTTCTGCTTGGCTCGTCGGACCTTGCTGTAGCTAACTGGATAGCCATAATGATTGGCGACTTCCGACATCATCAGCTTGGGTGAGATAGACACGTCCGCCTCAACTAGGTGCGTGATGAGGTTTGCAACATATGTGGAAGTCACATTCCGATGCTGCCGCAGGGGCTCGCTGAGCTCACAAGTGTGGTAGATCAGCTCCTTAACCGTGAAGACTGAGCCGAAGATCTTTGCTCGGTGAGCGCTGACCTTGCTAGGGCCGCCTTCTACTATGCACTTCTATGCGTACTTTCCTGGGTTGGACCAGTGCACTCGGTACACACGGCTGATAGACAAGGCACCGTGCTATAGCTTGTTGCACGACCACCTTGTCCGGGAAGTGTTGCCCAACTAAGAGGGTGCTGGCTTCAAACCCCCACTTGGAGCCTTCTTCTTGCGGCAGTACGAGCGAACACACCACGATATCATCAAGTCTCGATGCCACGTAAGGACCACCAGCTTCGTGTGTATCCTCGTCGGTACCATCCGAGCTTGGGTCGGTGTCCTCGTCGGACTCCAACCTGAGAGGCTCGTCCGGTAGATACTCGTGGCAGTCGATGCGGGCTGACCACCATGTTTCCGCCCCCTCATTTGGCACAAAATTAGGCGTGGGACTTCCCTCCAAGACAGCACATTCCGTGCCGCCATCTTCAGGCTCGGGCTGCGCTTGCTCGCTTGTAGAGACCTCGACATCATCAGGGTTTCCTGACGCCCTATGTATGAATTTCACGTACACCATAGGCTTCCCATGAATGGCCGCCTCGGGCTGGGAGACAATCTCCATGTACTGCCTCCATGCTATGCTTCCATTCACCTTTATGAGCTCCCACAAATAATTCGTGCAGGTGATCACCTCGATCATAACTTTCTTTGTCGTTGGCTCCGTGACGAACTCCATCCGGATGCAGCTTCGCAGCTCATGAATATTCATCGCGTGGAGCCCCTCCGCCCAGACCACCTTGTACTGGCATCTCGACAGGTCCAACCCATCGTGTCCGACCTGTATGAGACCATCGCCGTAAAACACAAACAATTCTTACATGTAGGAAAATACCTAAAGCCACAACCACCACTAAATAATTTGGAATGAGTTATGCCTAACTAATTCCTACTTAACTAATTACGACTGATTAATTACCACTGCACTAATTCATTACCACTTATTCAATATGCCGTAATGATGACTACTAAACTAATTACAACTAATTAGTTACCACTAAACTAATTCATTACTAGTGAACTAACTAATTATGACTAATTAATTACCTCTAAATTAACTAATTACGACTGATTAATTACCACTACACTAATTCATTACCACTTATTCAATATGCCGCAATGATGACTACTAAACTAATTACAACTAATTAATTACCACCAAACTAATTAATTACTAGTGAACCAACTAATTACGACTAATTAACTACCTCTAAACTAACTAATTATGATGGATTAATTACCACTAAAAAATGTCAGTACTTCATTTCCACTTACTTAATATGCTGTAATGATGACTACTAAACTAATTACGACTAATTAATTACCACTAAACTAATTCATTACTAGTCAACTAATTAATTACGACTAATTAATTACCCCTAAACTATCTAATTACGACTAGCTAACTAACACTGACTAATTATGACTATGGTAATAAACACAAATTACCTGCCCTTCGGAGGAAGTAATCAATTAGCCCTTCGGGGAAGTAATGAATGAGGCCGAGCGACGAGCGACGATAAGCAAGAAAATAGTTAACCTCCCAATAAAATTAATTATGTTATGTTCTCTGAGTTCTCAGCGACGAGCGCAAGAACGAGAATCGAAACGCAATTGAGATGAGCGAATAGCGAGTGCCAGAGTTCGGTATTTATAGCCGGGTGGAGAATTAAGGAGTCGTGGACAAGGCGACAGATGTGCGGAGGAGGGAGGAGGGACAGTGGGAAAGATGGTCACCGCGAGATTTTTTAATTTTCCGCAGAACAGTCCGGGTGCGTGGCGGGAGAAGGAGGGCCGGAGGGAGGGCCAGGGGGGGGGGGGCGAGTTGGGACGTGTTTTGGCTAACCTAACCTAACTAACTAATTAACCCTACTGTTTTGGCTGGCGCATGGTGGCCATGCGCCAGCAGACACTAAACTAAATAAATAAAGAGTATCCTATTTGATTGAGTATATTTGTATTCATATTTTTTTTGCTATATTTGTACGCGTATTTTGGTTGTCACGTGTGTACTCCAACACCATATTGTATATCGACATCTCCAATGGAGTTGCAATGTAGTTTTTTTTATACATTCCAAGTCACATGAAATCATGAAACCTAAAATCGAAATTTTCGCGACCTAAATCATAAATTTTCGAGACAATACCAGAACACATATAAAATTGCCAAAATATTACACAATCAAGTCCACTGCATGAGGACCCTTCAAAATGAAATTCATAATTTTTTGAGCTCATTTTCTACGTTTATTGATTCATACGAACATGACACTTATACAAAATAGCGATAACAATACTGAACGAATAAAATTATGAAAACTTTACACAATCAAGTACACAGTGTTGAGAGGCTCCACAAAAATTTTCATATTTTTTTGAACTCATTTGCTATAATTTAAAATTCCTCTGAATTTCAGCCTAAAAATAAAAAAACCTAACTAACCTAACCCTAACTCCTAATTACCCCCCCTAATTACCCCCCTAAATGTCGTGGCAGGCAGTGCACAAAAGGGGCATGGCGCCACGGCAACCATGCGCCATGACCCCTTTGGCTGGCTATCTGCATACGCCAATGGCCAGTGTCGCGTCATTGACATTGGCGCCGACGGTGGCCGTCTTGGCGTTGCTATTTTTGTAAATACGATAGAGCGATGATCAAAATTACAAATACTGAACACAAACTGGTCGTACCTGCCAAAAATTGTAACATACACGTGTTCCTGGGTTAGCCTAGTCAATATACGTCTTGAATTTGAGGGTAAGAATGTAATCCCAGTGGTGCTCGCACCAACCAAAATTTATCAGAACGCAGAGGTGGTCCTATAAGAGGCCTTTACCCTTTGAAAAGAACAGAGAATTGCGAGGAAGGAAGTGAAAATTTCTTAGGTTCCAGGGTGCTATCATAATGGGAACTAACAAGGCGTACATATGTTTTTGGTTCTTGACGCTGCTTGCCTTGTCATCTGGTATGATATAACTCCGAGATTGATTGAAAATTTGTAATTTTTTGTTGATTTTGGAGATAGGCCTTTTCCAGTTCTTGAGCATATATATATATATATCCATTGTGTGCGTGCAGAAGAAACGCTGGGATCGGAGGGCAGGACTTGTGAACAGGCTAGCAAGACATGGGGCAACAAGTGGTGCACAAAGCCCGGCACCTGCAACATACCGTGCATCGCCGAAGGCTTCAGCGCCGGATACTGCATCATCCTTCGTAACTGCATGTGTACCAAGTGCTGCGATGGCTGAATAATAAGAATTTTTTTTAATTAGATCCTGTGGTGCCATTTAAATACAAAAATAATCCATATCGTACCGTATTTATAATTCTAGCTTCGTCCTGACCGCGGAAGAACACGGCCGAGACACGTGTCTCATTCTGCGGTTGGTGAGCGCGAAAAGCGAGCGTCACGCGTGGGAGCTCGGCCCTCTTTCCGTGGTCGTTGAGCGCAGGAGCTTGTCGTCATCTTTTTACGGTCGCCGAGCGCAGTATATAGGCTACGTTCCGTGGTCACCAAGCGCAGAAGTTTTGTGCTCAGTACGGCCCACGTGTGCTTCCGCCGCACGCCCGCCTGTGCGTTGCCCCGGCAGTATTCCGTGGCACCAACGCGCACCTGCAACCACAGCTCATTTTTTTTAATGCATGAATGATGTGTTAATCATTTTTTTAATGCATTCAATGCATGAATGATGCGTTACCCATTTTTTAATGCATGCATGAATGCATGGTAGCAGCATGAATGTTTTTAACGCACGACTGGCTCGTGCTCGGGTGGTGCGGTAGTGTGCGGGTCTGTTGGTTTCGCATCCGTCTGGTTTACTGTACTGTTCACTGGGGTTCACGTTTTTTGAGCGTGGAAAGAGTCACGTGTTAGTCTCCAGTGCTTACGCGTTTGGGAGGTAACTATTTTTAGAATTGCAGTGTCAAAGAGGCTATCTTTGCAATTAAGGTGACAGCATAAAACAATTTTTTTAAAAAATCAAATAATATCATGTCATTGTTCGATCGAAGCTAGCTAGCTGCTAATGTATGTACGCTCACGCATGGCTAATGAGAGAAAATTTCTCAGCGGCACAATTAATATATTGCAAAAAGATGACCAATTAGCTCATACATATGCATTCTTGCATGCTTCACTAGCTTATGAATTAGTATTATGAGCGTAAGGGACGGCTGAAGCACCTCAAATTAGCAAGATAATTTTTCATAAGTATTTTTATTGATCATGGAGTATATGCTGTATGACCATCAGGGTTTTCAAAACTCCAAATTTTTAGGGGGGAGGGGGTTGTTAGGATGGGTTTTTGCCGAAAATCGAAAAATTTCAGCTAGTTTTAGGAAAAAAATCGAAATTTTTGGATTTTAAATTTAAAACCGGGGGGTGGGGGTTCCGGTAAACCAAACCATGATGACCATAAAGGACATTAATTAATTAAGATCACCCAAATTTTCCAAAATAATGATGTATTCCTCACAAAAATACGCTGAAATTTATACTACGTGCACGGAAAAATGGTCACGCCATGGATGGATGATTTTTTTTTTATCGATTGATTGAAATAATAAGATATGATTGTGCCTTGCGTGAGTTACATGCGGATTCTTGATTTTTCTATGATTGTATGATTTGATCTTGCGATAACATCTACATACACTGTTAATACTTAGTCAGTTATGGATATATTTACTAGCTCCAAAAAAAATAGTTTTTAACAAACTGTTACATCGAAAAGTAGAGAAAAATAAGTGCTTTTGAAAAGAGACTACAATGCCAAATGGAGCTTAATTTATATATACTAGTAAGTGCCCGTGTGTTGCGACGGAAACATAAACTATAGAAGCAAGTCAAATAAATTATTTTGAAGCCATTTTCATAACACAAATTCTGGGTGACACATAATTACAAAGCATTGTCAGAGTTTAATGAATAATGACCATCTTTGATTGGAAATCAATGGGGTATAGAAATAGGAAAAAGTCTATTTTACAACCCTGAACTTTTCGAAAAGTCCGAAAATTAACCTCCAACTTCAAAACCATCTAAAACGCAACCTCCAACTCTCAAAACCGTTCTGTTTTCACCCTTCGCCCCTTCCTACCTTCGGTTTTCGCTGATGTGGAGGTGGTTTTTGCTGACATGATGGTGGTTTTTGTTGGGTAAGGTGGGGCCCACATGTCAGTCCTACTTTTCCTTTCTTCCTCTCTCTCTCTCTCTCTCTCTCTCTCTCTCTCTCTCTCTCTCTCTCTTCCCCTCTCGCCTTCCGTGTTGCCCCCCTCCTGTCTCCTTCTCCACCGCATCGCCCCCCGCTGCCTCCTCCTCCCTCCCTCTCCATGCCTCCCCCGAACCGCCTCCTCCGCCCCCTCTCCATGCCCCCCGAGCCGCCCCGCCCCCTCTACTTGCCTCCACCTCCTCATCCTTCCTCCCTCTCCATGCCTCCCCCGAACCACCCCTGCCACCTCCTCCCGCTCTCCATGCCTCCACCGCGTCACCCACCACCGCCTCCTCCTCCCTCCCTCTCCATGCCTCCAGCTGACCCAGGTCGCCTACAATCTCGCCAACCTTGTCTGAACCACCACCTCATCCTCCTGACACTCCATGTTCCTTCACTAGAGACCATCGTCGCCGACCTCCACCTCCGTGCCATGGCCGCCGCCGGAGCCAACACGCCTCAGGCCACCTTGGGCCAAGCCGAGGCGACCACCAGTTTCATCGTGCCGAGGCCGTGCTCGTAAGTACATCGCCTTTCCCTCCCTATTGTTGGAGCTTGCCATCACGCATACAATGCCCCGCGCATCCCTCCCTTGCACCACCGCGGTGACCTCCTTCCCGGCAGCCGTGTCCAGCGTCCTAGAGGAGGTCGTTGAGGCTAGCGCCAAGCCTATGGAGGAGGCCGTGGATGGCGGTGCCGGCAGAGGTGAAGGAGTACGGGAAGGGGGCGATGGAGGCGGCGGCATCGGTGGTTTCAGCTCGATTTGGGGGATTTGGAGATTTGGGGGAGAAGAAGCACGGTCCCTGCACGCCTTGCTTCTCCTCTATTTTCTCCTTCTCCATCGACCTCTTCTCTCTATTGGGCCCCTTCCTCCGTGCCATGGCCGCCGACAGCCCCCACGTCTGCTACCTCTACGGCGTCATCACCAGCAACAACTCTACCATGCGCCTTCTTCTGAGGATGGGTGAGGCCGACCAGTAGTTCCCAGCATGGACACGCACCGTCCAGGAGGGTGAGGCGTGCCTCGCCGTCTCCACCGCATGGGGGCTCTCATCTGTGGAGGTGGCGGCACAACTCTGGGAGCACTGCCCCAACGAGCTCGTCATCGCCGCCGACATGCGTGTGCTCCGCATCGTCGCCTCCACGCTCCTTTGTCCACTCTCATCCGCTGAGGTGGTGGCATGGCTCTGGGAGAAGATGACGAACAGAGGAGAGGGGGGGCCGAGACGGCGCACAACGGGCCGAGCACACACACAGGCTTAGAGGGAGCAGGCAGTGCATCCAGAGGGAGGTGTAGGGGTCGAGACCGAGCCAAGCAGCGGGCGGACCAAGGCAGTGTCGCTGGTAGCCGGTGGCCAGGAGCGGCGTCGAGACCAAGCCGGTAGGAGGAGGCGGCACCGTGGAACCCAAGAGCCACCAGGAGATGAAGCAGTGGGGAATGGGGATAAAAGAAGAAGCAAGAGGATGAGAGCCTGGCTGTTCGGCCGTGATTGGAAAGAAAGGAATGAGAGGATTACATGTGGGCCCCGTAAATAGATTTTTTTTTGTTTTATTTGCTAAGTGACTGTCATGTCATCGAAAAGAATATTACATGTCAAAACCATTGACACATCAGCGCCACATCACCCAAAACCACCCCTGTTTGGGTTGAGGGGGGTAAAATGAACGGTTTTGATAGTTGGGGGTGTAGGATGTCCGGTTTTGTAGTTTAGGGTTGAAATCCAGACATTTCGAGTAGTTCAAGGTTGTAAAATAGACTTTTTACATAGAAATATGAAGTGAAGATAGCAGCAACCACAACCATGGGCAAAAAGACTTACTGATCTATCAGTTCTTGGGGTTTCAGTGATTCAAAATCAAGTTCCTAAGCATTCACAATGACCCTGAAGCTCTTTCTAGAAATACCTGAAAGGTAAATGAGATAATCTTAGACTGAAATCATTTCATAACCAAGTTCTCAGGCATTCACAACAAGCTATCCAGATAGCAGCATCCGTTGCGCGTATCAATGACATGAGAAAAGGCATCTTCTTTTATATGAACGGACTGCCAAGGTGTTGTACAAATCTCGAATTTGAGAACATTTAACATATCCCTAACCGAAGATCTTTGTACAGTGTTCGCAGGAGCTTCTTGCAAGATCTTTGTCTAGAAAAGGTCGACTTTTTTTTTTAAAACTGCATTAAAATCATGCAGGATAGTGGAGAAGAATATGAAAGCAAAGCTACCCATGAGGAAAAAGAAGCTTCAATGCAAAATTGAAGTTAGTGTAGCCCAAGAAGAGCTAAAACTAATCTTTTTCAATGACGGTGTGATGACAGAATAATGCTGCAATCCCAAAAGAGGGTGATACATATCATCTAACGTGACCCAAATCGTACAATAAATATTAAAATTCTCTTACACACATATCAAGCAAAACATATGTGTACACATTTAGTAGTTGATGTCGTTTCTTGTCAAACATGAATACAAAGAAAACACTTTAGTGCATTTCTTAATTTTTAGAAGCTGAGAAAAAAAAATGATAAGAGCAAAGAAAATTTTCTAATAGTGATACACACAGTAAGACTGAATAATTTTTTTTCTATCATTGGAATCTAAGAAGGGCCATTTAAATTTGGTTCCAATGAAGATTCTGGGTTGAAACAATTAATCTAGGAAAATGAACACGTGACCTACTTGAAAGTGTGAATTACGACCAACACGTTTAATATGAGGAATCTTCATATAAAATTTCTACAACAAAAATAGCCGTATTCAGATAAGTAGTTTGTTTTAGAGATTTACCTTTGGAAATTTTAGCCGAGATCTCCGAAAATTTATGAGATTTTCTTATGTCTTCGAGATTTTATGGAGATCTCGACTGGTAACCAAATTTGAATTCAAAATGATGTTCCCATTTCAGTATACGAATCATCCTTCCATTGAAAGCAACCAAAAAGAACGAAAAAATATCCAAATTCGAGTTCAAAGGACAAAGAATGTTCATTAGCACAATGATTGGGCAAGTATATTTCAACAAATTATTGCCATAAATGTTGGGAGACGGGTAGGCTACGCTAGCTAACATTTCAAAAATTCTACCACGTAAACTAGGAAGCCATGCAAGTAGAAGATCACAGATCATTACCACTAGACGCGCAGAGCAGCGGAAGAAGAGTTGGAGCAGCTTGGTCCAACGTAGAGCGCGTCGATGTAGTGGTCGTAGTCGATCGTCTCCTTCAGCAACTTTTGTAGTTCCTTGTGAAGATCGCGGATCGTCCTCAAGCGCAACAGCAATCGCAGTAGCGCCTCTACGATATCCACACGTCCAGGGAAGGAACAACCGTACGCCGGTGTGCTAGCACCAAGTCGCATGACAGAGCTCTAAGGAAGATGGCGGCTAGGGTTCCGGTGGAGCAACTCTCGTCCTCGCCGCACCTTATATAGTGCTCATGACGGATCCTATCCAAACACGTTGTACGAATCGTATCTGTACTAGTTTGTTCTAACCCGTTAAGTGTGTGGCCCGTTAGGTTTATGCGTAATCGGTTGTGACTCAGAAACCCTTTCCGACCACGAGTCGTTAGCGGTTCTTAGCAAAACATAGCGATTCCCGAATACACATAAATTATATCGGATGAACCTTAATGCAATATGATCTACGACTAGGTCCTCATCACTTACGACCAGGTCCTATCTCTATACAACCGATTCGTAACTCCTTACAACCAGATTATGACCACTCTGTGATTACGTTCGAACAGTCTACGACCAGCTCGTATCTCCATATGACCAGTCTGTAACTGATCGAACTAAGTGACCTACTCATGTATTCTCCCTTTGCCTCACGATATCTAGTTAAACTCCAAATGAGATGTTGTGTCATCCATGGACTGTTCAATACTTTTTCGATGAAGTGTCGGATAACTTCACATGGTCGAACACTTCTACCACTAGTGGCATGGCCATGCACTTTCTTTATTCGACCACAACGAGGGGCCTAGAGACATATCTCCTGTTATGTTAGGAGGGGCAAATCCCATATCCGACCAGTCACATTCATTTGCATGTTTCATAGCATACCTGAAAGCTACCTTTATAACTACTCAGTTACGAGCAGCGTTTGGCAACCCCTAAAAGTGCTATTACACATGTAGGAAACCATGCTGATCTTAGGTCTAAGGATTATGCATCATCATTGCTTGAGACCAACTAACGACACATAAAATCATAACAATATCAATAGTGTCTCAAGGTGGGTCTTATCCAACACCATGTTCTCTAACATGTGTCCATATTATTGGTTTGATATCTCCATATCCATGACCTGTGAAACATAGTCATCAACCAATACATATGCTAGTCTATTCATATGTGTCCTCATATGTTTCTGACCAGGGAACGTTTAAGAATAATCATCGCAGAAATATAGAGTTTCACAATCAAGTCACATACTTGATAATAAATATTAACGATATTATTCTGGGAACAAGATAACATATTATCCAATATTATGAACATAATGAAATATAATCATCTCTATGATTGCCTCTAGGGCATATTTCCAACAATAAATTGGTGTCAGAAACATAAGATGGATCTTATAAAATAGCGGCATTGCCACAAAACTGAACCATGATCGGTAGCCAAAGGCCTCACCTTGTCATTGGCAAGCACGAGTTCATCGCAGTACTTGTTCTTCCACAAGATGATTTTCCCACCGCACATACTAATCTGCAACCACGTAAACAAAATAATCACATCAGACACGGGCCAAAGAAAGTTGTGTTGATTGCCCATCATGCTGAACACAACATAGCAACAAACCGACAAAATTTCAGGTAAGAACTTGCCCTCATACTTGGCATGAGAAAATAGCATAACCAATCCCAAAAAAAAAAATAAAGAAAGAAAATGACATAACTGATCCCCAAACAATGGTTATACGTGAGTGCCCTATTGAATATTGATGTCTCTTTATTTCATGATAGAACAACCTCATAGTGGCATAATCAAATCTCAATTTGTAAGTATTGTTATGCTGGTAGAGCTTATCTCTAGATATTTTAATCAATGCCTATATGAGTATGCATTTTCTTTACACTATTACAAAACATGCTATACTGGACGCCTATGTTGTACTTATCATAGACGGTTATTATTAAGAACCGTTTGTGATATGTAGTGATGCCTAGAACCATCTATGATACGTAATTATCATAGACGGTTTGTAAATAGAACCGTCTGTGACAATTCACAAACGGTTTTTAAGAAGAGTCATCTGTGATAATAGCAGGCGTCACATACGGTTATTTTTTAAAACCGTATGTGAATTATCACAGACAGTTCTTAACAATAGCTGTCTATGATAGTGCAAACGTCACAGAAGGTTCTAAATAAGAACTGTCTCGTGATATGCAGGCATTAAATACCCAGCTGTCTTGATAGACCCCCTGCCCCTAGCGCCTCCACCCCCTTCCCGTTTGAGCCACCACCCCTACTGCCTCCTCTCCATTGCGCCACCATAGAGAGGTGAAGGAAGTGAAGGAAGGAGGCAGTGAGGAGAAGGAAAGGAGAAGGAAAGGAGGAAGCTAAAGAGAGGAGAAGGGATGAAGGAAGGGAGGAGAAGGAGACGAGGAAGAAAGGGAGGAGGATCTCACGGGATATTTGGGATTTTCATCGTGTGCCTAGGGTAATGATCTGTAACCCTTTATATTTGCCCTAGGTTAATCGCTAATCAATTTTATTATGTTTGGCCAATAGGAAGAGTAGTTGTGTGCATTAATATAATTTAATACTAATTTGTTACGTGCCTAGCGTAAATAGACCGAAACTGGATGTACGGTGAGAACTGTGTGAGTGAAGAGTACATTAATGGCATGTCTACTTTTAGAAGAGCCAGCGAGCATGATATGTTGAAGAAGAGGATAAAATTTATGTATTGTCTATGCATTAATTGCGGTAATATGAAGATGTTTAACAACCCAGCGCAGATCGAAGCGCACTTGATTTGTAGGGGCTTCAAAAGGGGTATCCATATTGGGCCAGTCACGATGAAGAGAAGATTATACAGAAAGTTAATAATAATGACATCGTCGAGGAAGTCAACGATATGCCGGATGTGGACTGTGCTTTTGATGAGGATAGGTCGCACGATGACAATCTGAATTAGATCCTATGCGATGTAGAAGGAAACTATAGTGAGAGAGAGTTTGGTAAATTCGATGGCTTAATGGAGGACTCGGGGAAACCTTTGTTCCCTCGCTGCAAGCCGGAATATAAAAGGTTGTCATCCGTGCTTGTACTGCTGAAATTGAAGGCAAACAATGCTTGATCCAATTAGAGTTTCACGGTGTTGTTAGGTCTCCTAGCGGACATCCTTTCAGAGGGAAACGTGTTGCCCAGCACCACCTACCAAGCCAAGAAGTTTCTTTGTCTATTGGGAATAGAAGTAGAAAGAATACATGCATATCCGAACGATTGTATCCTCTACCATAAGAAATATGCAGACATGCATGCATGTCCTGTTGAAAGCATCTAGGCCCCTAAAAATTGTTTTCGTAATTAATGATAATATGTGAATATGGGATTAACGTGTTTATTGAGTATTTACAAGGTTAAGTCCTATTGGTGAGTTTGATGACTTGAAGATGCATGCTAAAGGACAACATGAAGATCTACATGGCTCAAAGACAAGGTACAAGTAGTCTAGGATCCTTTTTATGTTCTACCGGTCTTAGGAGAAATGGTTGGAAGACCGTATTATAGGTTAAATGCCATACTACTAAGAGAGATCGTGACTAGTAGCTTGATAGCTTGTTCGTTTACAAATTGGATCAATTTAGGATCATGCACGCATTTGAATTTGATTTGGAAAGCCAACTGTGCAATTGTTAGGACAATCGGTAGTACCGAAAACTACATGGCGGAACTACCGCATAGCGGTATGACCGCATATCCTTTGACTGTATTACCGGTGAACGTTCGGACCGTCCGAACGAATGATCCAATCGTGCGGTTAAGATCTGTGGTCCGAACGGCAAATCGATTCTAAGCCGTCCACGTAATCAGTCCGATCGGGCTAAGGTGATCTGGTTGCTCAGCGGTACGACCGAATCGCGGTGTGGTATTACCGCAACCTGGTCGTTCCAATTTCTAGTTGGCGGTACGTAAAAAACAGAGAGACACCGTTTTTGGTTCGGTGTCTCACCCTGGGAACGGTAGTTCCAGGCTTTACTTGGTGGTACGACCGCATCGCTGTACGACTGCATGTTCAGCGGAACTACCGCTCCTCGGTTGATTCCGTTTTCTAGATGGCGGTATGTAATTTCTAGAGAAGCGACTTTTCGGCTGGAGTTGAAAACCGTGCGAACGGTAGTACCGCTCCATTGTGCGGTATGACCGGCCCAAGCGGCAGTACCACAGCTTGGTTGGCGGTAGTACCGCTATGGAATTTTCACCGGCTATGTTAGAGGAGTTAATGCTATTGTTATAGCTATTACTGTGCTCTGACATGGGTGCGGTAGTACCGCGACTTGGTTGGCGGTAGTACTGCATTTTGCTAAAAGTTGGGGATTTCCTCCCCAACGGTCATATTTGTTGGTGTGGGGGGTGTATAAATACCCCTCCACCTGCACAAGGATAGTATGCTAGACCTCATTTAACATCCATAGAGTCTTGAGCATCCTTTCAACTACTCAAATACACTTGTGCATTCATTGTGAGGTAGTTGAGCCAATTCAAATGCATCATACTAGATTGATCCATTACACTTGAGTGCCGTCAAGCGAAGATCATTGGTTTATTACTCTTGGTGTTTTGCCAAACACCTAGACGACTTGGTAGAGGT
The DNA here is from genome assembly GCA_036346405.1 of Phyllostachys edulis. Taxonomy (NCBI): domain Eukaryota; kingdom Viridiplantae; phylum Streptophyta; class Magnoliopsida; order Poales; family Poaceae; genus Phyllostachys; species Phyllostachys edulis. The sequence goes on along the minus strand of CM070568.1, from coordinate 27,558,768 downwards.
TGCATGGTGATCTCTTCAAGAAGAGTGTGAAGAGGCCCGGTGCCAAGATTGTGAGTGGCTTGGTGTTCGCCATCTCCAGAGCGGAGGAAGAACAACCAATAGTGATCGAGGGAAGGCTTAATTCGTGGAGCCGGCTTGATTCGTTCAAGCTTCCTCAACGTGGGCTAGTGAAGACCGGCAAGTCTTCGATACCACGGGAAAACATCGTTGTCTCTATTGTGGTTATTTCTAGTCTTTACTTTCCGCATTTACAATTCTAGCTTTTATCTTGTGTTGAATTGCTTAGCTAGAATTGTATCTAGTTTAGACTTAGTTCTTAATTAGCTTAAATTGTTAATTAGTCAAAAAGTTTAAAAACATCCTATTCACCCCCTCTAGTCGGTTATCCTTGATCCTACACTCGTGTGCAAAGCATTCTGATATAAGCGTAAGAATCACTCCGATGACAGCGAGGGCATCGAGATAAAGCAAAGACCTGCTGCTAAGGTGTTGTAGTATCTGTCTACAATCCCACATTTGAAGTGATTATTTGTGATCCGAAAAGAGGCAAGATTGTTGCGTTGGCACTCGGAGGAGCCTAAGATAGATGTAAAGATAAGACACCCTACTGATTCTGCCTAGTGGAGAAAATTCGATTGGAGCTTCCAAAACTTCGGTGCGGAACTGAGATATATGAGGTTTGGGTTGAGTACAGATGGAATGAATCCTTTCGGTAACATAAGCAGCCGACATAGCACCTGGGCTGTGAATCTATGTATGTACAACCTTCCTCCTTGACTGTGTATGTGTACCTAGCACCATTGTTGGAAGATCTTGTGACACTGTGGAACGAAGGGGTACAAGTATGGGATGCGTACAAATGAGAGAACTTCACTTTATGTGCCATGTTGTTCTGCACCATTAATGATTTTTCTACCCTTGGTAACCTATCGGGGTTTAGTACAAAAGGAGCCAAAACTTGTTTGCACTGCTTAGATGGTATCGAGAGTGTATAGCTGAACAACTCGTACAAAACTGTGTACATGCGTCACCATAGGTTCCTTCCCAAGTATCACCCATATCGCAAGATGAAGAAATAATTCGACGAAAATAAGGAGGACGGTTCAGCCCCAAAGGCTTTTAGAGGGAAAGAGATCTATGATATGGTTAAGGATATCGATGTTGTGCTTGGAAAGGGACGTAAATTGAGGATGCGTGAGAAGAACATCTGGAAGAAGCAAACAATTTTTTGGAACTTACCTTATTGGGAGCACTTAGAAGTTCGCCACTGCATCGATGTCATGCACGTGGAGAAGAATGTATGTGATAGCTTGATTGGTCTTTTACTAAACATTCGTGACAAAACAAAGGATGATGTCAACGTACAGTGTGACTTGGTTTATATGAACATAAGGACCGAGTTAGCACCGAAAGAGACCAATAAAAGACGAACGTATCTTCCCCCAGCTTGCTACACTATGTCCAAAGCCGAGAGGAAGGAACTGTGTCAGAGCTTGCATGGTGTGAAAGTTCCATCCGGTTACTCCGCCAGCATGAAGAAACTTGTTTCTTTGGAATATTTGAAATTAATTGGTGTGAAGTCTCATGATTGTCATGTGCCAATGACACAAATACTTCCTGTTGCAATTAGAAGTATTTCGCCGAACAAGGTCTGGAGTGGCAATCATGACGCTGTGTTATTTCTTTAACTCTATTGCTCAGAAGGTCATCGATCCCAAAAGACTAGATACTCTGCAGGCCGAGGTGGTGATGACTCTATGTCATCTTGAGATGTATTTCTCTCCGTCATTTTGATATCATGGTCCATCTCATTATTCACCTTGTGAAAGAGATAAAGATATGCGACCCTGTATTCCTACGTCATATGTACCCGTTCGAGAGGTATATGGAAATTCTCAAGTCCTATGTACAGAATCGATCTCGGTCGGAGGTATTGTTAATAGCTCTATAATCTACACACATCCTCCATATGTTGTATTTCCTAGGAAAAAAAAATAATAGGAACGAGACAAGGGCCAAGACTTTCGCGTACGTACCCTTTGTCCAAGAGCGTTTGCACCTGCCGTTGAATTTCTTTTGTCTCCTCTAGGTTTGTATGGTAAGGCAGCCTGTTGGGAAGAGGGGCTCCTGGTACCAAGTCAATTTGATGTTCAGTGCCTCTAATGGGTGGTAGACCAGCGGGCACCTCCTCCGGAAACACGTCCTCATAAGCCTATAAAACTTGAGAAACAATGCTAGGAAGAGATGTTAAGTCATTAGTAGAAAGCAATGCATCTTTGTATAGCAATACAAAGTGCATTAAAGTGGGATCATCTCTCATGTCTCTCAAATCAGATTTGATGGCTACCATGACTATCTTTTTCTCTCCCTCATTCTTTCTTTTCCCATTTGGTTTTGGCTTATGGCTCTCACTCACCTTTTGTGGAATCACACTCTTTTTCTCTCCCCCTCTCTCCCCCTCTACATGCACCTCTATCGTTTGCATATTATCATTTACAATTTGAGGAGTTAATGGTCGCAGCACTACCTCCTTGTTGTTCCATATGAACTTGCATTGATAGGTTCTACCATCATGAATCACGACCCGATCATATTGCCATGGCCTTACTAGCAGCAAGTGACAGACATTTGTGGACACAACATCACATTCCACGGTGTCGCGACAAGTGCCAATCTCAAACTCAAAATCTATGGTGTATCCAACACTCATTGACTCTTTCTTATGCAACCATTGGATCTATATGGATGTGGATGTTTCTTGTATCTCAGTCCAAGTTTAGTGCAAAGCTCTTTGCTAGTCAAATTATGACAACTTCCACCATCAATGATTACCTTGCAAAATATGCCATCCTTGCTAATTTGAGCTCTTGTTTGAAAAAGATTGCAACGTGGTTTATGGGTGTATGTTGGTTGTACACTCAACAACTCAACATCGATGGAGTACACACAAGTATAGGACCAACCACGGGATCACAGTAAAAAACCTCATGGACCTCCTTCTTTTCCTCACCAAGTGCGTCTTCATATCTCTCCAAATCAGCAGGGTGCTCACCTTCATCCTCACTAGTTGAATCATACTCCCTACTCTCCATCATCAGCATTACCTTGTTATTTTGAAGGATCAGTTATGGCGACTAGGGGGGGGGGTTGAATAGGCGCAAATTAATTTTCCCCAACTCAAGTATTTCTTCTCTTAAACTCCAGTGCAATGAGGAAGACACTAGGTTTAAGAACACCAAGAATAGACCAAGATCGGAAAGAACAAAACAAGAAATTCAAAAACCTAGCCGCTAAGAAACCTCAAGAACTAAAGATAAACTTAACCAAATTTGGTGAAACTTGAACCATAGTAAGATTAAGTCCTTAGGGTTATGATTCCAAAAGGAATTGCAGAGTAAAGCCCAATGGAGAGATCTTTCTTTTTCCAAGTTCATGTTGCACCAAAACCTGTAATTTCAAAAACTTAGCCGCTAAGAAATCTCGAGAACTCAAGACCTACTCAACTAAAATTGACGAAACTTAAAACATAGCAAGATGAGGTACTTAGGGTTATGCTTACAAATGTAATTGCAGAATAAAGCCCAAGAGAGAGGCCTTTCTTGCTCAAAGTTCACGTTGCATCAAAACAATAATTTTAGAAACTTGGCTGTGCAGAAACATCAATAACTCAAGATATACTCATCCAAAATTGTTGAAACTTGAAACATAGCAAGATGAGGTCCTCAGGGTTATGATTCCAAAAGTAATTGCAGAATAAAGCCCAAGAGAGAGACCATTCTTGCTCGAAGTTCACGTTGCAACAAAACGACAATTTTAGAAACTTGGCTGTGAAGAAACCTCAATAACTCAAGCTATACTCATGGATAGGAAATGATCTTAGGGCTATGCTTCCAAAAGGAATTACAAAGATATGCCCAAAGTCTCAACCTTTCATGCAAATAGTTTAAGCTGCATCAAAAATAGTCATTTTAGCTCAAGAACATAGTTAATGCAAACACAACTTGAGTAAGAATGAGTTCTAATGGATCTTGATGGGTTGGGATATGTTCTTGATAAACCCATCAACCTCTTACATGTCTTAGATCCAATAGAACCACAACAAGTAGGAGGGGAAGAGAAACGTACGTTGCAACAATGAAAAGCTAGAAATGGCAAGAAATAATATAAATTTCAGAACATATATGAACTTGGAACTTTCATTGCTTTGAGAGGGAGGATTACAAAGCCACACTTCCTAGTGGTCAAAGCTCAGAAGAGCATAAGGAAAACCCTAAATCCTTCTTAAAGACTTGATAGTGGAAGCATACATCTAGCCCTCTATTTATAGCCTTATGGGAGCAACCTCAACCATTGGATCACCTCAAGGGCTAAGATTAACTCTCTCCACTCATTCATATCCACTTAGAGTTCAGCCAACTCTACCCCTTGCCTAGGATATCCCTCTAGACTAGCTACAATTACATCAATGCCCTTATGTTGACTTTGGTCAACATAAGTCACCTGGAGCTACCATGCTGCTGCACCTTAACGGTCTTCGCTCCTCGTTGACTTGTCACATCCCCACCTTGTGTCTCGAGATCCGAACACCCTCGGAACGCCTCGCTGGCACTTGGACGCTGCGAAGTCACCCTGAGTCACCACACGGACCCGTCTCGCACATTTTTCATGAAGACTCGATCTCCATAACCGGACTTGATCCCCGATTATCTTCTAGACCACCATGATCGTTCTGGATACCAAGCTCTGCAAGCTTGTTCCCGATCCCGCGTCGATGATCATCCAAGCTATCAAGTCAACCTACAATCAACAAAGACGAAGAAATCGTTTTCTAGGCACAAGTACTGCGCAGTTGACCATCATTAGTGAAAACATGCATCATAACATCCCATGAAACCTAGTTGAAACTCAAAACTCGACTTTGTGAACTTCAACAACTCTCAAACCTTCACCAACAAGTCCTAAATGTTGTCAAATATTCATCACAATATGGAAAGGGCCTCCACATGGCCTCTCAATCTCCCCCTTGATGAATATGTTGACAACCCGCTTTAAAATGGAAATGGAAGGTTTTAAAAGAAAAGAAGATTGCAAATAGACTAACTTGGTCCAGAAATGAAGGAAGAAGATCATAACCAAGTTGCCAAAAAAGAAAGGAGCTCAACACTAGAGAAAAAAAAGTGTGCTCAAAAGCTCTAAAGACATTAAGCTCAAAAAGATCAAATGAAGAAGATGATAAGCAAATGAGCTAAACTTCATTTGAAAATTGTTTTGATGCACATTTAAGCTCAATTATGGTTGAGATTAGCATTAAGTAAAATTTTGCCTACATTTCTCCCCCCCCCGTCAATTTAGTCATCAAGGGACTAGTTAATACCAATGAGCACAAAAGATAGCATGTATGCATGAAATGCATGGGAATACAAACCTAAAGAGCTTTGTATATTATTCAACATGAATATGAAGCTCAAAGTATTACACCAAGCCACCTCAATTTAGAAATTGCTAAACTAGTTCATGACCAAATATATAGCATAAAGCAAAGACTAGCAAGCAAGATAAGCAATTTGGACAAATTAAGGCCAAGTTTTGCATGATTACACAAGTAGCAAGTTCTTAGCATAATTTCAACTAAAAATACATAGCCATGTCCAAGATGCAAAGAAAAACCTAGAGTTCAACCTAGTCAACACTTTGGGCGTGCTACAAGTTCATGAAAGAACCTAAAACTCATTTTATGTGATATTTTTGTCTGCAAGGTGTGATGGAACCACATCTTTTGCAATTTTCAACATTTTTCATTTTTTTTGGTGAAGTTGATCTCACATATTTTCAATATTCATTTCTTATTTTTTTTGGTGAGGTTAGCCTCACATCTTTTCAATATTCATTTTTCATTTTTTTTGGTGAGGTTAACATCACATCTTTTTCTATGAGCAAATTTACACAAGGTTCAAACATGATTCAAAATAGCTCAAGCCCAAATTGCTCTAGGGACTCTAGTAGAGATTCAGATTATCTAAAGACATGGCATAAGTATTAAGAGTAAAAAAAAGGAAGTGAAAGCTACAAGTTTCATCAAGTTTTCAATAAAGCTCATGTTGACATTTAAAATTTTCCTTTAAATTTCAGTAAGCATTGATAAGCTAAATGGCACATATCTAGGCATGAACAAGCTAGCAAAGTATTTTATTACGATAGCAAGGTGTGAATGATATGAAGCAAGATTTCAATGTGAATAATAGACAAAGCTCCTTATCATCTAAATGAGTATATCACATACGGCTACATGATATGCATGATGAACAAAATAAATATCCAAGCTTCCCCCCCCCAGCAACCAGTGAGTCAATTAGAGACATTTTGGTTTAAGTTGAGTTATGACAACATTAAGCTCAAGAAAATCTCAAACGAACTCCACCTGAACCAAAGCTATAAGCAAGAGAGAAGAAGCTTGGGAAACGAAGAAATGGCACACCATAAAGCATAGACAAGATAGAGGGATCACTAAGGTACAGACTCACTCTTATCCACCCACATATGACTCTAGGACAAGCTGATCATCTAAACACAAGGGAGTAAACACGTTCCATGTCTACCCAGGGGGCCCAACACCTGCTAGACCTATAAGAAGTGAGTGAACTCAACCTAGTAAGAAGAGAACAACTAATAAACATCATCCTAAAGCAACAAGATGAGAGGAAGAGGTCTAATTTTCATATAAGGATAACAACTATGGTCTATGCTAGAAAGACTAATCCAAAAGCACACACAAGCATGGTGTAGAAAGTAAAACAAGAAGTAAATGAATATATGAAACATAAAGTACATGATGCTCCCCCTCAAAGTATGCCAAAAAGACACACAACCCCAAGCTCTCCCCACTAAGCCGTGAACCTTGAGCTATCTGAAGTCTTGGTAAAAATATCAGCTATCTGGTGGTCACTCTTAACAAATTGAACCACTATGTTACCCTTCTCCACATGGTCTCTAAGAAAATTGTACCGAATATCTATGTGCTTGGTCCTAGAGTGTTTCACTGGGTTCTTGGCAATGCTAATGGCAGAAGTGTTGTCACAGAAAAGTGGAACACTATCTAAGGCTAACCCAAAGTCCCGCAAGGTCGAAACCAACCAAAGCACTTGACTACAGCAACTAGCGGTTGCAACATACTTAGCCTCTGCAGTGGACTATGCAACACCTGACAGCTTCCTAGAAGACCAGGAAATAAGAGAAGTGCCAATGAATTAGCAAGTGCCAGAAGTGCTCTTCCTATCTATCCTACAGCTAGCAAAGTCTGATACCTCGGACATGTGATAAGAACAACTGGGGTCAACAAGCCAAACATCTTCCTTCCCAGCCCGGCAAACCTGAGTCAGTGAGAAGAAAACATCGGTGGCTCCGTAATAGGGTAAATAAGAGCAGATCTAGGAACCAATACCGAGTCACACGACGAGCAAAAAAACCAATCAAAGAAACAAAAGACTGACCTCTAGCGTCACGACGCAACCCAGCTCTAACAAAGCCAGAAGATATAGAACCAGAAATCGAACCTCTGCCAGGTCTGGCTGCCATTGAAGGGCTAGTCTGACTAATCCTCCAACGTCTGACGGGCTGGTCAGGAGCAAAAGCAGTATACTCGTCATGTCGTGGATAGCTACCTCGACTGGGAAAATGAGGTCTATCCTCAAGACGACGAAAACCTTGACCAGGAGCAACTCGAGGACCAAAACCAGAAGAAGCCTGAAAACCAAGTCCTCGATAATGCCCCAAAAACAAAAAAGAGTCATAAGAGCCAACCACAACCCTAGACCTCGTGTTGGTCTTAGGAACACTCCGACTCTGGGCTGACCCTGAATACCCCTAAGAGCATGAACACGGTCATGTTGCGCGACCTTGGCATGCCTAAAGCAGAACTCAATTAAGTGTCCATCCTTCTGACATAAGGTGCAATGACGCTTCACCTTCTGAGAGGTCAAAGCAGTAGGAGGCACAACCTTACTATCAGAAATCCCTTGGACAAAGCTTGCAAACTCAAACATGTCTTCCTAGACTCGGGCACAACCTCGATAACACCTCCTTCTACAGCTCTAACAACTGCAGGTGGATGTTTCCTCACATCCTCTAGAATATCATATCCTAGACCTTGATTGAACTTGCAAATCTTGGATTTGTCCAGGATAAGGTTAAGCTTTTTCTGGCCTCCGACAAATTTTTCAAGAGTGTTCATGAGGTACTCACACTCCTGAAAGAGGGAAGCACATGAAGAACATGGGGAAGAAGAAGATGAAGAGCCAGAAGGAGAAGATCGAATAGCATGTGCATATCTCTCCCTATGTATAGCTGCCTTAAGCTTGAGGGCTTCACAAGACACACACGGGGTAGTCCTAACCTTAGCCATCTGGGTCTGAAATATTTTCCTAAAGGCCTCATGCATTTCATAAATTTCCTCCTCCAATTCAGCACAGAACATACAAATAGGTTGTGGCTTCTCTAGCAGGTCCTTAGTTAGCTTCACATATTTTTCATCCAAAACAATCAATTCAGATTTTAGTTTTTCACAATTGTTACATGGTGAGCTAATAGGAGCCTTAGAAGCATATTGAGCCATTTTCTTATTATGTCACACATGTCCTGAAGTTGCTTAGATACAGATTCAAGTTCAGCAGTCAACTTAGGACAATTAGCAAAAGAAGTAACAGGCTCACTCAAGGCATCATACATCACAACAATTTTTTGGTTTGCATTCCTCAAATTATTTTTCAAGTTGGTACAGCTATCACAAGTTTCAGGCAGACCAAGGAGGAAGGTATACAGTTCTCTAATAGCATTGTCCTTAACCTCACATGAGGTACAAATAGTAGTCTCAACAGCAACAACATCAACAATAGCAGAACAAGACTAACAAGGAGTATCTCTAGCTATCTCCAATTCAGCTAACAGACAAACATTCTCCACCTTAAGCAAATCCAGCTCAGTGGTCACACTATCATGAGAGGTCCTTAGTTTCTCCATATCTCCAAGCAAAGAAGAACATACATCACAATCATCATGGGAGGAAATAGATCTAAGGGAAGCAAGCTCCCGTGACAAGATCTCTACCTCCTTCTCCAGATCACCACACTTAGCCCTAGACCTAGCATAGAACTTTTCTAGCTTCATAAATGCATCATTAAGCTGGTCGTAGGAAGGGCCTACCTCATTGGAGTCGTTGTAAAGATCGACATCGCTGATGCCATTCTGGTCAGCCATGAAGCACAACCCGGTGAAGTCGTCGCTACCCTTGGTGTTCTTTTGCGGATCATCCTTGCCATCATCATCGCTCCTGCCCTCCATGTCACTGAAGTCGAAGTTGTCGAAGGCGGTGAGGACGTGGTGGAAGAGCTTCTTTGCCTTGCTAAAATTGTGGTACTTCTTCTCCTTGCTTTGATCACGAGCTGGAGGCTTCTTGTTGCGGTTCTTGTTGGTGTGGTCGTTCTTGCTCGCACCGTCATAGTCGTTCTTGCCCTTCTCCAGCTTGGGGCAATTCGCACGAATATGATTGGGGCCACCACACTCGAAGCAGATCACCATACCTCCTCTCTTTCTCTCTCTAACCCTCTTGTATGCATATGAGAATTTTCTGGCTAAGAGGGCTAAGTCATTCTCTGGAAACTACTCAAATTGATCATCACTCATCTCACATAAAGCAACCAAAGAAAAACCAGAAGCACTTTCAGAAGATGGTTCAGAAGTAGCTGTGGGATCAGTGACCAAAGCCATCGACTGCGACCTCATCCTGTGAGAGACAGTGTCGATCTCATGAGTCTTGAGGCGTGAGCACAGCACGTCAAGACTCAAGGTTGACAAATCAGTCGTGTCCTTGATGGTTGTCACTTTCATCTCCCAAACTCTAAGATCCAAAGCAGAAAGCATTTGATGAGCATTATCTGAGTCTCAGTATGTGAGACCAATAGCTCGAAGGTTGCTCAATATCTTGTGAAATCTGCCAAAGCATTCATCTAAGGACTCACTAGCAAGCATCTCAAATTTGTTGTATTCTCTCTTGTATTGGTCCTGTCAGACAGTTTTGATCTGGGTGGTGCCCTCATGGTATGCATCAAGGGTCACCCAGATGTCGTATGTCGACGAGAGGTGAGAGATCCGATCAAACTCATTTTGGATAAGACCCTGAATGATGATGTTCCTTGCCTTAGCATTTGCCACAACATCCAGAGTATTTGCAATAGTGATGTTTTCATCGGCAGGAACAACAAACCGAGTCTTAACCTTTTTCCAAATCAAATAGCCTTGAGCCTGAATGTACGACTCCATCCTACTCTTCCAAAAGGTATAGTCGACCGCATTGAACATAGGAGGCTTGGTGGAATACTTATTCATCGCCATAGCTCAAAGACCGATCAAGATCTAGAAAGAGCAAAACCGAGCTTTAATACCAATTGAAGGATCGGTTGTGGCGACAAGAGGGGGGGTGAATAGGCACAAATTAAATTTCCCCAACTCAAGTATTTCTTCTCTTAAACTCCAGTGCTATGAGGAAGACGCTAGGTTCAAGAACATCAAGAATACACCAAGAACAGAAAGAACAGAACAATAAATTCAAAAACCTAGCCGCTAAGAAACCTCAAGAACTAAAGATAAACTTAACTAAAATTGGTGAAACTTGAACCATAGTAAGATGAGATCCTTAGGGTTATGATTCCAAAAGGAATTGCAGAGTAAAGCCCAATGGAGAGACCTTTCTTGCTCCAAGTTCACGTTGCACCAAAATCTGGAATTTCAGAAACTTAGCCTCTAAGACAGCTAAGAAATCTCAAGAACTCAAGATCTACTCAACCAAATTGATGAAACTTGAAACATAGCAAGATGAGGTCCTCAAGGTCATGATTCCAAAAGTAATTGCAGAATAAAGCCCAAGAGAGAGACCTTTCTTGCTCAAAGTTCATGTTGCATCAAAACAGTAATTTCAGAAACTTGCCTATGAAGAAACCTCAATAACTCAAGATATACTTATCCAAAATTGATGAAACTTGAAACATAGCAAGATGAGGTTCCCAGGGTTATTATTCCAAAAGTAATTGCAGAATAAAGCTCAAGAAAGAGACCTTTCTTGCTCAAAGTTTACGTTGCATCAAAACAGCAATTTCATAAACTTGGTTGTGAAGAAACCTCAATAACTCAAGATATACTCATCCAAAATTGATGAAACTTGAACCATGGATAGTAAATGATCTTAGGGCTAAGATTCCAAAATGAATTACAAATATATACCCAAAGTCTGAACCTTTCATGCAAATAGTTCAAGCTGCATCAAAAATAGTCATTTCAGCTCAAGAACACAGTTAATGCAAACACAACTTGAGCAAGAATGAGTTCTAATAGATCTTGCTTGGTTGGGACATGTTCTTGATGAACCCCTCAACCTCTTACATATCCTAGATCCAATAAAACTATAACAAGTAGAAGGAGGGGAAGAGAAACTCATGTTGCAACAAAGAAAAGCTAGAAATTACAAGAAATAAAATAAATTTCAGAACATGTATGAACTTAGAACTTTCATTGCTTTGAGAGGAAGGATTATAAAGCCAGAATTCTTGGTGGGCAAAGATCAAAAGAGCATAATGAAAACCATAAATCCTTCTCAAAGACTTGGTAATGGAAGCATACCTCTAACCCTCTATTTATAGCCCTATGGGAGCAAGCTCAACCCTTGGATCACTTCAAGGGCTAAGATTAACTCTCTCCACTCATTCATATCCACTTAGAGTTCAGCCAACTCCACCCCTTACCTAGAATACCCCTCTAGACTAGCTACAATTACATCAACGCCCTTATGTTGACTTTGGTCAATATAAGCCACCTAAAGCTACCACGTTGCTCCACCTTGACAGTCTTTGTTCCTCGTTGACTTGTCACATGTCCGCCTTGTGTCTCGAGCTCCGAACACCCTCGTAATGCCTCACTAACACTTGGACGCTACCAAGTCACCCTGAGTCACCGCATGGACCCGTCTCGCACCATCTTCATGAAGACTCCATCTCCATGACCGGACTTGATCACTAATTATCTCCTCATCCACCATGATAGTTCTGGATACCAAGCTCTCCAAGCTTGCTCCTGATCCCGCATTGATGATCATCCAAGCTATCAAGTCAACCTGTAGTCAACAAAAACGAAGAAATCATTTCCTTGGAACAAGTACCGCGCTTGACCATCATCATAACATCCCATGGAACCTAGTTGAAACTAAAAACTCGACTTTGCAAACTTCAACAACTCTCAAACCTTCACCAATATGTCCCAAATGTTGTCAAATATTCATCACAACATTGAAAGGGCCTCCAAATGGCCTCTCATATTTGGGCAATCCCTTTGCATATGACCACGACCAGGGCATTTGAAACATTGTATAGCACTACTTTTCACTGTGGAACCTACCGACGAAGTGCCACTAGCTATTGGATATGAGGTCTTCTTTGCGTTGGGAGTGGCTTGCTCTTTCTTGCTAAATGATGGGTGAAAGCTTGAACCACCACTTGGAGTTGTGCTCTTGCTAACTTTTGATTTGGACACAAATTTTCCTCCGCTGGATGTTGTACGGGCAGCAAAGGATGAAGATCTTGTAAACTTGGCATCGTCTTGCAATTGTCGTTCATCCTTTGTAGCTTGATGCACCAACTGATAGAGATTGTTATAAGCTAGGCTGAAAATTGACAATACACTTCACATTATGGTTCAAACTTGAGAGGAAACACGCAATGGTTTGCTCATCTTGTTCTTGAACCTTGGCCTGAATCATGGCTAGTTCCATCTCCTTGTAGTATTCTTCCACGGAGTGTGTTCCTTACTTCATATTCTATAATTTATCAAAAGGGTCACGTTTATAATGATGAGGAACAAAACGTGATCTCATCTCACACTTTATCTCTTGCCATGAAGTAATAGGGTCTTCTCCATTCTCAGCTCGTTGATTGATCACTTGTTCCCACCAATTCAATACATATCCCTCAAACTCAAGAGATGCCAATTGTTTCTTTCTTTCATCCGAATAGTTATGCATTCGAAAAATCTTATCAACCTTTAATTCCCAAGTAAGATACTCCTCGGGATCAGTACCACCTACAAATTTAGTCATAAAGAACTTGAGCTTGCCCAAACCATTGTCTTCAATGCGTGGACGATGATAGTTGTCATTGCGACGCAACGCGAAATCATCATCCCAATCTAGCCCAGTGCAGCACTACCTCAGCCTCCGCCTTGGCCACGGCCATGACCTCCAGGAGCTCCTCCACGTCCCTAGAGCAGCGGTGGACGCACGGCATTGGCCGCCACTCAATGGTGTGGTTCAAGAGGTGCATGGGCAGCAGCTTCACATCCTTGAACACTTGCTTCATCACCTCCATTGTGGGCCTGGATAATCCTAGTGAGTGCTCTAATGTCATCCCACAATTGGCGTGCATTTTGATCAGCTTGTAACTCCAAGTTTTGTACTTGTTTTGCGATGTGATCAGTAAAGGCGTCATGCTTCTCATGGAGTTGATCAAGACTGTTGTGCAACTCATGGCGAAAGTGCTCACGAAGTGCCCCAAATTGATATTGCTTGACGACTGCTTGTGGATCATTCTCCTTACCTCCCTCATCATATTGTTCATCTCCACCTGACATGATTAGTTATGCAAAGGAAACAAAAGCAGCAGCTTTGTATATGGATGATTTGTGGACAAATCACTCAATCTCACTTTTTCCTCTCCCAAGTAAAGTTCTTACCTTTCTGAAGTGAATTGAGGCCAAAACTTACACTTGATAGTAGATACAACATCAAGGTAATGATCAAGCGAATTTAAGAGTGTTTCTCAATAGCACAACGATGGTTATTTAGTAGAGCTTGGTATGGATGTGTATAACCTATGCAATCTGAAATTCAAGTTATCGTAAAGCTAAGTAATAATCCAAGCTAGAATACTTTGACTAGGTGCTGATCCAATAGGTTTAAGCAAAGTGTATGAATGCACACACAAAGATAAATGTGACTTAATGCAAACAATGGAATGAGCTAGTAAGAAGAAATCTAAAATTGAGATGAAAACTAGCTCGTTTTGCACCAAGTACTTGGAGAGATGCTAGCCAATTGTAATAAATATAATTGTAAGGGCACAAGATTGTTCAAAGAGATTAAATACACAATATGAAATTATGGACTAGGGTTTACTCTTCCCAATTTTCGGCCAGCTCCTTTTTTCTTTTTTGTTTTCTTTCTCAAAACCGCATGAACAATGCTCTCTCCCCTTCGGCTATTAGGGCAACGGAAATAAAAAAGTTGGTATTGGTATTTGCGGGTGTACACACACACACACAACACACTTTTTCAAGTCATGGTTTTTTATTCAAGCCGGCTGCCTTTTTCTCTCTTCTTATGCAATGGCCGAAATAGGGTTTTGCTTCCCTCTTGATTGCGCAAGTATCAAAATTCTGCAAAGTGTAAATAAGCCTAAGAACAAACCTAGTGCAATGTTCAACAGTTAGTATCAAAGATGAATAAGAATATAAGTGATGAATACTTTTGGCCAAACAAAATCACATTCCACTACAGTACCAAACGGTACAGGGTTCGACTTCGGTTACCTGTCGGTTTAGTTGTGAATTCGGTTGAACTCTAGTATTAGATTTTGGAAAAAACCAACCTTTCCCAAATGAGTTGGACAAGAGGTCAACAAAAGAACTCGGATTGTACTCACGACACAAGATAGAGGTGCGGCTAGGGTTTTGCCAAACCGAGTCGAACTCAAACAAAGACGGCGCACGACAAAAAGAGAAGGTGTGACTAGGGTTTGTCAAACTGACCAAAGGTGATAGAGGTTCATGGCGCATGGCACAAGATAGATGCGGCTAGGGTTTCCAACCAACTAAAAGTGACACGGGTTTTATGGCGCACGACAAAGAGAGGTGTGGCTAGGGTTTCCAAACTGAGCCAAACTCCAACAATGGCAGATTAGGGTATTGGCTATTCCGACCATTTTTTTAGGATTATGCGGATGCAACGATAAGCTACACAAAGGATCACAAAGATCAGCACGTAATTTTTTTTCTAATGTACTAAAACCTAACTAAACTCACATGAAATAACAGATTAAACTACGGTTTTGGTGTTGCAATTTTTGGTTTATTGGACTATAGGAATAAAAAAACAACAAGAAAACAATCTAAAACTAAAGGTAAATAATCCTACCGATTCAACGTAGCTCTGATACCAAGAGGATACAGGGTCACCCGATCTTCTCGATGTAGGATCAAGATACTCATGTGAGGCTTGCTGAATCTGTAATATCCCATTTTATTAGATAAGTATTTAATGAATTATAAATTGATTAATAGTCTAAATTTAGGAGGAAAATAGTTATGGGCCTTTGGCCCATACCTAGGCGGTGGGCCGGCCACCAATAAAAGAAAGACGGGGAGGGGAAACCTAGCATGGCACTGTAGCTATGGTGCCGCCTCCTTTGGGTGCTGCAGGCCAAGAAGAAGAAGGGAGGGAGGAACCCTGTTGGGTGCTGCCGGCCAAGGAAGAAAGGGAGAGGAAGGGGAAGAAGGAAGGAGGAAGATGGATCACGCGGTGTTCATCACGTTCGACAGTGGATTCTTCAAGGGTAATCCCGATTCCATTCGTTTAGTAGCGTAATTCTGGTAATTGCGTAATGTCGGTAATAGATCAGTTTAGGGCAGTCTGTAGTGGCCGTCAATTTTGAGGATGTTAATTGCGAAATCAGGTCTGGCCATCTCCTAGAGAGTTGTAGATAATGTCATTAGCTTTCCGTAGGTTCTTGTATCATGTCGTTTGGATGAGCGGATTAGGAGTTATGATTTTCGTAGCGTTGTTGTTCTGCGGTTCTGTCATAATTCTGACAGTTAATATTAATCGGTCATTAGAAAGTAGTTAAAATATTATTTAGAATATCTCACCAGAACTAAAGTTGTAGGTATTTTTATTAACTTTCCATAAAGCTAAAGAATACAAATTTTGGATAACTGGACTGTAAGATATGTCAATTTTAGTCTTGCTGTCCAGAACTACTGCTGAGATTTTGTTGTTCAATTAATATGTATGGTAGAGATAGAAGATGGTTGAATCTAGGAAGCTTGCCAAATATTTAGAATGGGACTGTCTGTTGAGGGGACAGACAGATGTTTATGATTTTGGAGTTGGGATTGCGCTAGAGAGTGTAGCGAATTCATATTTGCTTCAAGCTTTGTTTTGTCCAGAATTGCTATATTAGAGTGCTTGTTAATTTAATTCAGGTGGGGGTTTGGTTCCAGGGGTAGCGCCCTCTTCGCGTCTTCCATCTTCGCACGGTTGAGGCAAGTACAGTTATTGATATATTACTTAGGTGTGATTGATCATGTTTGCAAGTATTATGTACATATTTGCTATACATGGATGCTAGAATGATATGTATGTTAATGATCAAGAATGCTAGAAGTATGAGTAAGTTTTATTCATGTATGATGCTGCTGCTAATATATGTTAATGATGGATAGAAGAATTGTTCATGTGCATCATGTTATCATATTTGAGGCTTGGTCACATGGTGACCAAGCATTGATTTGAGGTCCCTGTCATGTAGATGACGGGCTTGTGGTCCCCATACTCGTGGAGTGTGGGCATTGATTTGAGATCCCGGTCATGTAGATGACGGGCTTGTGGTCCCCACATTTGTAGAGTGTGGGCTTATGGTCCCTATGCTTGAAGGCACATACATTGGTATGCATTGACGGATGCATACTCTGTATTAACGGTAAATGCAAAGAGAAAAGACAAGGTGCACTGTGCATTTGCATTGCGTAAGCATGTGAAATATTTTATTGTAAAGATTTGTGGATGGATGTTGATGTTATAATTGTGTGTTCTAATGTCTTATTAATTGTACTTTGCTGAGTCTTTGGACTCACTCTTGCTATTGTTTATGTTTTTAGGTACCCTTCATACGAATGTCATGCATGGGAGGGAATAGACCTAAGATTGGTTACACACTGTCACGAATCATTCACAGTTGAATAAATTGGATGATGATTTAGTAGTTGAGTAAATTGCTTACAAGTTTTATTATGATTATGCCATATGCTTTGGATAATTTGTAATAGAGTTGATTAGCTTATTATGGATGCTTTTGATTATGCTTTAGTTGATTAGCATATTATGGATGTTCTTTTATGATTCATTTGAATTGGATGTTTGGATTAGTTGATTAGCATATTATGGATCCCAACTGTTGAGTTATTCTTGCGGCTGGTGAACTTGGTTAATTGTCAAGATTGACCTTTGTATTGGAGTTTTGTCTTTCTTATTGGAAAACATGACCCATTTATTCGCTTGATGATTTGGATAATGAAAGTTTCCTTTTGCAAGTCTTTACTATGTGGAAACATTGACTCAATGTATTTCTTTTGGGTATATTGAGTGTTGAAGATGAATGATTCTCTTTTATGAAAGAAAATGTTAAACTCGTTAGCGATGTCTTCTCGTGGTTAGTGAGAGGTTACAATCAATGAAATTAATGGATATGATATGGATTATCAAGTTGGGTCTATAGTGTGGTGCATAATCGATCTTAACAAGATCCTTGGAAGTAAATGTGATTAAATTGTTGTTGTCATAGAATAATTATATGATGAACTTGTTTAATGGTATGACTATACATACTAGGAATCCAAGATTTATTAAGAAGTGTGATATATTGATGATTTGGTCTGATCATTAAGATTGTGGAATTTGGTGAATTTATTGGATAATTCGGAGTAATGTGTCCCAATGGATTAATCTACCCATTAGTGATGGTTATGTTAAGGGTGTGTTTGGACATTGCCTTAGATGATATTAATCCAGAAATTTTCATAAACTGGCTACTTGATGATCATACATAATTGCTAGATTGAAACATGTATATCGGATTAGATGAATGTGAGGTAGTACCTAGTGAAACCCTGTTTTACAGGAGGTGATGTTATTAAATCTTTAATTATATTTTGCCCTAAACTCTGAGCATAAAGTGGAATATTGACTCTGTATTAATAAATGGTTATGTGACTGTGAATAGAAGAAGGACCCTATTTGCATACGTGATAAATACAATTGTGAAATGTTAAGGATAGTTGAAGTGGGTGTTGAGCAACACTAATGGTTGAGTGGATGAATGAATAGGTGGTCTCTGATAGCGTGCTTTGTGAACTTGTTATTTGATAGCCTGATCTTGTTAAAAGAGGGTTGTTTCAACCTTGTGGCTTGTGTTTCTTTTGGGGAGGTTTATGATGGGATAGGAGGCTATGATGATCCTCACTAAGAGTGTATTATTTTATTGTTAGTGTGATTGTCAGTAAGGGATTATGATGATAATGTTGAATGTTTTGTATAAAAGAATTTGATCGTTCACGTGATATTGATTAAATGAAAATGTTTCTAGTCTTGCGTTTGTGAACTTTTGGACCTCATGTTGATGCGGTAGCTGATATTGTTTTGGGCATGGTGACGTGATGAAAGGTTTTATTAGTTCCTAAGTGATTCGTGTGTTGGGGTCTTCAAATCTCTTCTTGTTGGGGTTGACATGGTGATGTTGTAAACAAAGAAAGTTGCTTTCTTTGTTAAAGGAAAGAGTGAAGTAGAAGTATTTGAGATTGAAGTCAAGTTTTGTAACTTGCAATTTATTGAAGTTTGCATAGACTTTCTGTTTTTGCCCATAAGAGTTTCCCGAATTTCAAAAGCAATGTTTTATTGTCGTTTGAGGTTTGATATTCTTTGCTTGTAGGACATGTGCCCTCAACTATGATATCATCTTTTGTTTTTCCGAGATCATTGCTATTTGACTATTTCTCTTGACCCTTTATATACTGTAAGTGGTAACGTTTTCCTATGTGCTGAAGTTTATTTCTATTTGCCTCTTTTTCTAAGAAAGGGTTAACCGATTTGTGTTGCAAAAGTCTTTTTGGATGTGTGATAGTAACTAGATAGTGGTGGTCTAGTAGATGATTTTGTGAGCCTTTAAGTGTCAAGTTGTTTGAGAGGCATTCAGTAATAAATTGATTTATTAGAATAATCCTTGGAAAGGATTTGATTTAAATAGAATGTTTGTCTTTGGAGCTAACTGATTACGTTGTCGCAACTAGTAGAACCTATATAGATATGTGGTCCAAGATCTTTTGTTCATTTTGACAGAACATTAGAATTAGAAAGTATGAAAATCTTAATCAATTTATTAGAGTATTGTAATTGGGTACTCGGTAAGATTGTGTAGAAGAATTATGATGGTGTAGTTTAATGAGAGTAGCAGTTTGGAGAAATCTAATCGTCATGTTAATTAATGGGATAGCAGGGATTGTTGAGTTGTTGTCAAGTATGACTCGGCCTCAGTGAGTAACCCTCTGGGAGTTAGATTATGTCTAAGGATAACTTGGTCAATAATATATTTATCTATTGACGTTAGTGATTGAGTATGTTTGAATCTTGGTTAAATAGTGAGGGTATTGCGAATGGATATATTGTGGCCGTGTAGCTGAATTTGATTGGTGTGGTTTAGTGAAGGTCCAAGATTGGTGAAATGAAACGCCTTGGGCGGTTACTTGAGTAGTGAGGAACGTGGATATTAATGACTGAGGTTATTGTTGAGCTGTGTGAAATTTTAGTAAATAAATTTGCGGATTTCCTAACAATCATACAAGAAATTCATTGTAGGAGACTAGGAGGTTGAATTTGGGCTTTGCATTTTTATTCTAGGACCTTGGAGGCCCAATATTATGTGTAGAAGTAGAAGAACAAAAGTGGATTCCGAATAGTGTGTTGATTATTGATAGAATACTTTGGGTTTAGTAAATGAGTATGTGTGCTGAGAATTTCAAGTTGATTATCTTCAATAGAATGAGGTGATATGATTGGGGGTGAAAAATCTTTATTAAGGTGTTGGGAATCATTTGTCAAGGTAATCCCTTTGGTAGAGGAGTTAACTGGAGTATGTTATTGCGGATTGGAAGAGTCTATCTACGTAGGTGTGGATTTGTGTTCGGTTTGAGCATAACTTCGAGGTTGCCAATTTAGAAGAAATGAGTTAGTGTGTCATGCGATGATTTGGAATCCCATGGTTTAAGAGAAATTTGAATTCTTAAAAGAAAAGTTGAGCAAAAGACTGTGTTCTCGGATAGTGAAAGGTTCTTTTGGTTTTATATGAGGATAGATGCAAATTACAATTTGAGTTGGTTCTTGTTGGGATACGTGGTTCTTTTCGATTAAGAAAAAAAGGGAAAAGATTGATTTTGGTATTCGAGTGATTTCTCCTTTGGCTTACGTGGTGTTTATTTGCAAACTGCCTAATTGGAAACTAGGAAGATTTTCATGATGAATTGTCACGACCTTGACCACCCGGGAGGTCTCGGGCAGTCCTAGGAGCACCCCCAAAGGGAGGTCCTGTGACGGCCCGGACCTCTAGGAGGTCCCAAAGTCACAACCGGACCCGGGAGCACCCAAGGCACGACCACACGGTCGGACCCGGGAGGTCCCGAACCCTCTGTGCACAACCGAGCTAGTCCCAAGGACCAACAACTTGCTCACACAGTGAACAAAAGTGGTAACATCCATCAACGCAACTTTATTAAAATAACAACAGAGTTGATTACAAAAGGGGGCATACAGACAACAAGGGCAAAATACAGCGGAAGCAAAAGCGAGAAGGCCACATGACTCACCACAGGCAGTCGTCTGGAGGTCGCAGCCTAGTCGCCCTAGAGGTCTTCTCGCTCATCAAAGACGTCCTCTCCTACTCAAACATGTCAAGTAAGAGTGAGCACAAAAATCGTGCTCGCAAGTCACACCTATAAAGTAACAGATTGAATGCATGCATACAAGGATATCTCAAAGGAGGTCTTATATGGTTGTCTTTGCATAAAGCCAATTTTCTTTCCAAATACATGCACTAAGTTCTAAGGCAGTTATACAATAACTAAAATTCATTTTCTAACTCGATTTTATAGTTGGATAACATTCATCAACAAGTGGTGAAGGATACCCTCCTATCACAAGGCCCCCAGCCCGAAAACCATTTTGGATAGACATCCAAAATAAGTTCATAAAGTCTTTTGAAAACAAAACCAAAGATCTAACTTTGAGTGGCTTTGCTAGCATGTCTATGACCGTGGACATGGCTATTCGAATAGTTTTACACTCTGTAAATGTGTACAGCTTTAACCACAAGAGATAATCAACTTATATTGTCCGCTCTCACACTTCCGTAGGTGTGCGACTAAGTGATTATCACAAGGCATTTACAATGTGCCATTCCATCGCAGTCCCCCCTCACTAAGGTTTCGCTCCCTTTGTGCTGCAACCCGCAGGATTTAAGCCCCCTCTTGCGTCAGGTGGGAATGAATAAAAGTAGTTCATTAAGACACCCACACAACAGGATGGAACAACCACGGTGGAACATTGCAAATTAGTCAGCCAGGTCCTGCCCACACAGAACATGTGGTTGCACGGTGAGGCTAGCAAGTTGCGGCTCAAAGACCGGTCCTTAATTCACATCGGCGGCATTCCAACAGAACCCTGGGCCTCGGTCATAGAAATGACTCGATCCCGTGCATGAACATGCACTCATCCAAGCAACCAATTCGCCCAAGTCCAAACCAATTTTTCTTTTTGCTTTGCTTTACAAAAACATTTTGCAAACTGCCACGACAACCCAATGTCATGGATTAAAACATTTAGAAAGCATTGGTCTTTTGGCAGTAAAACTCCCAAAACGGGATTTTTGGTCTAACCTTTACTAAGCATAGATTTTTGCAGCATGCTAGTTCATACTATTGTACCAACTAGCTCTTTACTTAGGATGACAAGGGGTAATCGAATCAATAATCAAGTTCGGATGTACAAAGGAATCAGGAATAACTATGAAGTTAAAATAGGGATTTCAATTACCTAAATTCAAATAAGCTTGCAATAATAATATTTGAAACATAAATTAAGTAATTTGAGATACTGGGTTCAATATGATCAAGTGTGTAACTCGGGCTCCCCGGAGTCTTCGAAAGCTTGAGGGTCTTCTTCCCAGAACTCAGTCTCCCCAAAGTCTTCGAAATCTACACATGAAAATGAAGTGAATCAAATAAAGACCAAATAAGATCCAAATAAACTCCAAACAAAACGAGCTAAAACCAACACCAAGAAACGGGCTCTCGGGAGGAGGTCCTGAGGAGGAGGTCCTACGGACACGACAAAAAGGCACAAGAGGTCCTGAGGACAGTACGAGTACTCAACGTGGTTGTATGAGGACTACAACAGAATACGACAATGTAGCGTAGTCGTAAGGAGAAAACAACAGGATACGACTTACGCAACATAATCGTTGGGACGAATACGATTACACAACGTAACCGTAGGGACAAGGAAAAGAAACAGGGCAAGGAGGAACTCAGCAAGATAGAGAGAGAAAGAAAGAAAGAGGCCGGAGAAGATTGGAGGAGGACGGCCACGGCGGCAACGACGATGATCGAAGATGGCGCAGCATTCCGGTGAATTCTTGGCAACGAGGCGGTTGAAAACGACGCTGGCTCCAGCGGTCTACTTGGTGACAAAGCTTGAAGCATAGAAGAACTGGTGAGAGAAAGAGAATTTGCAAAAGGTGATGATAAAGGGCTGCTCAGGCTTATATAGCCAAGGGGGTCACTGGAGGACTCAGAAGTGCACACGATCAAGGCCACGTGTGACAAGACAAAGCATGCCGAGCAGGTGAAGCAGGTGATGGCAGCAGGTGCTGCAGAAGTGATAGCATTAAATGCGACACAAGAGCATTTAATACGCAAGGAAAAATGTGTTAGCAGTGACACAACGAGAGGAAGGAGAAGGTGAGCAGGACTGACAGGTGGGGCCTGGTAAAAGCTAAAAAGGCTGGTCAAACCAAAGGGGAGGTCTTCACCAAAGGGTGGTCTTGACCACAGGGGGTGGTCTTAACCCAAGGGATGTCATGGCAAAAGGGGAGGTCGCGACTAAACGAAAAAAGTGGAGGTTGCGACTCCAAGGGGAGGTCGCGGCTAAAGGACAAAAGAGGAGGTCGTGACTCCCAGGGGAGGTCACTACTAAAGGACTGTGGATATCATGGGGATATGCTTATGGTCTTAGGATGATGAGACAATTGGCAATGGCATTGAGGGTTTGTGGAAACAACCATTTTTCGACACAGGTTCAGCTGCTATCAGGCCTCTGGCGGTCTAACCGGTGATGTCTCGAGTGGATTTTGGCTAAGTTCCAGGGGCGGTCAGACCAGCTTTCAGTCAGCGGTCAGACCGGCAATGTATCGGTCAGACCAGATTTGTGTTGTTCATCGTCCAATTTGTTACGATGAGTTTTTGTTAAGTCAAGGACTTGGGCTTCAGTGCATATGTGTTGCATGATGCATGTTTTCATTAACGTGGGTCAAGTTGCGAAGAACTTGTTCCCGAATTCGATTTCTTTGTCTATTTGTTGTGCAGGACGCTTGGAGGTCAACGACAGTCAACGGCGAGGATGATCGAGACTAAGCTTGGAGAGCTGAGGTCCAGAACGATCCAGGATGCCGGGTGAGGTCAATGGACTCAAGCATGGCGCAGAATGGACAAAGGTGACCGAACGGGCAGTTCGGTGCGACCGGTTGGATCAAGCGGCGTGGGGGTCGGTGAAAGTGCCATGGTGGCTTCGGCGGGAGCCGGACGGGAGAGACTTGCCGACATGATGAGATCCGTTGATCTATCTACACGTGGTGAAGCAGGCGATTGCTTCACCAAGATTGGACTCGGTCTTCGGAGAAGGACCGAGAAGGGGTATTTCAGTAATTTCACCAAATACTGCCTTGGTGACCGTTTTGGCTAAACCACGGCGCGAGACGATGCATGGAGAAGTGGTTTAGGTCAAGAGAAGATGAAGACGACGCTTCAAAATGCGTGCGTGTGTGACCCGTTTGTGTTGGGCCTTAACGGGAGCCCATTATAGTTAACTCTTCTAGAAGCTAGGCCTCTCTATAAATAGGAGGGGGTGCTATCAAGCAGCCTCAAAGCACTTTATTTGCAAAACCCTAGT
This sequence comes from Phyllostachys edulis, assembly GCA_036346405.1. Taxonomy (NCBI): domain Eukaryota; kingdom Viridiplantae; phylum Streptophyta; class Magnoliopsida; order Poales; family Poaceae; genus Phyllostachys; species Phyllostachys edulis. The sequence goes on along the minus strand of CM070568.1, from coordinate 27,534,692 downwards.
TTGTCATAGGGCTTAGAGAAGAAAGGAGAGGCTTAGGGTTTTAGAGAGATGAGTTGAGTGAGTGCTCATGGATTAAGCTCTTGTCCTCCATGGATGGAGTGGCTGTAAAGTATCTCAATCTCAAATCAATCTATACATGACTTCTCAAAGATGAGTTCTCTTTGTGTTCTTCCTCCTTACTTGGTGATTTTTGGTCCATCTTTGATCCTTTGGTTTTTGATTGGTTTCTTGCCCTCGTCTACCTTGCTGTGACGTGTGAGAATACATCTAGGATCATCTAGATCATCAATCTCCCACGAGCAAGTGTTTGGATCTCGTTTTCGTTTTTGCCCGGTTTTGAAACCACCTTCGTTCAAATGGAAAAAGGTCAGGATTTTGGCATAGATCTAGACGATTGTTGCTTGCAATAGGTTCCTGATATCCTTAGGAAGGTGTGTCTCAAGTTTGGTCAAGTTTCATTGTGTAGATCAAAAGTTAGACCGATTTTCGTTTTGGATTTCGGGCTGTCAGAACTATTTCTGGTCAGGACCGGTCAGACCGCGTGTAAGCCACCGGTCAGACCGCCCGCCGATCTGACCACGCAATAGCTGTTGGTCAGACCAGGCCCGAGGGTTTGATCTCCTTGTTTTGGTTCATTTGCTTCGGGGTTTGATCGGATTCAACACATGTCATCCACTGTGCTTGTATACAGATCTTCATAGCTTGTATAGCTATTGGAGTGAAAGTAGTGTTGAGTTCGATCGAGGTGAAAAATAGGGAAAGCGTCTATTCACGCCCCCCCTCTAGGCGCCTTTCGGTCCTGCAAGTGGTATCAAAGCACGGTTAGCTCTTCTCATAGATCTTAACCGGTCTGTGGAGCCATGGCGTCTGACAAGTATTTGACCAAACCACCTGGTTCGATGGAGTCAATTTTGCTTACTAGAAGGCTCGCATGCATGCCTACATTGAGGCTCAAGGGCACGTAATTTGGCTTAAAATAAAAAACCCTTATGTTGTGCTAGCCAATGACGATGTGATCACTCCAGATGTGGAGGCAAATAGCAAGGCTCAAAACTTTTTGATTCAAGGGCTTAGTCGATTTGAGTTTGAGCGTGTCGCTCATTTGAGGTCTGCTCATGAGATCTGGAAGACCCTCTGTGATTATCACAATGGATCTACTGCGATCAAGGAAGTGAGATAGAACCATTTTAAGTAAGAATACTCAAAGATCGAACAAAGGCCTAGTGAATCTTTGGATGAGATGTGGGGAGGGTTTTCCAAAATCCTTCATGACTTGCATGCTGTGGACCTTGTGTTTACTGAGTCTGAAAATGCATGTCACCTCTTGGGTGCTCTTGATGTGAGAGTTTGGGGGATGAAGATCACTTCCATCAATGACAACACTATCATGAGTGAGCTTACCATGGATAAGCTCTACTCAAGGTTGAAGACGCATGAGATTGATTTCATCTCGCGTCTCCCCAAGACAGAGTCAATAGCTCTAGTGGTTGACCCATCTAAGGGTAGCTCTTCTGATTCCTTGGATTTTTGGCTCATCTGGTTTTTCATTGTCCGCTTTACACTCTTTGAGCGATGAGCAGCTAGAGAAGCTACCTAAGGATGACTTAGCCTTCCTATCCACAAAATTCACGAGTGCTTATAAGAAGGTGAGGAGCAGAAGGAGAGGTGGCCTTGTTACTTGCTTTGAGTGTGGTGAGCCAAACCACATTCGGGCCAAATGTCCCAAGCTGAAGGGCAACAAGGAGAAGGACTTTCGGAGGCGTCCTCAAACTCAGGATGTGAAAACCAAGAAGCCCAACTATAGGAAGTTCGTCAACCAGGTCCTTACCGCTCTTGAGAATGTTGATATGAACGATGTGGACTCGGGGACGGAGGACGACGATGATGATTCCCATAGCTTCGCCGCGCGAGGGCCACGTCACTGTGTCTCGCGAAGCCTCGAGTTATCTGCGCAGCTGCCTTTTCCCCCATCCTCGCCTCCCTCCCTTCCCAGTTCCCACAACCATCCCCTTTCCCCTCGCGGCCTCCCAACCCCATCGCCGCCACCTCCTCCTTCCTCCACCACCACCTCTCCCGCCTCGCCTCACGCCTCGCCGCCCCACGCCCCGCCCTCGCCGTGGCGCACCCGCTAGGGCCCTAGGGCGCCCTCCTCCTCCCCTCAGGCCGCCTTTTCTCCGTCTCTCCTCCTGGCCGCCCTTTCTCCGTCTCCCTCTGCGCCAGATCTCGCCTCAGAAGCGCCGCCCTGCTCCATCCATGTTGCCAGAGCGCCGCCTGCCCTCCCTCTTCCTCTCCCGCTCTGTCCCGCGTGCCGCCGCCCCTCCCCTAGCTGCTTCCACCGCCGCCGCCTCCCCGCTCCCTCCGGCTCCTTCCCTAGCTCCAGCGCCGCATGGCTGCGTCTCTTGAACCAGCTCCCTCTTCCTTTTCCCGTTCACCTCCTGTCCCTGCCTCCACTGCCAGTCCTGCCTCCAGCGCCGTGCGGCCGTGTCTCCCAATCCGGCTTCCCTTCCCCTCCTTCTCCCTTCTCCGCCTATGTTTTTCTTGAGAATTTTAACGCTGTTGCTAACTAATAGTCCGATTGTTCTTGCAAATCTGATTGTTTTCAAAGCATTGGTTATGTTGGCTGAAGTGAAATGGTCGTAGTAACATGTTGGGTATTGAAATGTGGTAGAGCGTTGGCCAGGGAGATCGCCATGAGGGAGATTGAGAAGCATGCCGCTGATGGAATTGGCAGGGTAGCCTATGCCTTGGCATCCGCTGGGTGAAGAGTAGTTTGATACCAGGAGGCGTGGGACATTGCCAAATGTGGTATCCTTTCTGCTTTCTGGGTGGACATTACGGTGACCCCACAGAACATGCTTCGGCCAGGCATTGGGAAGGCCGGGCAATGTTTTGCTTTGCAGGGTTGTAGTGAGTTCCTGGAGCTCAGGCTGAAGAAGAAGATAGTCCCTGATGCAATCACACTAGAGCATGTGTCAAAGGTAATGTTTCTTGACGACCCATATAGCTGTTTGCTTGGTATCCTTTTTCCTTTCTGGGTGGACATTACGGCGACCCACAGAACATGCTTCGGCCAGGCATTGGGAAGGCCGGGCAATGTTATGCTTTGCAAAGGTGTAGTGAGTTCCTGAAGCTCAGGCTGAAGAAGAAGATAGTCCCTGATGCAATCACACTAGAGCATGTATTAGAGTACTGTTGCCACAAAGCTCTTCATGAAGTAGCTACACGTTCAGAATATTTGGCTGATAAGAATCTTTGCCATTTAATGTTTCATATGATGCTTGCATGGGAAAACCCAGGTTTTGAATATTAATTACTAGAAAATGTTAGAAATCTTCGGTGCTGTAGTTGTTTGTAGTATGCCATTTTTTTCTTTCGTTTTATAAAAAAGGTTGCCTTTTAACCCTCATACTATTGAGGTTTATATGTCCTACCTTTTGTCGGTGCCTTTACTGAATTGATGTGTAAGTATCTGTTACTTACCGCAATTAAAACTGTGATGGCATTGAGTTAAATAGACCAAGTTCATGCTCTTCATATCTTAACTTGCGCAGCAGTAGGTGTTTTGTTGTAGAACTGGTATAGTATTGTTAGTGCTTCATATTATGAATATGTGGATTATTCAACAAGAGATACTAAGAGATTCATCAATGATATTGTTTATGGTATTCAGGTCTGTCGAAGGAATCATGCAGGCAACACTTGCTTCAGGTTTTCAAAGTCTCAGCCAAAGGGACTTCATGGTGTTAAAATTTAATTGCAGCTATTGAGGTTTATATGTCCTACCTGTCGGTGCCTTTACTGAATTGATGTGTAAGTATCTGTTACTTAGCGCAATTAAAACTGTGATGGCATTGAGTTAAACAGACCAAGTTCATGCTCTACATATCTTGACCTGCGCAGCAGGTGTTTTGTTGTAGAACTGGTATAGTATTGTTAGTGCTTCATATTATGAATCTGTGGATTATTCAACAAGAGATACTAAGAGAGTCATCAATGATATTGTTTATGGTATCCAGGTCTGTCAAAGGAATCACGTAGGCAACACCTGCTTCAGGTTTTCAGAGTCTCAGCCAAAGGGACATCATGGTGTTAAAATTTAATTACAGATAGCATGTAAGTCTTTATACAAAATGCTAATAGTGTGTGACACTCCATTCTTTACTACTATAGATCACGAGTGCTTTGTGCTGCATTGTACCGATATATGTCCTACCTTTTGTTAGTGCCTTTACTGAATTGATGTGTAAGTATCTGTTACTTACCGCAAGTAAAACTATGATGGCATTGAGTTAAACAGACCAAGGTCGTGCTCTACATATCTTGACCTGCGCAGCAGTAGGTGTTTTGTTGTAGAACTGTTATAGTATTGTTAGTGCTTCATATTATGAATATGTGGTTTATTCAATATGAGATACTAAGAGAGTCATCAATGATATTATTTATGGTATTCAGGTCTGTCAAAGGAATCACGCAGGCAACACCCGCTTCAAGTTTTAAGAGTCTCAGCCAAAAGGACATCATGGTGTTAAAATTTAATTGCAGATAGCATTTAAGTCTTCATACAAAATGCTAATAGTGTGTGACACTCCGTTCTTTACTACTATAGATCACGAGTGCTTTGTGCTGCGTTGTACTGATTGAAAATATAGTCTTTCTATGTTTACTATATCTTACCATATCCTGTAGTGTTTAATTGTTCGATATAAGGCCATAGCTGTATTGGATATTCTTCCGAAGTTAGATAATTTGTGAACTGCCTGTTTGAATTAAGTTGACCACATAGCTTTTGGAATTTAGTTTCACCTACTAGATTGGTTTACATGTTACCTTATTCTCTAAAATAGCTTGACAGTTTTTATAGAGATAGGCTGCTACAGTTTTCCTCCCTGTTTGCTGTACTTGGATTCAGCCAGTTATTGGCTTCGGTCTCTTCCAACCAAGAGGTTCAGTTTACTCATCCCTACTCTTACAGGTACTTTCATATCATTTCACTTGCTTTTCTTCTTCTTTGTTTTTGTCAGTATTGACACTGCAGCCTACGTTTATCGCACCCACTAGAAAAAAAAACACTAAGAAACCTAGGCAGTGATGATATCACTCTAACCAGAGGAAGCACAGAGCAGGAATACTAACCCTAGACTATCAAAAAACATAGAGCTCCCATCCAATATATATCTCGAGTAATCGTGATCCGATACACGCCCATGACATTTCTATGTAGGTGCCTTCGTCATGATACGCTGGAACTAATGCCTTTCTGACAATGCCTTTTATTGCTATGTATGTATTTCTCTACTGTCGTTTTACTACTCCCCTTAGTGGATACAGAGACAGTTCTTAGCTGCTCATGCACTCCAGACAACCTTTTGTTGTCACTGGTACCTATGTCTGATGCTGCTCTACGAATATATGTATGTCAGCCTACATATATGTTTTGGTGCTTTAGCGCTTATGTTCATTTTCTAATAATCTATGTATGCATGTTTATTACGATGCCCACTCCTTAACACATGCTCCCTTAGTTTATACTGTAGTGTTTTGCTATCTTATGCACCTTTACGTAAATATTGCTATCTTGCTTAGATGTGCTTGTGACAAAGTATACCAAATAAGAGGACATATTCAACGATGCTATCTTTATCACCACCTGCACAAAGCGGAAATGAACCACCAGCCAAAAAAGCTCGATCATCTACCAAAAGAATTACTGACTGATCTCCTTGCTCTGCTTCCCAACAACACAACAGGTATAGTTTTCAAATATTCACAGACCAAAACATATATTTCAAGCTAACTACTACTTCATACAGGTATTCCATCTTTTGCAGCCACCGCAGCAGACAATGCTTCCAAACAACGACTCGTGCTTTTGTCCAGCCTTCTGAACACTTCCATATAAATATTGTAAATTACGACGACCAGCTAAACTAGATTGCTACTCTACAAACCCTGTTTTGTAAACAATGTCATCCCACCTGAATCCATCACTAGCTCCGCTTTCTATATGCATGGACTTTCACTACTTATTTACTCTGCTCTATATACATTTACAACTCGCATAGAACCACGAATGCCTTCAATTTATATAAACATATGCAATCACTGCTTACTGCTTATGTTTGACAGATATTTACATCTCACCTAAATACATACATATATACAGATGCTTTTCATATCAGTTATGTAACAAACGCTATTTTTTCTCCGTAAACTACTACACTAACCTACGTAGATAAACGATAGATCTTTTATACCTCGCAACAATCCTTCTAAACACACCATTAAGACCCACGCCATGTGGCGCAGGTGATCTTCCTAGTTCTTGTAATTGCGTAATGTCGGTAATAGATTAGTTTACGGCAGTCTGTAGTGGCCATCAGTTTTGAGGATGTTAATTGCGAAATCAGGTCTGACCATCTCCTAGAGAGTTGTATATAATGTCATTAGCTTTCCGTAGGTTCTTGGATCATGTCATTTGGATGAGCGAATTAGGAGTTATGATTTTCGTAGCATTGCTGTTCTGCGGTTCTGTCATAATTCTGACAGTTAATATTAATCGGTCATTAGAAAGTAGTTAAAGGATTATTTAGAATATCTCACCATAACGAAAGTTGTAGGTATTTTGTTTATAATTCCATAAAGCTAAAGAACACAAATTTTGGATAACTGGACTGTAAGATATGTCAATTTTAGTCTTGCTGTCCAGAACTACTACTGAGATTTTGTTGTTCAATTAATCTGTATGGTAGAGATAGAAGATGGCCGAATCTGGGAAGATCGCCAAATAAGTTTATGAAGGTCATGTTGTAAGCTTTCAAGAATGTTAGAGATCACCCCTTTTGGATCTTTGTACGAAAAGTTATGGATTTTAGAATGGGACTCTCTATTGAGGGGACAGACAGAAGTTTAGGATTTTGGAGTTGAGATTGCGCTAGAGAGTGTAGTGAATTCGTATTTGCTTCTAGCTTTGTTTTTGTCCAAAATTGCTATCTTAGAGTGCTTGTTAATTTAATTCAGGTGGGGGTTTGGTTCTGGGGGCAGCGCCCTCTTCGTGTCTTCCATCTTCGCACGGTTGAGGCAAGTACAATTATTGATAGATTACTTAGGAGTGGTTGATCATGTTTGCAAGTATTATGTACATATTCGCTATACATGGATGCTAGAATGATATGTATGTTAATGATCAAGAATGCTGTCAGTATGAGTAAGTTTTATTCATGTATGATGTCGCTGCTAATACATGTTAATGATGGATAGAAGAATTGTTCATGTGCATCATGTTATCATATTTGAGGTTTGGTCACGTGGTGACCAAGCATTGATTTGAGGTCCCCGTCATGTAGATGACGGGCTTGTGGTCCCCACACTCGTGGAGTGTGGGCATTGATTTCAGGTCCCCGTCATGTAGATAACAGGCTTGTGGTCCCCACATTTGTGGAGTGTGGGCTTATGGTCCCTGTGCTTGAAGGCACAGGAATTGGTATGCATCGACGGATGCATACTCCGTATTACTAGTAAATGCAAAGGGAAAAGAAAAGGTGCATTGCGCATTTGCATTGCGTAAGCATGTGAAATGTTTTATTGTAAAGATTTGTGGATGGATGTTGATGTTATAATTGTGTGTTATAGTGTCTCATTAATTGTACTTTGCTGAGTCTTTGGACTCACTCTTGCTGTTGTTTGTGTTTTCAGGTACCCTTCATACGAACGTCATGCATGGGAGGGAATGGACCTAAGATTGGTTGCACACTGTCACGAATCATTCACAGTTGAATAAATTGGATGATGATTTTGTAGTTAAGTAAATTGCTTACAGGTTTTATTATGATTATGCCATACACTTTGGATAATTTCTAATAGAGTTGATTAGCTTATTATGGATGCCTTTGATTATGCTTTAGTTGATTAGCATATTATAGATGTTCTTTTATGATTCGTTTGAATTGTATGTTTGGATTAATAAATGATGTTTTGTTAATCTGCTAGAACCTCCGGTATGGTCACCTATACAAAGGAGGTTCTACCGAAATTTAGTAAAAAGATTTAGTTTATTTTGTTACTCTGTTATTTCTAGTAGCATTCCAGGCTCATGTTGAGCTGGGGTGTTATAGTTGGTATCAGAGCGGGCTTTAGGTCCGTGGTGATTAGATTGATTAAAATTTGTTATTAACCAATCAACTTAAAAATTTGACACACTAGTGCACAGTAGGATGGGAGTGGGCAGAGCATTGCATTTACGTTTCCGTTATATCGTATTGATGATTGTTGATATGAATTTAGTATGATTGCTAATTAATTGATTATTTTTGGTTATGTGTGATGATAGTTGAAATTCAGAAGTTGAGGTCGTGGTTGTGGCCCTGGGCTTTACCAGGTTACACCACCGTTCGTGGTAAGAGACTAGTGAAGCGGTTACCTCAGATATCTTAGTACAGGCATTGTTAGTGAGTATCTTTAGAAAAGTTATTTTCTTCATTGAATTTGAATTTGGTCAACTCTTGTCCAGTTGTGGTTGATGAATTTCTCTTGGGTTAGTAGTTCATTGCGGTTGATGGGTTGCTTTGAGAAAGGTTGATGTGTTTCCGTTGGCTTAATTTGTCCCTTGAAGCAATTATTGTTTTCCTAATTGTTGAGTTATTCTTGCGGCTGGTGAACTTGGTTAATTGTCAAGATTGACCTTTGTATTGGAGTTTTGTCTTTCTTATTGAAAAACATGACCCATTTATTCGCTTGATGATTTGGATAATGAAAGTTTCCTTTTGCAAGTCCTTTAGTATGTGGAAACTTTGACTCAATGTATCTCTTTTAGGTATTTTGAGTGTTGAAGATGAATGATTCTCTTTTATGAAAGAAAATGTTAAATTCGTTAGCGATGTCTTCTCATGGTTAGTGAGAGGTTACAATCAATGAAATTAATGGATATGACATGGGTTATCAAGTTGGGTCTGTAGTGTGGCGCATAATCGATTTTAACAAGATCCTTGGAAGTAAATGTGATTAAATTGTTGTTGTCATAGAATAATTACATGATGAACTTGTATAATGGTATGACTATACATACTAGGAATCCAAGATTTATTAAGAAGTGTGATATATTGATGATTTGGTCTGATCATTAAGATTTTGGAATTTGGTGAATTTATTGGATAATTCGGAGTAATGTGTCCCAATGGATTAATCTACCCATTAGTGATGGTTATGTTAAGGGTGTGTTTGAACGTTGCCTTAGAGGATATTAATCCGAAAATTTTCATAAACTGGCTACTTGATGATCATACATAATTGCTAGATTGAAACATATATATCAGATTAGATGAATGTGAGGTAGTACCTAGTGAAACCCTGTTTTGCAGGAGATGATGTTATTAAATCTTTAATTATATTTTGCCCTAAACTCTGAGCATAAAGTGGAATATTGACTCTGTATTAATAAATGGTTATGTGACTGCGAATAGAAGAAGGACCCTATTTGCATACGTGATAAATACAATTGTCAAATCTTAAGGATAGTTGAAGTGGGTGTTGAGTAACACTAATGGTTGAGTGGATGAATGAATAGGTGGTCTCTGATAGCGTGCTTTGCGAACTTGTTATTTGATAGCCTGATCTTGTTAAAAGAGGGTTGTTTCAACCTTGTGGCTTGTGTTTCTTTTGGGGAGGTTTATGATGGGATAGGAGGCTATGATGATCCTCACTAAGAGTGTATTATTTTATTGTTAGTGTGATTGTCAGTAAGGGATTATGATGATAATGTTGAATGTTTTGTATAAAAGAATTTGATCGTGTTGAGCTGGGGTGTTACAGCATCGTAGTGATCCCCCATTGCCAATGCAGGAGTTAGCACTCTTTAATTCACAAGAACACACACGCGCTGATTTCACCGACCACTGAGTGAAATCTATCGTGCTTCCAATTCCCAGCGGAAAGATTGAACGATCTGAATTTGGAACTCTCAATTCCCCCTCAAGTTGGTTCGACCAACATGAAAGAACAAGAGCAAAAATTTGCAATCTGTTATTTTTTATTAAACGTGGTCTCTAACCCAAAAGGGCATGAATACAAGGGTATATATGACCGCTAGGGTTGGCCACAAGGTATCGAAACCGACTACAACTCATCCCTACATGTATTGGACTCAAACTCAGACAAAAAGAAAACCTAGATTTACAGCCATCATATTGTTTCGGTCATAGAGGTGCGGCCGTAAGGTTTCTGTGGTTGGAACCATACCCATTGCGTGGGCCTTGGAATAAGCTTTCCAACAAGCACAAGAGATCTCAAAAGACTCCGTTTGTGGAAATTATGACCTTTTTATTACGGGTCTTGTGGGCTGTCCCGAACCAAATCCGAATTGAATTCTAAGTTGATTCTTAGTTTGATTTCAGTTGGACTTGTGGGAGGTCCAAATTGAGCTTGGAAATTTTATCCAAAACTTGGGCTATGGATTCTTGAGCTTCTCCTCTTTAGCGCTCCTGGCCGCATGGGCTTCTTCCCCCTTGCTTGGCACACATGGGCTTCTCCCCCTTGCTGGCCACATGTCTCCTCCATGACTTTGTCCCTGGTCTCCCTCTCCTCCCTCTTGGTTCCAAAGCCTTCAAAATATTCATACCTGGGAATGCACAAAGTGTTTGCATGAGATAGTTGCCAATTCTCATCAAACACAATAGGAAACTCATTAAGAAACAAAAACACATGTTGATTTAGAAGTTTGGCTCTTGCCCTAGTCATTAGACCCTTGGGTGCATTATGAACATCCTCATGCACACTTGGAGAGTTGGAAAATTGTGGTAGTAGTAGAGATGTCCTCGTCACTCTCTCTCTCTCTCTCTCTCTCTCCTCTCACTGACGTATTGGACCCATATGCTAGAACCCTTCTTCCACCTCTACTCACCTCGCCAGCGCACGCTCGCGTGAGCTCCGCCTGCTCGCCCACCGTTTTGCCACACCACCACTATTTTGGACCCCAACTGCTCCCTCGCCTCCACCTACCTCCACCCATATTGCCCACCCCCTTAATGATGCTCAACGACCACCCTAGTGGAGACGCCGAAGGGATGAGCACAGGTTCACGCCACGGCCATTTCTTCTCGCTGTCCATCTCACGAGATTCTCACCCCTATTTAAGCTTCTAAGAGCGTCACTCTCGCTCAAGCTAGCCGCTCGTTCACTCATGCCTTCTCTGAGCTCCAAGCTCCTTGAATCACAGAGAACGAGAACGTCGTTCTTGGCACTGATGAGCAAGCTCCACAACGCCATTTCCTGATGTGAGCTTCCTTGCCCTCGCCAACTACGTCATCACGCGTCCCTTACCTCACTGATGCTCTCTCTGTGGTTGATGTAGCTCAAGGAACCCCATAGCTCTGTCAAGCCATTGTGTTCCTCACCTCTAGTGTGCCCCTCTTCGGGAGTATCTTCGTTTTTGGCAATCGGGTGAGTTTGAACCTCCCTTTTCTGCGTCATATCATGCCTTACACCTCACTGATACTTTTCCCTTTGTTAATGAAGCTTCAATCACGAAGAATCCTCTGGATTGATCTTCTTCCCCATTTCTGGCTGTCGCGGATATTTTCTAGTTAGCCGCCAATTCGGTGAGTCTCCTATCAATTCCTCCTATCCCTACCATCCTTGGGATGCATACAAGCTAATGTGTACCTTCTTGTGGCATCTCCATCACCGTAGCACACTGCCAATAGGAACCTCCTTCGCACCGACACTGTTCAATGTCACCCCGCCACTCTAGTCATCCCCCTGCTTCCTCAAGGACTTGGGTGAATTTCTAGTAGTTCCCTGAAGCTTAAGCACCCATTAGATTAGAGGATTAGCCATCGTAGCGTAGGTTTCATGGTAGCCGATCATGGTGCCACCATGGAAGACCATGTCACCATCGCTCTGGTGACCTTTGGTCCCCGAGCCGCTGCCAAAGGCATCGTCATGACCCCCTGAAGCCAATGCGCACACTCACCTTCTGCCGATTTGGCCCAAATGCAAAAACCACCTTAAGCCCGAAGAGCTCTACCGCCCTTCTCCGGTGTAATGCTACCTCCGGCCCTCTCTCTAGCCTCCACCACCACCCGGTGGCATCGCTGTCGAGAGAGGGTTCCATTTTGGCCACTCCCAACTGTCGCCATTGCTCCGATCACTGACGAGCACCACCAGAGCACCTCCCCCCGCTGCTCTGTTTGTATGAATATGGATTGGCGCTGTAGCACGGTTATTAAGACCAAATTAGTGTTGATTAGAACAAAGAAATGATTAGGGTTGAGTTAAATACACCTCTGTTAGATTGACATGTGGGCCCAGAAACAGTTAACGAGAAAATAATTGAAGCCAGATTTTGATATGAGTCTCTGACAATCGGGTCCTGCCACCTTAAATGCATAGTATAGACCGCCTCGTGGACCAGCACAGTATGCATGGACCTCTGGTCTAGGCATTGCGCACATGGACCAAGTCACTGACAAGTAGGCCCCACATATAAGAATTAATAAAAATCAGTTGAAAATAGGAAAAGCCGCTTTCAGTTCTGAGGAGAATACGCTTTCTCTGATGGAAAACGTAAACCCCAGTAGAACATAGAAGAGAATACGCTTCCTCTGCTGGAAAGCGTAAAAGTTGAAAATTCGTAATCGACGTCACCTTTTCGTTTTCTTTGGAATTTTCAAACCGAACCAAATTGAAACCATAATAACTTTTGCATAAAAACTCCAAATGAGATGATTCTTTTTACTAAATTCATATAAAATCATGCTAAACCTGAATATACAAAAAATATTTGGATTTGGTTACTGTTGAAATTATTTTCCTTATTTAATTTGTTTCCGACTCTTTTGATTAGACGCCGATTGTTCGAACGATATTTTCGACGACCATCCATCCTCCTATTCAGAACAACCAGAGCTAGACAAGCAACCCCTTTTATCATATTGATCCTACTATTTTAATTACTATAGTTTGTTTTGACAAATATATTATGCATGCGTGTATGTTCGATATAAAATTGCTATAGTTGGGATAGCAGTAGTTGTAAATCTTATTCGATGAGTGAATCTCCTTGATATATTGATATCCTTACTGTTGTAGCCATTAGGATATGGGTTAGGCAATATATAAAGACAATTGGGAGTTTCAAGTGCAATTATCACACAAATGCTTAATAGAGCGGTAGTTTTTCCCTAAAAGTTATAAAAGGACGATATGATAAACATGAGTTGGAAGATTTGTGAAAAATGTCTAGAGGGGTGTACCGCTGTTATTTTGTACAAAAATGAAGATGCAAAACCTAGTTTTCGATGTGGGCGAGTTATATTATATTATGAGAAGAGTGAGGGGTGTACCTCACTAGTAGATAGGGAGAGATCCTTGTTCGGATCAATTAAAGACCGAACACTGGTGCCATCAATCTTAGCCTAAATGTACAACCACAAGTGCCAGTATGGGACAAAATTAACTAATTAATTCATTGAAAACTAGCCTTGCATGTTGGCAAGGCCATAGCAGTGCAGGCATGACCGGTGTAGGCATGTCCGAAGGGGCTCCCTTCATCGAGGCATTGGGCACAATCCCTTCCGACACAACTGCAAGGATGGGACTAGATGATGTAAAGGCTTCGACACGTGCTCTAGACTGCTTACCTAAGGTAGTTAGCGGTGGTATCGACGGATGCTAAACAAACTAGAGAATTTGTGTGCTGTGGGTAAAGTTGTACCACTCTGTAGAGTGTAAATCTATTTAAATAGTCGTGCTCGTGGTTATGAGCATGCCTAGTGCAGTTACATCAGGTATAGACTTGATTTTCTTAAAAATAGTTTCATTGGAAAAACGCGGGAAATGTTTCGTGGTTTATATTTGAGTTAAGTGCCATGTCTATGGCTAACAAGAAAATGTTGCTCGTAGCCGAGGAGGGTTGCGAGCTGTTAATTTTATTCATTTGATTACTTACTTATGGTCATGTATCTATTTAACTGCTCTTTCAAATTCCGTTGCAAAATACTATGTAATGATATTGCAAATAAAATTTGCTTAGTGCTGAAAATAACTTGTAGCATAGAGCCTCACCTCTTGTTAGCCTTTCATTTATATAAATTTTGCAATACACTACAAGTCTTGTTAAGTACGCATTGTACTCAATCTTGCTTAAATTGTTATTTAGATTTAGATGAGGAGCCTACGCCAAACGATGCTTTCTTTCGCACCTGGAACCGGAGGGTTCGGTGACGGGCCTATCTATGCTTTGTCTCTTATCGGTTGCCTGAGGGTTTGGATGGGCATGCCACTGGAAATTATTTACTTTTATCACTTTTACTTCTACTGCTACTTTTGTTACTCTGTTGATACTTGTTTTTATTTGGCTGGTCGGCTAGTGATGTAATAACTTTAACCGCTTAAGTTAAGTATCTCCATTTGCTTTATTTTGTACGTATGAATGTATGGATGTAAATATCAATGTTGTGATTGTGTGTACTACCCACTGATCATGGGATTAGTACTATACAGGAAGTCTTCGGGTATTCAACGCCTGGGGTCCGACACAAATAACGATAAATCCAATTAAAATCCAAAAAATATAAAATAAGCACCACAAGAAACATACTGTATTTAGATGAATTTAGGAATAGGAATCGATGGAATCGAAGTTCGTATGAAGGAGAACAAATATCTGGAAGTTTGAATATCACATAAAATGATAGAAAAATAAAAAGGAGGGAATATTCCATTTCATAATTAACGGAATAAAAGAAAATGCTAACTTGTGGGCCCCATAAGGAAGTGAGAGATATGGAAAGAGAGAGGAGGACTGTGTATGATAGTGGGCCCCACTTGGAACTGGCATAAGGAATAGAAAGAAGAAGAAACAAAGGATAGGCAGTGTAACATCCCAATTGTATAAACAGGTGTGTGTTTCAAATGTAAGAAAATGTGTAGAAATAAAAACTTTTTCTCACAGCTTGAAACTCTTGAACTCCTCTATAATTCTTATCAAAAGTGTGGAGTTCAAAAACCTAAACCTCCTGTGGACTAAAGTCCAACCCTTATTCAACTTGTCTCACATCTTGTGCCAAACCCTTTGGAAATATTTTTCCTTGGTCCTAGAGATGTTGGGGGACCCCTCTGAAAAATATCATAAGTTGTAAAACTAGTTTGATAAATTTTGGAGGTAAAACAAACCCTAGAGCAGCCTTTAAGAATTTCTGGAGAAAACTGCAGTGCACAAAAACCTCTGGAAATTTTAGGAAAGGTTAATCCTAATGTCAGCTAGCTCTAGTTAAAATTTCATAAATTTTGGAGTTGATTTGCTATCTCAAATAAATCCCTAAAGTCTCAGTTGTTACATTTTAAACTCATTTGGCTTGTCACTGTTCCCTGGGCTTGAGCCTCCGTCCATATGGGTTGAACCCAACCCGCTCCTCCAGCTCAGCCCAGACCTCCTCTTTCCCCCACATGAGGTCGTAGCCGTTGGATCCCATCCAATAGCCATGACCTCCCTTCGTTATCAAACACCCAAGTCCTCCTCCCTCGCGAGGTCTTGCGCCGTTGGATCAAAGATCCATGGCCATGACCTCCCCTCGCTTTCAAACCACTCATACCTCCCACCTAGTCGAGGTCGTAACCATTGGATCAGATCCAACGCTCCCAACCTCCCCCATCCTCTCATCGCCGTCAAATGAAAATCTCGCGGCCTGGACCTCCCCATCCCTTTCCAGTGTCTTGCTCTAAGGCCAAGACCTCCCTCCCGCACTTTAGCTCGTAGCCTTTGGATCGAGATCCAATGGCTAAGACCTCCTAACCCCTTATCGCGCGTGACCTCCTTTTCTTTTTCGCAACCGTGCGATGGTGATCGTGTGGCTGTGACCTCCTTTCCTTTGCGCCTCCGCGCGAGGACGATCTAAGGGTCACGACCTCCCTAGTCCAGATCGGGTGGTCACGACCTCCTCCTTTCTCTTTAAAGCCTACCGTTTCAAATCCGAGGGTCAGGACCTCCCTATCGTTTTCATCCAACAGTGGGGAGCAGCTCCTGTTCTTCTCCTAGCTTGGCGCGTGCGTGCGCCATAGCAGTGGAGAAGGTCAGTGCCATGTCTTGTCCCAACGGCTCGAGCTCAAGACGATTAAATGCATGTCAGCGCTTTCCGCCCTAGACCATGCCCTAACCTACCCCTCTGTCACCTCCACGTCCTGTCCAGGCCATGGACCGCGCCATGGGCTAAGCTCACCATAAGCTTAACCCTTGGCTCATGACCTCCATGTCCTGGGGTATAAAACCTCCCCTTGTCCTCCATGGCTTCTTTTCCACACTTCACCATTTGCTCTCGTTTCTGTGGAGCTCAAACCACCCGGACCTCCTTGGCCGCCATTGAAGACCTTGGAGCTCCTCGGTGGCCCAAGTGTTCCAGTGGCTCTCCTCTCCATTTCCTTTCTTCAATTTATGCCATTTTCCTCTATGACCAAAGAGCCTAACTCATTGGGTTGGGACAATTGCAGAGGTGGTCTAAATCGGAGCTTGGAGCTTGGAGGACTTCCCCTTTTGGCCGTGGAGCACGTTGTCTTCCCCATTGCCGGTCCTCCTCTTCTCCGACCTCCTCAGCTCCTTCAGGACCTCCAGGTAATCTTCCTGATAGTCCTTTAGAGCTGGGCACCTGCTTGTATGTCGTCATGAGCTAAATTTTTGTCTTGGTCTTTTGGTCAGAGAGGTCAATCGTGTTCTCTCCTAATTGCCGGCGCTCAAGGCCGCCGCCGTTGAGAGGAGGTCCATTGTGTGCGCAACACTATTGCGATCCCAATGGTGTCCTTGGTTGTCGTCGGCGAGGTCTGCATCGCCGGCGAAGACCACTTCTTTGCGTTGAAAATTTTGTCGGAATGTGTCGTCCAGCGCGTGCCGTTAAGACAAAGATTTGGGGGCAGTAAATGCTCCATCATTGGGAGCAATTACTGCTGTCTTAACGCACCTGGACCTCCTCGTTGTCCCGCCAAGATTTACTCCTTGCTCATGCATACAAGGCGCGAGCGCTATGGCTTTGGATCTGGACCGTTCAAGACCTCCCCTCTGATGAGATCTTGACCGTCCAGGACCTCCTCCTTTGGATCTTAGCCGTCCGGACCTCCCCTAGAGGTCTGAGCCGTTAAGACCTCCTCCGCGTAGGAGCTCCTCGAGGTCATCTCAGCCGTTAAGACCTCCCCGAGTTGATCTTAGCCGTTTAGGTCCTCTCTCGGACAATCTAAACCATTAAAGTCCTCCCTTGGAAAATCTGGACCGTCTAAGACCTCCCCTGAGAGGTCTTGACGATGTAGATCTTCCTTGGGGAGATCTTGATAGTTTAGATCTTCCTTTGGAAGATCTCAGCCGTTGAGGACCACCATCGCTCGATCTGGACCGTTCCGGTCCTCCCCCTATTGTTGTGGTCCGTTGGATGCAGCATCAACGGCCACGACCTCCTTTCTAGTTAGCGCACGTGTTGCTGGGAGGACATGGACCGTTGGATCCATGATCAACGGCCCATGTTCTCTGGACCTACGCTAGCAAGTGCGCGTTGTTCTCTGGAGGTCCTGAGCCGTTAGATCCAGGATCTATGGCTCATGTCCTCCCCCTGTCTTATTGGTTTTTAGAATATCCAGAGAGCTCCTTTTTGCAAACTGAAAAAGGTAATAACTTTGAAAATGCATAACTAATTCATTTTAAATCCAAATGAGGTGATTCAAATTTCTATAGCTCTGGTTTGGACTGAGCTCTAATCTAAAAATGGTTATGAGCTCAGTTCAGCTCCAGAACATGGATTTGCAAATAGGTTTCAAAATTAACTTTTAAATGTTGCATTTAACTTGTAAAATGCATAAGTAATTCTCTATAGATTATTTTTGAGTGAATCCAACTGTGTTGGCTTCCTCTGTTAATGCACTAAATGTTAGAATAGGATTTAGGCATGTCACTATTTTTAAAAGATTTGTGGGTGCAATTTAGTTGTGCTCATTTTCATATCTTTGGGAAATTGTAGAAAATGCATAATAGCTCCAAATGAGGTGAACTCAATTGTGTTATTCCTCTCATGAGGTGCTTGTTTTACAGTAAAAATCTCAGTTGCACCACTTTTCCAGAAAATGTTGCCAAACAATTAAATTAGTGAATAGTAGCAGTTTCCAATTTGTTAGGCTGAGCAGATTTGTTTTGCTCATATCTTTTGCATTGAGAATCCAAATCAATTGGTTCTTATTGCTAAATTCTCTAAAAATCATCCTCTTGCTTCTTTAGAAATTTCAGAGCATTTGGAGTTTGTTTGCTGTGCTGTCTTCTTGGTTTTCGTCGTTCTTATCGGTTCTTTTCGCCTTTTCGATTAGGTGTCGACGAGTGTGTTGATCCCGTGAGTGATTCTCTGCAGCAAACTGAGCATAACCAGCAAGGCAAGCAGTTTGATCATATCCCAGTACTGTCCCATTACTTTAAAGTTTAATACCTTGTTTCACTTGTATGTATGCATGCTACTTTGTGTTAAAATATCGTTTAGTTGAGCCTATAGATGCATATCCTGTAGGTAAATGTCATTATCTACTACTAAGCCTAAGATTATCTTGCTGTGATTTAGAGTTCGATGGATAGACTCTTATCACTTAGTAGTTTACGTTGATAATGCCTAGCAATGCTTAGATAACGGTAGAAATGGGCGGTTGTCGATTTTATGCCGATGACCTTGATCACTCAAAATCTATTATTCCATTATGTCCACCTTGTGCTTGTTACTTTGTAAATAAACAAAAATGAAAACAAAATTGATATTGACTTGGGCACAATGGATGTTGGTATGATCTGTTGGGTGTGAACGGAATAGTGCCTAAGTCCCTAAGGACCGAGTTACTTGCGCCATTGATCCAAGCACTTTTGCGTGCTAACCACACGAGGGGGATATGGGACCTCTCTTGACTAAGTACTTTGGGAGGTGTTAATTATGAGCTGGTCGGTGGGTGTGTTAAAAGCAAAATGTGTGTGTGTGGTGTGGGGAGGGAGCATTAGCAGACCGACTAGGCTGTCTAATGTGTCCTTATCCCCGTGGGAGGCGGCTCTTAATTAGCATCGTCCATTGGAAATGTCTCGTAGGACTTAGCCGTGCCGGCATACCAAAGGAAGTGCGCTTAATCATGTGGCGAAAAGGCGGTCTGGCGTGTGGGTACATTGGTACACCCCTATAGGGTTAAAACTATTCGAATAGCCTCGTCCTAGGTTATGGACACGCTTGGTGATTTCCCGCAAGAACTAGACTAAACGATTAATTAAAACTTGATGGGTGGTATGAATTGGGTAATTCATACTATTGTTGTGGTGACTTGGGTGAGTCACTTCTAGGTTGTTCTCGTTGTTATTATTATTATTGTATCGTTGTTATTTCAACAATTAAAAACGCTTTGTCAAATTGCTTTCGATCTATTACATTATTGCAAATGAAAACTTGCTTTATGCTAAAATGAGTCCAAAGCCTCATCCACATAAAAAAAGCTTGCATGTAGCTATTTATAGTTCTGTTATACTACACGTCAGTCTTGTGAGTACATTTTTGTACTCATTTGCTTTGCTTAATAACTTTGTTGCAGAGGAGGTAGAGCCCAAAGGGCTTTACTTTTGTGAGATGTGCTGCGGTTGGGAGTCCAGCTAGGCGGCATGGTTGGTTGCCTTGTGGGCTAAAGGCAAACCTTGTGGCTCTCTTTTGTTTATCGCCATCTTATGGCTTTTGCTTCCACTATTGTTTATTTCCCTTAGTTGTATTTGGCCGGTCGGCCTCTTTTGTAATAACTCTATATTATGTATGTCTTTTATTTCTAGTTCGTGCTTTGGTTCTATGTCTTGAATAGAATTGATGCATGATTTTGTAAAGGGGTGTGTATACTGCATTCTGGGAAGTATACATATCTCGAAGACACGGATTATTATGTTTGTGATGCTAGGGTCAATGGATGACTAAGTATTACAAGCCTAATAAACCGGGGTCCTCACAGGCAGAGCAGGGGAGGCACATAGCTTGGCAGTAGCACCAGCAAGGGGTGGTCTAGTGGCTGATGGCGACACCCCAAATGGGTTACCGGCCATGACAGGAAAGGGTAGGAGGTGGCAGCGCGGTGGGAGGTGGCTGGCGGCGATAGCGGCGGTGCTCCAGTAGCGGGGGAAGGAAACCAACGCGAGCATGAGCTGCGCCTAGGTGTGGGGATGGTGTAGACGGGGTCAGGGAGGCCGGAGGGTGGCCGGAATGGCGGCGCCACGGCGGCCGGCATCGAAAGAAAGGCGGCGACGGTGGTGGAGCTCCATGGCGATGAATCGAATGAACCGAGGTAAGGGATGGATAGCACTTGGCTGGAAACACGATGTGACATGGTTGTCTCGGCTCGGAACTCACTAGATAAGGAGATTGACGCGGAAACAATTGATCGGACTTGGAGAAGAGAGCGGATGGCGTTGGGCATTTTGGGCAATTGGAGGGAAGTTAGGAGGTGAGGTTTGAGGCGAATGGAAGAGGGGAGATGGGAACACGTGGTACTCGCATTTATAGGCGAGGCCGAGGAAGGAAATGGCGGGGAACGTGGGTGGCACGGTGCGCACGGGGGGCACGCAGCGGGGAGAGAAGGGAAGGCCAAAGGGTCCGAACGTGGCACGACGCGCGTGCTGGCGCGTGCTACGGCATGATTGGCGACGGGAGGAACGCGAGAGTGGGATGCGTCGGCGGCGTGGGCACAAGACATAGGAAAGAAAGAAGAAGGGGGAAGGAAAAGAAAAATAAAGAAAGAAAGAGAAAGAAAGAAAGAAAGGAAAGAAAAGAAAAGAAAAGAAAAAGGAAGAAAAAGAAAAAGAAAGGGAAAAAAGGGAAAATGATTTTGGGCCCAAGAAAAAATGAAATGAAATTCTGAGATTTACATTTTAGACAAAATTCAAATAGGATTTTGAATTTTGAATTTTTTGTTGAGGTTTGAATTTGAGAGAAGAGATGAATTCAAATTGAGAATCCTAAAGGTATTAAAGGAGGCCGGGAGGGGCGATGGAGGGGCGAGCCACGTCGCCTCGATTCTTCTTCGCCGCTAGATCGACCGTCTCCCTCGTTCGCGTCCGTCGGATATTTTTTTGGTTTTGCGTGCTTGCGATGCTTCGCGTCGTTCCTGCTTGCGCGTTCCCCTTCCTCTCCCTCCTGTGTCACCCTACTCCACCAGCGCATCCGACCCCTCCGTCTTCCCCCCTTGCCTCCCCCTCGATCTCCCTCACCGGCCACCGCCTCCGCACCTCCCCTCCCGTCCATCTTCTGTCCTTCTCCCTCCGCCGCCCCTCTCCACCAGCATCGCTGCTACCTCCCTCTCCCTCCCCGGCCGCCGTCTCGGCGCCTCCCCTTCCCTTCCTCTCCTTCCTCCGCCGCCCTCCTCCACCAGCGCCACCGCTCCGTCCGTCTTCTTCCCCTGCGGCCCCCTCGATCTCTCGGGTGGAGTGCTCCAACGCGATGCTTCGCCTTTGTCGTCTGACCTCCTCCCTCTTCCCCCCGCGTCTCCCGTCTCTCGGCGCCTCCCGATGCCGCCATGTCGGAGACGCCCTCCTCCGCCTCCCCTCCCGTCCCGACCTCGCGCTCGCATAAGATCCCCACCACGCCACTCGAGCACGGGCTCGGGCCCGCCACCTCCCACGAGCGGCCGCCTGCATGACGGCTCTCGCGGTGGAGGTCGCGCGCCTCCCCGCGCGGCACGCTCCCTCGACGACAAGCTCCGCGTGCTCGACATCGAGCCCCGCGTCGCGGACTTCTTCGGCGAGGCATCGAGCGGTGGGGTTTTGGGTCCACTCGAGCCCTGCGAGGTGTTCCTGCTCAGATGCCTCGCCACGGCCGCCCAGGAGCACGTGCTCGACGCGGAGCTTGGCTGGGCCACCGGAGGCCACGAGCACCACCGCACCGCAACTGGCTGGTCCGCCGGTGGTGGGGCCTATTGCGGAGGTCTTTGTCTACTCGGCCGGTTTGGTCGGGAAGTGGAGCTCGGAAGGAGCGGTGGAGGACGAGGCGGGAACGGGAGATGGAGCTGCTCGGCTGGTCGCCAGTTCTCGGCGACATCGAGGAATTCTATGACTGCATTGGAGGCATCATCGGGTGAGCATTGCTTGTTTGTCTGCATTGCTAGAGTTGGAGACTTGGTAAACGGAAAAGTAGCAAAGGTTGCCAAATGTGTTCCTCGCTGAAGTTGGAAGTTAGTATCTGGCAGGAAGTTCCAACAGTTACGACATCAGATTTGTATTCTATTGTACAGTCATACGAGGAAGTAAGCTGATTGCCTGATTGCATAGCTTGTTTGTGCTACTATGATGTAGTCGAACATTTCATTTAGCTTTGACCGTGAAATTTGGAATATTATTGATATTCCTTTACTTCAGCTACCAAATTATGGCAGTGCAGCTGCCTTCAACCTAAAGGACCGCAAGCACAGGCCCAACAAAGAAAAGTTTATTCGCTTCCATTTTCCCAGTGGGCTTAATCTATTGGAGGATACAGAATATGCATTCCAAGCTGCTCTGTAGGGAATCGAGGTTATTTCGTATGCCACATTAACTAAGATTTATGAAAAAGAGAAGAGTAGCATTGTTTGTGTAGTTGGGATGGAGCTAGGGAAGGAGTTGAGCCTTTAGTTGCTTGTTGGGCTGGAGCAAGCCCTCCATGCAATATATCGTTCATGTGGACAAAACATTTTTTATGTTGATTCCAATCTTTATTTCCCATTGCTCAGTGGCCACATTCCATATTTTACTGTGAAGACAGCTCAATTATCTTCAACATATCTTATGACTTCTTTCTGCAGTTTCAGTTATCTTTTTCCAGCTGTGGTAGGACCATGTGTCTAGGTTTTCTAGCCTCTGGATTTATTTATGTACATTGAAATATAATTGTAGAATTAATGGTTGCATCGTGGTTTACAGACTGGGAGGAAATTGCAATATTTGTTTCCTATGGTGCTATATCCGTTTTTTTAGAATCTTAAGGCAAACTATCTGTTGACAACATGTGTAACTATTATATGCTACATAAATTAGAGACTTATTACTAACTACTGTTTTTTATCTATCTATCTATCTATCTATATATATATATATATATATATATATATATATATATATATATATATATATATAGGAAATCCTTTGTTTTCTACTCTCTTAACTGTCTGCTTATACTGAGCCGTTTCCTTGTACTGCTTTTAGCCTGACCTATCGATAATACTGTGATAGATTCTGTTATGCTACTGATGCTGTTTAATACATACTTTTCTGTGTTTTCTATGCAGCTACATTTATTTATCGGGTTCCTGGACAAATATATTTTCCCGCATATTTCCCCTTCTATTACTTTGTGCCTGTATTGTCGGACATATCATGTGTTTCCTTCCATTGTTTTGTGCCTGCCTTATCAGGTATATTGTGTTGCGTTTACTTGCTTAATAGCGTTGTTTTGTGCGTATGTCCTAGACATCCTAGATGTCACTGTTTACGTATTTGCGCATTGCGGGACTTTTTTTTGCCTTGCCTATTCTTCTGATAATGCATCGATGTGCGTGCATCTATGTGCATTTAGAGTTCCTGTCTTACTCTGCCCTCATCGTTGCTTGTATTTACTGTTTACAGGTACATGAATTTCTCAATATGTACAATCAACTCAGTGTGAATCTGGCGCCATCTTAATATGTATATGGCTGTGTGATAACATTTTCCTATTAAAATATACGTCCTTATTATCTACATGATGCTATCACATAGCCATGATCGTGTTAGTGGATAGGCCCTACAGTGGCAGCTGTCTGTTTGTTTCAAAACCTAAGAGGTAAAAAAATGAATTCTGGTTTAGTTCTATTTCTGCTCATTATTGTGTCGTTACTGCTATAAAGCTTCTCGGCTATCTATCTGAAACTACTTAGACTCTGTCCTCACAGCCTTCACAACAATTTTGCAGCACTGAACATGCACCATCCAAGGATAGCGCTGCTTTTGCGCTTACAAAAAAACACCACCAGGACGCAGGAGTCTGCAACTAGCTCTAAGAATGTTCTCTACACCATCGCCTATTAACATCCCTATTGAATTCCTTACTGCTCTACCAAAAAAAAAATATTTATTTGGAACATTACTAACTTTCCACAGGCACTGCGATAAAGAATTCTGCCACAACATAACTTACATTTTGCTTCGACCATACGGATCTGTGTTTTCTACTTTCAGCTGCATCACCCGCTACTCTTGCTTTTATGTAATCTACTCTCAGAAACGTATATTGTGTTGTATATTGTGTTCCATGTTGGTCCTGTATTATGGCCTTCCTATATATACTACTAGATTGTCAGACATCTGAGTTCTCCATACTGTTTTTTAGACAGCTTGTTCTAAATTTCAGCATACTTCTTTAGACTTCTGTCTGATGAAACTGCCTATGAAAACTGCCCAAATTTAAGCGTTGCGTACCTTTGTATAATCGTATTGTCCGCACTTAGTCTCTTTTTTTTAACTCTATACATCATATATCATACTGTACGTATACAACTTAGCAGCTTCCATACCTAAAAGAACACTATAAGCACCACTGCGCCTAAAAGAACACTATAAGCACCACTGCGCGCAAAAGCGCGCACCGGCCTCTAGTTTGAATTCAAATTGGCCGAGAAAAGAATTGATTTTTGATCAAAGATTTGAATTGAGACTTGGAATTTGGATTTTGATTTGGAGTTGAACAGAGATTCAGGATTTGGTTTGAATAATAATTATATAGGCAAGAATTCTAAATTGAAAGCCAAAACTTTAAAATAATTAATTAGATTAAATTTTTCAACAGAGAAAAGAAATTTTGGGAAATTGAAAAGAAATAGAAAGAACTCAAAGAAAATAACAACAAGATCTTGGAAAAAAGAAATCCAAGATAAAACCAAAAAATCAAATAAATTTTTTTTAATTAATTGAAGTTTGATTTACTCACATTAAATTGTTTTTAATTTACTTAAATTTCAAATTAGGCTTTAACAAATCAAGAAAAATCAAATAGTTCTTTTTATTTTAAACATTTTAAAATGACCTAAAAATTAGGATGTTGCACGGTCTCATCCACCTGGATTCCATTGCTAGTTGCAGCAGCAGAGGATGAGGATCCCAACCTAGAAACACACCACAGCAAGTCAGTAACCGTGAAACGGTACAAAAGCGCTGTAGATAGCGATCGCAGAACTATGGCACTTGTGTTGTACTACTAAATTAGTAGTACTAATACTCGCGTCAGCCCTTCTTGGAAGCTGGCTCTTTTTGACCGGTCAATGGACACAACGCCTTGATGCAAATTACTGTCGCGAAAAGGGGGATTTCATTCCTTAATGCAAATACTAAAAGAAAAGTGGTCTACTACAAAACTACGAATTGAGAAGTGCTTCATTATTTACGATCTCTCAAAAGTGAATAGGCTAAAATATGAGTTTGACGCACCCTTTTTTTAAGGCCAGTTTAACACACGTTAAACCGATAAATATATGAACCCTAGCTAGCTAGCTGGCCAAAAACTGGTTCCAGGATCATGTATTACTAATTATGAACTTTTTTGTTTGAAACATGAATTGGCACTAACTATGTACTTGTTATGACGCAACTTCCTGCATGTGTGATAATTCCGCTTGCGGTCGAGTTAGTTACTATGGTACTAAGTTGAGTGTGGGTTAATAATCTAATCATCCAGCTGCCTGGCAGCCATACCGAATTTTTTTAAAGTACTAGTTAAATGCCCGTACGTTGTTACAGAATCCACGATAAAACACCCTCTAGGACAAGGACAATGAATGTTCTTCTAAGATAAAGAACTTATAAATTTGTAATATTACTGTTTCCTCTGTATACAAATTATGAAATGATCACAAATCCAAAACGCCTGCACAATACATTTGTCCCATCACAATATAGTCATGCACATACAACTTTTTAAAATTTGTAGTAGAAGTTTTGTTCGAAAGAATCAATAAAATATGATGCAAATTAATACACGTTATCACACATATTCCTATAAGTTCACAGTGACACTCTTGCCGCCGTAGTCAGCCCGGCCTCCCTTCCGCAGCCTTCCCCTAATCACACTGCTGTTGTCGCCTTCCTATCCTCTCTTCAATCACTCTTGGCCATCTTCACTAACCATAAACCATTTATGTTATATTTTTACATAAGTTAAATTGTTATGAAAAGTGATTTAAAGTAACAGAAAGATATGGTATGATTTTCAAAATGAAGATATTGCAATGCATCAGAATCTGGCTAAAGAGTCTCCCTAAAAAAAGCCTAGCTAAAGCAGGAAGCCTTCCCAAACAAACAAACACAACTAACTTGGGGGAGGATCTAATAGAAATGAAAACAAGATACCATCATTGCCCAACTTTGCCGAGTCTTCCACACAAGCAGCAAGCGATCTAAGACAAACTAAGGGCACTACAAGAACATAATTGTTTCCATAAGGGTGAAAGATATTAAGATATGCAAAAAAGTGAGAAAATACAAACATAGATATAACTGGCAACAACAACCAATAATAATTCAGCAATCTTATTTCTACCGGTTAAAATAGAGAAGTAACAAAACCTTTTTTATGGATAGTTGACAATAGCATTCCATAATCACTTGGCACTCCCACTGCCCAATTAATTAAATCAAATACCACCTCCATCTTCTTAGAAAAGTTACTAATTCCTAAACCATTAACAGGACAGGAAGTTCTTAAACAGAAGTATGATATGAAATCAAACAATTTATCAAATTGCCAAAGGTTACTAAGCATCTACCCTCTTGCTTAGTGGTGCATATGAGTGCCAAAGTCACATAGTATATCAGACTTACCTTGCAACATGGTGGTCCATGGCAGAATGCTTACATAAAAACCTTTCATGCATATCTCTCGACAAATTTTGATAACTAAGATTATATTATTATTATGCATGCTATGATCATATACACATTTTGGTGATTGTACCTTTTAGCACCCTTTCAACGTCACGAAGGATGAAATCGGATTGTACTCTCCTATCCTATACAAGTCATTATACAACCCATGAACAGAAGCTAACTTAATTTTAATGGATTATTCGCATGAGGTTGAAAAGGGGTGCCTTTCTCAAACCGTTTCTTCTATAAGGAGGATTTATTTGTATGTTCCTTTTGGAGCACCTCTTTCATTTCCCCTTGTGCTCCCAATGTTATGGCCTAGAGATAACACCCTGAGCAAATGATCCACTTGGTGATCACATCGTCGCGTGTAGTGTAAACCATCTAATCTGGTATATCAAGATATGCTCTTTTGAAAAGGAAAAATGAAAAAGGCTGAACTGAAGCTACCAAACAAAGCATTATTTTGTTGCTATGATTTATTTTGCTCCTAGAAGAAAAACCAGGACGAACTGAGCTCAGTGATAAAAAATTACAGGAACACTTCAGAAAGGGCACACAATTAATTTCAAGTCATTTACCCCATATCTATATGGGCAGGATCTAGAAATCATCAAGGATACTAAAATTGTAGTAGCCAGAGATGAGACGCCTCTTGCTGACCTGCTCTTGCATAAAGAACAACCCTTTAAATATTTGCTCATGGTTTTGAGCCAGCTCGGTTCTACTTAAAAAATCACTAAAAAAGATTTTTGTTTGATTCTCTTAACACAACATATCAAATTTCACATTGGTGCAAATCGCTTAACACAACATAACAAATTTCACATTGGTGCAAAAAAGAGCAATACTTCCAACCAATTTTTTTTTGCAGAATAAAACTTTTTCAGACCTATCATACATTTGAAACCCATATTAGGTTCTAAATAAATCAAAGTTCCTCCAAGTCACCAGCTACAGACAACGTACGACGGCATACATTTGAAACCCATATTAGGCTCTGAATAAATCAAAGTTCCTCCAAGTCACCAGCTACAGACAACGTACAAGGGCACATAGGAGTAGCTAGATAGAACAAGAGTTAAAGCTTACATTGATCTATTACCGAACGACTGCGGACAACATCGGCATAGTCGGTGTGTGCGGCAGTGAAGAGCGGTGAGACACCATTCATGAGCTCCCATGCCTCCACAACCACCTTGCCAGCCGCTTCTTCACGTAGCGCCACCTCTAGTTATCGACCAGGAGAATCGACAGCGTGTGGCAGCTCGCGGCAAGCGCAACTGCATCCGCGGAGGCAAGGCACCTATCCACAGCCACAGCGTCCCCAACAGGGTGGCCTCCACAAGACATTGCACCGGCTACACCTACTCCTAGTCATGTGCCACCTTCCGCAGCCACCATTGCTCCCGTGTTGCTGCTGTGCCTACCACCACCGGAGTCCCAATCAGTCATCACCAGGTTGTCAAGAGGGGGGAAGTGAGTTGGATGAGGCAGATCGAGATGGGATAGCGGGTCTAACACACCTTAGCGGCCGCCGAGAACCTAGGTCCGCCACCGCCGCCGCTCGCTGCTCAAATCTGGAGGCCCCATCGCCGTCCACTCGACGTTGTGAGTCAAGATTGACCTTCACTTCATCGCCGTTCCTACTCTCGCCGACACGGTGGATGCCTGTGGCAAAATCGATTGCCCACGCGACGATTCAGACAGCGATGGTGTGGACTATGCAGGATAGCATGGAATTAAGATGGAGAGGAGAGGATGGGAATCGGGTGTGAAAGCAGGGGAGTTGAAGTCTTGAAGAAAATAGCAACCGACTAGTACGGGGGGAGAGATGGAAAGACGCCAGAACGGGAAGGTTATGAGGCGATTTCGGTAGAAAGGGCTCACGAGGATCGATCGTAGAGAACGAACCATCAGGCGATGGTTTGGCTGAGGCAGCGAGGCGGGGTGGTTGAGCAAGAAGCTTCATGCGTGCGTGTGGCCGTGTGGGTGGGAGGTGGGCGTGGGCATGGGCAGAGAGGAGAGGACTGCGCAAAATCTGGGTTGTCTATCCATTGGTCCCGATCGGATGGATGTGATTGATGGTGGGAGAACGAACAACCACAAACTCCTTCTTTTAAGTAGTAGAGATAATCTATTTTTAATTTGGAATTTCAAAAATAATACTACTTAATTTTTTTGTCAGAAATAATCTCGTGTCACTCCACGGTTGGACGGCTTGGGATAGTCACCCAACAGGTGTGCGACGTATGTCCAAGTCGCTTAACCGTGAAGCGACCCGGCCGTCCGCGTCCTAGTCGTTGAACGGTTGGACGACTTGGACATAGGTCGCTCACCTGTTGGGCGACTATGCAAAGTCGCCGTACGGTGGAGCGACCAGGACACATGTCCCTCCAGCGCTGGACCCTAGTCGTCCAACCGTTGGGCGACTTGTGGTCTTTACGTACCGCGCAGACGCGGCCGGCGTGAACAGTTGCCATTTGAGAGAGCGATGCCGAGCCGAGAAGAAAGAAGAGAAAGAGAGGAGAGGGAGAGGGAAAGAGAAAGAGAAAGAGGAAGAGGGAGAGGACGAAAAAAAGTTTCTTCGTGTCGACGACGACGACGGTGAGTCTCTAGCATTATTTTGTATGCCTGTATTTTTGAAACAATGGTAGATTAGCAAGCAACACCATGTGTGTTGACATATTGTTAGCGAATGAAATAATAGTAGGTTAATTTAAAAAAATCCTAGTTTGGAGATAGCATGATTAATACAATTAGTTTGGAAGTTTATATGGAGTAAAATGCTAGTTTATGGAATGTTAAATATATGTATTTATTTGAACAATAAAGAATTGATTACATTTTATTTATAGTTTTGGTTGGATTAAGGAATTATAAAATACTAAGACAAAAATCACAGATACATGGTTCCAAACCCATAGGATTCTAAAATATGTGAAATTTTGTTTTTTTTCCTTGAAAGCTTCACCCATTGTAAATATGCATAAATATGATTTATTTGCCATTAGAATATAATTTAAAAGCTCAATTGACATTAATGCCTTTTAATTTCTTTTGTTATTTATTTTATAATTGACAAACCTATATAATACCTCGCTTATTTTATAATTGATAGGGTCTATGCATATTGTTAATAGTTGTAAATAGCGTAGTCTTAGGTTTACATATAAAATCATGGTAGGTTACTTTCGAAAGCATGGTAGGTTATGATAAAAAAAAAGTAAACTTAAGCAAGAATACCATTTAATTTGCAGAATTTCCAGAACTACGCTATAAGTAATTGAACCTACTAATTGTGTCGTAATTGCTAACCGAAAATTGATTTGTAGGTATGGCTCATGACCCTGGTGGTTCGGACTAGCATTTCGGCCTGCTGGACTGGTTGGTCGACGTGCAGCACCGCACGAGCCGTCGTGTCCCGCATCTGGTTTGTGGGGATAACGCGGCTGACTTGGGGGTGGTTCGTACGCGGACACCTCAATGGGCTTGGAGGCTGAACCCATGCTGGGTAGACAGGTTTGTTCGCATGCTGTGCCACTTGTTTTGTGTCATATGCCCGCTATATAGTTACTTCTTCATGCTTTGCAGGCTGAGGCGTGTCGGCTTTGTACCTCTCACGCGGACGGTGGAGGCCACCGAAGAGGACGACGCTTCGGTCTATGATGACGGGGAGGTCCAGGCCGGTCTGAAGCGGTCACAACGATTCTCATTCGACCGGTCGCTCCTAACAACCCTGGTGGACTGGTGGCGGCCCGAGATGCACACCTCCCATTCGTGGAGATGGCCCCTCTCTACAGGAAGTCACGATGCTGCTCGGCCTGCCTATCGCGGGAGCCCTTGCATTCCCGCCGGACGCGCCTATCAACTGGCGCGACGCCCTGCTAGGCAGGTTTCATGGGGTTCATGCGGCGGAGGCCGCGCCACCATACTACGACTTCTCGGAGTGACCGCGGCATGGCCCGTCCCTGCGGTGGCTTTCGCAGTTATGGGGACGTGTGCTACCTATTGTCCATGTTTAGCGATGCACTATCCTAGCCATATGGCGGGCTTACTAATTATTCGTTTGTGTGTAGGTCAAGCGGATGGTCCCGCAACCCACCGCTGACCAGGTGTCGCGACACCTTGAGGTGTATCTGCTATGGCTCTTTGGCTGGGTACTGTTTACCAGTAGCCACGGTGACTCCATGGATGCCCGCCTCGTAGGGTACGCGAGGCCCATCGCCGATGGCGAGGAGCTGCAGATTAGCCGGGGATTAGCCTGTAACATCCCAAACAATAGTTTGTGTTTCAAATGTAAGAAAATGAGAAGAAATTAAAACTTTTTATGTATCATGTTGTCATTTGAAATTTTCTGGAAACTCTCCCAAAGGAATTGTTGATTTCAAAGACTCAATGTTTCATTTGACAAGGAACATAATCTTTGAAAACATCTAGAACAAATCCTGTGATCCTACCTTGGAATTTTTTTCCCTAGCTTATAGATCATCCTAGTGACTCCTTTGAAAAATTTCATAATTTTAGAAATTATTTACTATGTTTCAGAGGCCAGTCAAACCAGTTTAACTCCTGGTCAAAACCCTAGGTCAGGACTTTGTAATTTTTCTAGGGAAAAATGCAGTGCATGAAAATCCCTAGAAAATTTTTACAATATTGTTCCTAGTGTCCTCAACCTCCTGTTAAAATTTCACAAACTTTTTGAGCTTTCAAACGTTGTCTAAAAATTCTTCAACCGAAGGCAAACCTTGAAGGGGGTCAGACCACCACAAGATGCGACCTCATCTCCCCGGCTCCCAAGAAGCATTCTTGGGCGGCCGCGGCCATACCACGTCTCACCACCGGGCAAGCCTCCCCCGCCAACCGAAGGTTTGTGTCACTAGAGCGCTGCGTCGACCTCACCTTCTTTCCCACTGGCCAAGCTGCCATTTCCACCGCTGTTCGCCACCAGGTGAGCTCTCGTGCTATTCCTCGACACTAGGGCTCCTCCACCCCTCCCTCCACCTCCCTACATCACCCATTCCGATTTTTCCCCTCCCTAACGCTGCTGCGCCTTTGCTCCTCTGTTGCCGGTCGCCGTGAGCCACTGCCGATGGCCTCGGGTCACCTGGAGCTGCGCCGCCACAAGCCCAGGGCCGCCTCGAACTCCCCGGCCCCATCTGCACCGTTGCCGGCCACCTCCGAAGCATCCCCTCGCCGGCGCAAGCACCGCCCGAGCCATCCCCCTGGCCTTCACTGCTCTGAGTCGATTTTCCTCTGTGTTGGTTCTGAGTATGTGTGTATGGCTTGAGGAGTCACAGTTTGATGTTGGCTTAGAGTTCAGCTTAGAGGATGAATATGATCTGTAGGATTTTCTGCTAAGCATGCTCTTGTTCTTTGTTAGATCAATTAGTGTTTGGTTTAGGCAATTTAAGAGTAGTCAGTTAGTAGCAAGTTAGCATATTTCAGAATAGTAAGGTTTTAAGGTGATTACTTGCTGGAGGTGTTAGTTAACTTTCCTTGGTTAGTTAGTTTTTGGTTAATTAGTTGTCAGGTAGTCTAGTTAGTAAAGTCTTTTTGCTTGGCATAAGTGATTAAGTTTCATTTAGAAGATGATGTGGGATTTTAAAGGCTAAGTGTTGTTATTTGAGATTGTTGTAAAGGCAAGACTAAATGAGAGGATCCTTTTTCCAGTTAGAGACTAATGACCTTTAGTGTTTATTTAAAACATGTCAGTGATTAGAGGATGTAAGTTTGGCAGTGGGCTCTCTCTGTTTGCAGGTTTGTGTGTGAGTTTGAAATAGGTATAGATAGATGATTAGTGCACTGTTTTCATGTAACCTACAAAGACAAATCAACGATCATTTTCTGATAATGTTAGTTAGTGGTCAGATTTAGCAAGTCAGGCTTTGGGTGGTTAGATACTGGTTAGGTAACAAATAGTAGTACTAACTAGTAGTGAGTTGAGCAAGTAATTGGTTTAGGATGAGGGAAGTTAGAAATGTTTTTGGAGCTAATGTCTTATAGGAGCATTGCTAGCATAGGTTAACTAGTAGAAGGTTATAGTTTTTGTCTTTGTCGTCAGCACCTTGCTAATCCAATCCAGTAGATGGTTAGTGGTTGAGGATGATCAACTAGTAGTATTCTTTTAGCAAATTACTCTACCTGCTGTGTGAATTTTATGCATGTTTTATGAATTCGAAGTTTTGGTTATTTTGGTGTTATTCGTTCTTATTCACTCTTTTGTTCGATTGATAGGTACCGACAATACTATTGAATACGAGAGTGATCCTCAGCAGCAAGTGGACTTTCTTCAGCAAGGCAAGCAGTTCTCCATTGATGCACGTTGATCCTATTATTTGTGCATGCTAATATTTTTGTTTCAACTGTATGTATGTATGCTATGTTGTCAAGTATTTCTCAGTCTGCGATAGTTTACCTGATTAGTTAAATGAACTATAGGTAAACATTCATCCTCTACTACTAAGCCTAGGTTATATCCGCTGTGATTTAGAGTTCGTTGGATGGGCTCTAATCACTTTATATACTGTATACGAGTTGTCGCTTAACAATGCCTAGAACGGTAGTCTAGGGATCATTGCCTCGGCGATGATCATTACAACATCACTTTAAATAATTTGAGCCAGGGTGCTCATGTATGTGTCTTAATTGGAAAAAACTAAAAACTAAAAATAAAATATTTTAGACTTGGGCACATAGGTTGGTGGGTGTGCTTTTGGGTGTGCTTGGTACCCGAGTTAACAAGGACCGAACATCTTGTGTCACACTATCCAAACATTATTTGCGTGCAACCAGATGAGGGACATATGGGACCCCTCTTGACTTAGTACTTTGGCGTGTATTAGCTCTGAGTTGCAGGAGGTGGGTGCGTGTGTTATGTTAAAAAGAAGAAATGTGTTATGTGTGTTGGGGTGTGCGGGAGTGAAATCCTGTCCATGTTCTCCACACCGAAGGGCATTGTAGTTGTCCGGGGGCTTTACCCCTATAGGGTAGTTGACCTTCAGCATTACAATGACTCTGATACAACGTATGGGTAACCATACGGGCGACTCGTAGTTAATACACAATATTGGAAAGCGTCTCATAGGACTTAGCCATGCCAGCATACCTAAGGAAGTGTGCTTTATCCGGTAGCAAAAAGACGGTCTGATATGTGGGTAAAGTTGTACACCCCTGCAGGGTATAAACTATTCGAATAGCCTCGTACTAGGTTATGGACACGCTTGGTTAAGTTTTACAAGAGTTAGACTATAACATTTCGATAAAACTTGAGAATGGGTGGTACGAATGGGCAATTCGTACTATTGTGGTGGCTTTGGTAAGTCACCTCTAGGATGTTGATTATGTCTATAATTATTGTCTCACTGTTATTTGATCAATTAAAAAATGTTTGACAAAATGCCTTCAATCTATTACTTTTATTGCAAATAAAATGTGGCTTTACGCTGAAAATGAACCATTTGACCATCTCTTTTGATTTAAGCCTGCATGTAGCTATGTATAAGTTTGTTAACGTAAGCCTTGCGAGTACAATTTTTGTACTCAACTGTATTGTTTATTTGCTGTAGAGGAGGTCGACCACCAAAGGGTTAACAGTTTTGAGACCGACTTCGACGACTAGTTTGGGCGTTTCCGGTCGATTGCCTTGTGGGTAAGGGCAAACCGGTTGGCTTTTGTGTTCAGCCATCTTATGGCAAGTGTTTCCGCTGCAGACTTGACTCTTTTGTATGGAACTTAATGTATGTTAACTATGTTGTAAATTATGAACCTTCAGTAATGTAATGACTTGCGTATGGAGTTGATGCTTAATTTTTGACAAGGTATGTGTACTGCAATTCTGGGAAGTACATATACGCCAAGGTGTGAGATATTTGGTTTATGATGCGAGAGTCAAGTGGATGGCTAAGCATTACAAGCTAAATACCTCGGGGTCTCACACAGCCGTACTTGCCATGACGTACCGTGGCATGTGCGATGCATGTTGTAGGATGAAGCCAGCATCTATCCTCATAGGCTGCCCCCTCCTGCTGCAGCTGTGGTCGTTCGAGCGCTTCTCTCTCGGACGGCCCATGTTGGTAGACTCTAGTCCGTACGGCGAGGACATGTACCATGGGGACACGGTGGACCGGCCCACCGTACGGTCCCTTTGGTGCCGTAGACGGGTACATACTTCCCTATATCTTTACTTCAGTCTATTACAGGTCATCCTTTGTAACCACTGTTCTGGCTCGCAGACACAGTATGCACACGTGTAGGTCACACGTGTGTACAAGCACTTCGTGGAGCAGCTGGACCGCCTCACCACTGATGATGTGCTTTGGGAGCCATACTCTGATCAGGAGACGGAGGGCCGTGCTCCCGAGGGGCTGTCCTCACTATGCTGGTGCGACCAACCGACGCGTACCCTGTACACTTTGCGCGGAACATGCACCTCGTGGTACGTACTATCGTGTTTTAAAATGTCTGCGTACGGTTACCTCAACTATAAGTTTGATGCTTTCATGTACTCCTTGCAGACGGACATCAACGTCGGAATTGCCAGGGATGGACAGTCGATCCTGGACAGGCTCAGCATTGGTACGGAGGTGACACACGACGAGCTAGTGCAGTTTATCCGTCGGGCCTGTAGTGCGGCGAGGCGTTGCGTGACCTTGACGCTGTGTAGGATGGTCCAGGAGGTGGTCGCGTCGGTGCATACACTAAGGCCGCCACGTCCTACAGCCCAGTCAGGAGGCTCAGGAGGGGCACGTCCACGTGCCCCGCCTGTGCCTACGCCTTGGCAGGCTGGAGGGTCCGGGTGGGCACAGGAGTACGCACCGCCACCGTCGTCATTCCAAGACACCTACCCGAGAGCGCCAGGGCAGTATCCTTTCTTCCCCGACTCGTATGGACAGTACGGCGGGTTTGACCCTTTCTCGCGCATGGCCCCCGACCAAGGTACATTTCCTCTCTTTAGATTTGTGATCGTCGATATATTGTATGGATTAACATTATTTGTCCTGCAGGTTTCCTGCTCCAGCCGGGAGTTGAGCTCTCCCCGCGCATGGACGAGGTCGTGGATGCCTTCTTTGCGGATCCACCCGGGGAGGTTAGGGGAGCAGCTGAGCCCACACCCGTTGAGGTTCTTTCTGGGTCGTAGCTTAGCGGGCCCCCTGTGGGCACGTAGACACAGGTGTCGTCGACCCCCGAGGCCTTGGGAGCACGTATCAGCAGGGCTCCTGAGCGCCTTTCCTTGTTTGGGCCCCGGCCCCAGCACCCCGAGCTTCGGAAGGCCAAGCAGGGGAGTACTGGTGGGTGCAGACCGGTTATGGGACGTGGTGACGACGGAGGAGGTGCTGCAGGTGGCATAGCGGGTGGCCAGTAGAGGGTCTTTGTTGTGCTCTGTGTGCTTGCATTATGTGTTTACATATTCTACTTCGTAGTTACTAGGTCATAGTTGTCTATGCATTCCCTCTAGCATTGTTCTATACCTTGTATTATGTGTTTACGTATTCTACTTCGTAGTTACTATGACATGGTTGTCTATGCATTCCCTCTAGCATTGTTCTGTACCTTGTATTATGTGTTTACGTATTCTACTTCGTAGTTACTATGACACGTGGATTAGTCGCTCAACCGTTGGGCCAGTACTTGCTGCCAAGTCGTCCAACAGTTTAACGACTAGTCCACGTGTTGTTCAACCGTCCGTTGGGCCAGTACTTGCTGCCAAGTCGTCCAACAGTTGAGCGACTAGCCCACGTGTCGCTCAACCGTTGGGCCAGTACTTGTTGCCAAGTCGTCCAACGGTTTAGCGACTAGTCTATGTGTCGCTCAACCGTTCGTTGGGCTAATATTACTGCCAAGTCGTCCAACGGTTGAGCAACTAGTCCACATGTTGCTCAACTGTTGGGCCAGTACATGCTGCCAAGTCGTCCAACGGTTTAGCGACTAGTCCACGTGTCGTTCAACCGTCTGTTGGGCCAGTACTTGTTGCCAAATTGTCTAACGGTTTAGCAACTAGCCCACGTGCTGCTCAACCGTTGGGCTAGTACTTGCTGCCAAGTCGGCCAACGGTTGAGCGACTAGTCCACGTGTCGCTCAACCGTCCGTTGGGCCAGTACTTGCTGGCAAGTCGTTCAACAGTTTAGCGACTAGACAATTCTGGATATCATGGGGATATGCCCATGATCTTAGGATGATGAAACAAATGGCAATGGTGCTTTTGGTTTGAAGTTTCAAGCGTTTTGGGCTAAGATTGAAGCTGTCGGTCATGGGCGGTCGAGCCAAGCTAATCCGTGATCGACCGCCTTGTCTCAAATTGATTTTCCGGTTCACCCCAAGGCGGTCGACCGCCGTAACGAGCAATCCAACCGATTTTTGTCTGATTGTTGATGTTAGTTGTGATCGATTTTGGGATAGGTCATATCCTTGTTTGTTAATGCATATGTGTGGCATATTGCATGTTTTGGCTAACGTGGGTCAAGTTGTGAAGAACTTGTTCCGGATTCGTGTTGCTTGTCTATTGTCGTGCGGTGGCTTGGAGGTCAACGACGGTCAGCGGCGAGGAGGATCGGGACTAAGCTTGGAGAGCCGAGGTCGAGCGATCATGGATGCGGGTGGTCGAATGACTCAAGCATGGCGCATAATGGATGAAGATGACCGAGCAGGCGGTTCGGTCGGCGATGGTTGGATCAAGTAGTGCGGGGGTCGGTGCAAGTGCCAAGGTGGTCTGGTGCGAACCGGATGGGAGAGACTTGCCGACACGATGAGAGCCGCTGGATCAACCCACACGTGGCGAAGCATGGATGTGTTTCGCGCAGTTTGGACTCGGTCTTCGGAAAAGATCGAGAAGGGGTATTTTGGTAATTTTACCAAAAACCACATTGGTGATCTAATGCCAACCCGCAGCGCAAGACAGAGCGTCAAGAAGTGGATTAAGTCAAGTGGAGATGAAGACGACGCTTTAAAATGCGTGCGTGTGTGACACGTTTGTATTGGGCCTTAACGGGAGCCCATTTGGGTTAAGTCTTCTAGAAGCCAAGCCTCTAGTATAAATAGAGAGAGGGCTATTCATAGCAGCCAACTAAGCAGTTTATTGAAAACCCTAGTTTGTCTTAGGGCTTAGGAGAAAGAGAAGATGCTTAGGGCTCTAGGGAGATGTGTTGAGTTGTGTGCTCATGAATTGAGTTTTGTCCTCCATGGATGGAGTGGCTGTAACCAACATCAAATCGTGATTCAATCTATGGATGATTGTTCAAAGATGATTTCTCTTGTGTTTTCCATTCTCTTTTGATGATTTTGGGTGCTTCCTTGTTCTTGCGGTTTTTGGTTGGTTTCTTTCCCTCTTTTACCTTACTGTGATGTGTGGGAATATATCTAGGATCATCTAGATCATCAATCTCCCACGAGCAAGATTTGGATCAAGTTTTTGGTTTTTGCCCGGTTTTGAACCCTCCTTCGGTAAAACAGAAAAAGGTCTAAACTTTGACGTGGATCTTCTCAATCTCTGTTTGGAATAGGTTCCTAATATCCTTAGGAAGGTGTGTTCCAAATTTCGTGGAGTTTGGCCTTACGGATCAAAAGTTAGACCGATTTGAGTTTCGGTTTTCGGGCTGATTTTGCTGTTCATCGTCAGGGGCGGTCTGACCGCCAATATCAGATGTCTGACCGCTAGGCAAAATATTTGACCCGCCAATTTCAGAGGTCTGACCGCCCATCTATTTGAGAATTGAGTTTTTGGTATTTTTGGTTGTTTTGCTGCGGGGTTTTGATTGGATTCAATACAAGTCTTCTACTGTGCTTGTATATTGATCTTCATAGCTTTTATAGCTATTGGAGTGAAATTAGTATTGAATTCAATTAAGGTGAAAAAGTGTTCGTGCTCCTATTCACCCCCCTCTAGTCGCCTTTCCGGTCCTACAAGTGGTATCAGAGCTCGGTTAGCTCTTCTCATAGATCTTAACCGGTCTTTAGAGCCATGGCAGCTGACAAGTATTCAACCAAACCACCTGTTTTCGATGGAGTTGATTTTGCATATTGGAAGGCTCGTATGCATGCATACATCGAGGCTCAAGGGCAAACTATTTGGCTTAAGGTCAAAAATCTATATGTCGTCTCGGCTAACGACGATGTGATCACTCCAGATGTTGAGGCTAATAGCAAGGCACGGAACGTTATGATCCAAGGTCTTAGTCGATCTGAGTTTGAGCGCGTGGCTCATTTGAGGTCTGCTCACGAGATCTGGAGGACCCTTTGTGACTACCACGAGGGCTCTACTGCGATCAAGGAAGTGAGACAGAACCAGCTCAAGAAAGAATACTCAAAGATCGAGCAAAGGCCTGGTGAGTCTTTAGATGAGCTGTGGGGGAGGTTCTCCAAGATTCTTCATGATCTTCGCGCTGTTGATCTTGTTTTCACTGAGTCTGAGAACGCACGCCAACTTTTGGGTGCTCTTGATGTGAAGGTTTGGGGGATGAAGATCACATCCATCAATGACAACACTGTCATAAGTGAGCTTACCAAGGATAAGCTTTCCTCGAGGTTGAAGATGCATGAGATTGACTTTATCTCGCGTCTCCCCAAGACAGAGTCGATGGCTTTGGTGGTCGACCCATCTAAGGGTAGCTCGACTGATTCCTTTGATTTTGGCTCATCTGGTTTTTCTTTGTCAGCTTTACATTCTTTGAGTGATGAGCAGTTAGAGAAGCTACCTGAGGATGATTTAGCCCTTCTATCCACCAAATTCTCGAGAGTTTACAACAAAGTGAGGAACAGGAGGAGAGGTGGCCCTGTCACTTGTTTCGAGTATGGTGAGCCTAACCACATTCGCTCCAAGTGCCCTAAGCTGAAGGTCAAGGAGGAGAAGGACTCTCGGAGGCATCATCAAGCCAAAGACAAGAAAGGCAAGAAGCCCAGCTATCGCAAGTTTGTCAGCCAAGTCCTTGCCGCTCTTGAAAGTGTTAACATGAGCGATGTGGACTCGGAGACGGAGGACGACGACGATGACTCTCATGGCAAGAAGAAGGCTCAGGACTTCATCGGCATATGCTTCATGGCTAGAGACAGCTATGGCGTCGACTCCTCCAACGACGACGATCTTTTCAGCGATCCCGATGAAGTACGTCCTACACTTGCCAATATGAAACATACTTTAGCCTTTGCTGAAAAAAGAATAGATAAGCAAGAAAGAACGATTAAGAAACAAGATGCCATAATTGATGACTTGAACCTAGAAGTTGATAGGCTCAAATCCATTAATCCTGTTGATAATTGTGATTCTTGCTCTAGCTTGCTTAATGAACTAGCAAATCTGAAATCTGCTCATTCCTCTATTGCTAATCAACTGAAAGATGCTTTTGATGAACTAGAAACTCTCAAGTCTAGTCATGCTTGCATGAATGCCATTGCTCTTGATGTGACTGCTGTAGATGCTATTCCTTTACCCTGTTCAAATTGTGCTTTACTTGAATTAAAATTGAATAGCGCTATAGAAGAATTGCAGAAATTTGATGCTAGTCACATGTGTTCTCATTGTGAGGATAGTAGGATTAAAATGAAGGAGATGAATGAAATGGTTCTCTACTCTAAAACTGCTTCATGTGAAAACTGTGTTAAACTCACAATTGAGAATGATGCCTTAAACAAGACTCTAGAAGAGAAAGCTAAAATTGAACAATCCATGTTCATGATTGCTTCCAAGAAAGTTGTTGTTTCTAATTCTTGTGATCTTTGCATTGAAATTGGGCATAATGTAGATAAGATATAAGAAGCTTTTAGAGTTAAGTTCAAAGAGCAGTTGGATAGGATTAGAGATGACTATTGTGTGTCTTGTGAGGCTTTGAAAGCCAAGGTAGCTCACTATAAGGAAAAGTCTGATAGGGCTAGCAAGTCAAATAAGTGTGCCTCATGTAAGGAGCTAGTCAAACAAAATGACTACCTTAACAGCACTCTTGAGAGATTTACTGGTGTGAGGAAGAACCTCAACATGATTCTAGAGAAATCTAAGGTGAGTGTGAACAATAGTGGCCTAGGATTTAATTCTCTAGAGCATTCCAAGAACCATCCACTTAAGGTTGTTAGAGCTGTTGAGAGTGGCCTGTTTGAGGTAGAACCCTCTAAGCCATCCAAGATAGTCTTTAAATCTGCTGGTTTTGCCCAAACCCCTTATAG
Source organism: Phyllostachys edulis (assembly GCA_036346405.1). NCBI lineage: Eukaryota > Viridiplantae > Streptophyta > Magnoliopsida > Poales > Poaceae > Phyllostachys > Phyllostachys edulis. The sequence goes on along the minus strand of CM070568.1, from coordinate 27,493,666 downwards.
CAAGATATGTGCTTCTACTTCATCAGGTCAGACCCCTCAAAAGGTTAAGTACCATTGCACCTTCTACAAGAAGGATGGCCACATTGTTGAATTCTGCTTCCATAGAGCCAAAATTGAGAGGAAGGAGAGAATGAATGCTTTGAGAACCATTAGAGGAGTTTCTTCACCTACTGTAGTCTCTAGAGCCAAGCAGCCTGTTTTTCCTGCTAGACACAGGCCTAGGTTCGTAAATGACTTCTTTGACTCCTTTGGTGGCTCTAGGTAGCACTTTGGGTTAGGATATCATGAGGAGAGACCACAGGTAGCATCTAGACAGGGGGAGTACCGACCTTTTGGTAGGTCGATTCGGAGAGGTCTAGGTGGTTCTCGTGTGCATTCTTATGATTTTGCTTCTAACCATTTTACTGCTGCTTCTTCTGTTTTGCCCAAGCATCATGTGACTCAATACTGGATTCCTAAGTCTTTTATCACTAACCCCAGTACTAAGGCACAGATGTTTCCTGTTCGTGCTTTGTAGATCTGTCGTGCGAGGAAGGAGGACATATGGCTTGTTGACTCCGGGTGTTCTCGACACATGACTGGAGACTCTAGATGGTTCTCCTCCCTCACACGTGCATCCGGTAATGAATTGATCACATTTGGGGATGCTTCTACCGGGACCGTGACAGCCAAGGACACAGTGCGCGTCAACAACAAGTTCATGCTCAAGGACGTCGCTTTGGTAAGTAAGCTGAGGTATAATCTACTATCTGTTTCTCAGCTGCTTGATGAGGGTCTAGAGGTGAGATTTAAGAGTGATGAGTGTAGAGTTCTAGATTCCTTCAGTGAGCTTGTCTTTAAGATCTCTAGGTTTGAGATGATCTTTTGTGCTGATTTCAGTCTCTCTTCTGCTTCTAGCCCTAGGTGTCTTGTAACTTCTGACTCCTATGATCTAGTTTTGTGGCATCGTAGGCTTGGACACATAGGCTTCGATCACTTGACTAGAGTCAATAGCAAGGATTTGATTAGAGGTTTGCCTAGGCTGAAGGCTGTTAGAGACCTTGTGTGCACACCCTATAGACATTGTAAGATGGTTTCTGCTTCTCATCCACCTCTTACCCTAGTGATGACGAATGGACCTAGTCAGCTCCTGCACTTAGACACTGTTGGTTCTTCTAGAGTTCAGTCAGCCGGTGGGAAATGGTATGTGCTTGTGATTGTGGATGATTACTTTAGATATTTATGGGTTTATTTTCTGGTTTCTAAGGACGAGGCATTTGGCTTCTTTAGAGAGTTGGTCCTTAGACTTGCTGTTGAGCTTCCTGGAGCTTTGAGAGCCATTAGGAGTGACAATGGGACAGAATTCAAGAATTCTTCTTTTGTCACTTTCTGACCGATAGGGAATTGAGCACCGCTTTTCTTCACCTAGAGTTCCCAATGAGAATGGTATTGTAGAGAGGAAGAATAGGACCCTTGTAGAGATGGCTGGACCATGCTAGATGAGCATTCCACACCTAGGAGGTTTTAATGAGGCGATCGCTACTGCTTGTTATATCTCTAATAGGGTATTCTTGAGATCTGTGATTGGTAAGACTTCGTATGAGCTCAGATTTGGTCATAAGCCCAAAGTGTCTCATTTCAAGATTTTTGGTTGCAAGTGGTTCATTCTTAAACATGACAACCTTGATAAATTTGAATCTAGATGTTCTGATGGCATATTTCTTGGATATCCTGCTCATTCTCGTGGCTATCGTGTATTTAATTTTGACACTAACAAAGTTGTTGAGACTTGTGAAGTCACTTTTGATGAGGCTAGTCCTGGTACTAGACCCGATGATGCAGGTACACAGGTTTCTGAGAGCATCTTCGTCGATGATGACTCTGAGGATGAGGGCCCAATCCATCCTCAAGTTCCTTTTGACTTGGTTGGAGAGCCTGCTTCAACTACACCAGCTTTAGATGAGCAGCCTCTTCCTACTTTCACCGACGATCAGAGTGGCTCTGTTCCTACCTCCACAGACCGTGAGGTACAGGCCACTTCTGCACCAGAAGCACCTCTTCACATTTAGCGACGGCATCATCCTGGCCCTCGGTCTCGGCGATAGATGGAATACGTCGGCTGGTAGGTGAAGTTGGCCCTCCACATCATGTCTCGTAGCAACTCCGGGTATCCTCCCACATTCTCAGCTTGAGTCTCCCGAACAAGGTATTGAGGATTCATCTAAAGGACAAGAAGGACAAGGTGAGTTAATTTTGTAAACAAAAAACCAGAATAGGGTGAGAAATGATTCTAAGATGGATGAGCAATAAAAGATATCCCTAACTTAACTTTCCAAAGTAATTTTGATAACTTAAAAATATTTTGACCAAGAGACTTGCTACACTTAACGCCCATGCTAACTCTAACCTACAACAAGATGGCTCGATACTGTATTGTGAGGATTCGGGTTATCTCCAGTAAGACCGAGATTAAACATGGTCTTAAGGACATAACTCTAGAGCCTCAAGTAAATGGATTCCAACCTAACTCGATCTTAGTGAAGGCTTAACTGCAACCTAGAGCCCCGGCGATCATGCGCGCTGCTCCCATGCAAGCACTACATGATTGTCGGTTCTCCAAGAAGTCAAGCACCACACTTAGTGAGTTAAATAGGAAGCCATTTAACAGCGAGTATGCAATCATATTGGCTCCCAAGATCAGCGACCAATATGCTCATACTCTCATACAACGTTGATCACATCCATACAACAACATACATAGATAGTTCAAAAGACATACAACATAATAGTTAAAGTTTACATCTATTACAAGCGGCCGACCGGCCAAATTCAATTAAAAGTCTTAAGTAGCAGCGGAAGCAAGTAAATAAACCAAAAGGTCCAGCATGGTATGCCCCATAACCCATCGGCAACCGACTGGGAGTTAAATGCTAGCATTACTCATTGGTGTCGCCAAAATCGGCGCTAACAAGCTCAACGGGCTCATTCACTTCCTCACCTGAAATTGTAGCAACCGGGTTGAGTACAAAGGTACTCGCAAGTCTTACACAAATAAAAATTAGTTATGCTAGAGGTCGTTCCAAAGGATAGCTCATATTGGCTTAGTTTTGCAAAAGAGACGCAACAATTTACAACCTACACATACTAGTTTTTCAAGTGCCATTTAGAAATCAGATTTGAAGTAGAAGTAAAGCATGTGAACAAGTAGTAAATTGAATAACAAATGAACCATACAAATGACAAAGTGGCTGTCCACTTTGACACTACAACAAGCATGAACATCCCATTCATGACAATACCAAGTATACCACAATTTGTAATTCCAAGTCTAACAATAAGCAGCCACAAACTCAAGCGGTCGTCCATAACCGTGGACACGGCTATTCGAATAGATTTATACCCTGCAGGGGTGTACTACTTCACCCACACGACTTGATTAGCCCGTAAGCCTCCAGATACCTCCGAATATAGCATACTTCCTAGGGTATGCCGGCCGGGTAAATCAAGATATGGTCATTTTTAGCAAGAAGATCCTATTGGGCTAAGTCCCGCAAAACCCTGGGCTCCTAGGCAATATAAGACGTCACGGTCTATATGCCCTATCGGCCCATAAGGAAAACATAGGATTTCATGGTCCCATGCCTTTATAATTCCACCACCGTGGGACCTAACACAACAAAATCTTCCCCCTACTTAACCATACAGCACCCATATACCGCGTGTGATAGCACGAGTTTTGTTTGAACCGTAGGTACCCAAAGTTTGGTCCTTAATTGTCTAGACAAGCCCAACACTTACCCAAGCTCGTGCACGAATGCACCTTCACTAGCATCCACTTGTCCAGACCAAAACTCATTTTAAATGACAAAATTTTAACTCATAAAATAGATACAAAGATCTGAAATAAACAGGAAGTAATAATGTTTGTATTTCCCATAATTGTCGGGTTATTCCCGACAATCAGACTACCGTTCTAGACTTGCATGGCTAAGCAAACCCGAACATAATATAATTCACACAATCCTATCTTAAGCATTTCAGTACTGGAATAATTCATGGATAACCACAATGACAAGGTAATAGGATGTATCTAACAATTCATCACAAAAATAGCGACATTATCAAAAATAGTATGCAAGCAATTATCATTGCACTAACTTAACAAAACTGGGATCAAATATGATGCAAAAGAAAGTTCAAATGATGCTTGCCTTGCTGGTAACTCAGTTGCTCTTCCTCAGTAGCGTATAAGTCAATATCAATAGGCTCGGTATCTAGATAAATATAGTATCGAATAAACATCGAGAAATACTCAAAAATTCAAAATGCTCAAAAATGCATGATTTTTATACAGTAGATAATTCATGATTTTAGATGAATTTAGGTGAAAGAATTATTCCATTTGCATTTAGTATGTGACAGTTATAAGGGTTTCAAGTTCAGCTTTCAGAAAAATCCAAATTAATTACAATCTTTCACTGTTCACTAAATATAATTGTTTGGGTAAAATTTGTAGCACAGTAGTGCATACAAGGATTACATAGATAAATAGGTATTATCATTATAAGTTCAAAACAGTTGAGTTCACCTCATTTGCAATTTTTATGAATTAGTTATCTATTTTTAAAGTTATCGACCTTTTTCTAGTGTAAAATAATAAGTTTATGGATCATTTTCCATAATAATACTCTCTGTTACATAGACATGTTTGAAACCAATTTTAATATAAAGTTCAGTAAAAATGAAAATTACCGAAGTGGTTTCATCTATTTTGGAGTTGAAATGAATTAGTTATCTATTTTTGAAGTTACACATATTTTACAAAGGTACGATAATTCGTTTTCAGATTTTCCTAATTCATTTACGGCTTTTCTTATCGGCGTGGGCTAGCCATCGCCATCGACAGTGGGCTCGCTTCGCTAGCTGCCCACCGCTTGATCGCTGCTGCGTGTGATACATAGGACAGGCTCGTGAGCCGTTAGATTTAAATCCAACGGTCACCAAGCGTGGCCGAAGAGGTGGTCCGATCGGCGCATCGATCGTGACCGTTCAATGCACAACGCACGGCTCAGATTCGCGGCGCGTCCGGAGCGGTCCGAACGGCCCATCGAACCAGAGCCGTCGATCTCACATCCAACGGTCAAAAACGACCCAAGTTATACGCTCTAATCCTATACACAAAGTGGTATGTTTTAAGTTGTGGGCCCACATGTAAGTGAGTGCTTAAGAGTTACAAAACGTGTTAGTTTTCTGCGCGTGGGTCCCGCGTGTAAGTGATTCATTCGTTCACTTAAGACAGTCATTTAAAGCTAATGATTAACATTAATCCTAATCCTCTCACATAAATGCATGTCCGAAAGTACGACAACGAATTTTGATCCCGCGTTTCACGGCGGCTCGGCTGCTCGCGTATTACTCTGCGCCACCATGGCCGCGGTCTAATGATATGGACAGGTGCGCAATAGTATTGCGCACCTCCAGGGAGCACTCACAAGACCGAGCGACCCAACGGCGGCTAACCGGTATAGCGGCGCTACTGGCACTGGAATGATGACAACAGCTATATGAAGCTCCGTAGCGCTATCTAAGCATGTGCCCAGGTCCTAGGGACTATTAGTGTGTTACCTAAGCTGAGGAAGGTGCTCGGGAAGCTTGGGGATTGCCGGAGCTTCGTCGGAGTCGAAGAAGACGACGGTGGCGGCACGGCTCCAAGCAAATAAGATGCTCTGAGCAAAAGGGAGAACAATGGGTGCTCGGGTTAGCTCAAGCAAGTCTAGGACAAGATGTAGGCATACTTAATTCGACAATGGCTTACCAGCCTGAGCTGGAGAAGACGAACAACGACGGCGGCCGACAAAAGATTAATTCCAAAATCCAACACTTCCTGTGAAGCAATCATGAAATTAATTGAGGGAAAGGAGTTAAGATACCCTAATGCACATTATGACGCGCAAGATTCAGGGTATTACCTCCCGGACACGAAGAAAGCAAGTTCAGCTCCTCGGGTGCGCGCTCTAGGGTTCCAGAGAGCACGAAACTGGTCCAGGAACTACAAGCCATCGAAGGAGCTCAAGTTAGCTAAAATGGAAAAGGCATTGAGCATGGAATCCAAAGGTACCACCCGGTGGGAGCTTACCTGAGAGGTGAGCTCAAGCCAGCCTCCCTCTCCTCGGTCAACAAAGGAGAAGTGAGGGAGAAGGAAGGGGTGCGAAAGGTATTAACCCGAGAAAAAGGAGGGAGTGGGTGCGGCGTACAGAGAGGAACGCTCCCGAGTGGCCAATTTGGGCGGTGAAGTGACAGGGCTCAGCGCGCAGAAGAGATTCGCGGCCGCGTGGAGTTCGGCTCTGCGCGAGTGCACCTGCCCGTTGGAGAAGACAGGACCGACAGGCGGGCCCGTGCTGACAGTGACTCATGGCGCGGGAGTAAACTAGGGTGACTTGGCTCCACGTATATCGTTTGATCAGGATCTATCGGCTGAGAGTTGTAGTGGTGTTAAGAGCTGCCGAAGAGGTAGGAAGATCTGGACCGCTGATCAAAAATCCAACGCCTGCATGTGGTGGTGCACCTAGGTGGTTGGACTGAGCCGAGTGGCTCGGGTCGGGGTTGGGTTTGACCAGAGGAACAGTACTAGGCCAGTTTGACTGGGATTTAAATTGTTTTCCTATTTGACCAAGGTGTTAAAATTAGAAATAAATTTCCTAAAATTGTGAAATAAATCACAGGGGTTCCTGGGAAGGTCTAGTTCCCACAAAAATTATTGAACACTACTTTTCAAGATATAATGTGTATATAATAAATTCAACTTAGTGTATGTCGTCAATTGGTGTTTGAATTTTCTCAAGGTTTAAACCAGTCCCAAAAATTTGGGAAAAATTATATTAATTCGTTATAATTACTATAGTATTTGAATAAATTATTTACAGGAGATGTTCATAAGGTTTTGTTTTTGTTTTCTTTTGGAGTTGAAATACAAGGTGTAAGTTTGACACTTGTTTAAGATTTTCCTAGTGCAATAAATTATGCAAAAGTTTGAAATCAATGATGCATGCTCATGAGATGCATAATAATTCTCTTTATTAAGTTGAGGATGTGACATGAACCTCCACCGAATAATAATATAATTGGAACAAAATGGGTTTTCAAAAATAAGCAAAGTGAGGATGGGTTGGTAGTTTGCAATAAGGCTAGGCTAGTAGCTCAAGGGTATTCCCAGGTAGAAGGCTTAGATTTTGAGGAGACCTTTGCTCCTGTAGCTAGATTGGAAGCCATTCGTATTTTGCTAGCATTTGCGGCATCTAAGGGCTTCAAGCTATTTCAAATGGATGTCAAAAGTGCTTTCCTGAATGGTTTCATAGAAGAAGAGGTCTTTGTCAAGCAACCTCCTGGTTTTGAAAATCCTAAGTTCCCAAACCATGTTTTTAAACTCGCCAAAGCCTTGTATGGATTGAAGCAAGCCCCTAGAGCTTGGTATGATAGGCTTAAGAGTTTCTTGCTTAAGAATGATTTCAAAATAGGATTGGTTGATAAAACCTTGTTCACTTTCAGGCATGGCAGTGACTTTTGTTGGTTCAGATTTATGTGGATGATATCATATTCGGTGGTTCTTCTCATGCTTTGGTGTCCAAATTTTCAGATTCTATGAGCAGGGAGTTCGAGATGAGCATGATGGGCGAATTGACCTTCTTCCTTGGTCTTCAAGTCAAGCAATAGAAAGAAGGCACCTTTATTCATCAAAGTAAGTACACAAAGGACCTTCTTCGGCGTTTCGATATGGGAAGCAGTAGGCCAATGCCTACTCCCATTGCCACGACCACCGTGCTGGACCTTGATGAGGATGGAGAGCTCGTGGACCAGAAGGAGTACCGTAGCATGATCGGCTCCCTCCTCTACCTCACAGCGTCGAGGCTGGACATACAATTCGCTGTGTGTCTGTGCGCTCGATTTCAGGCTTCCCCTCGAGCTTCTCATCGTCAAGCAGTGCGTCGCATATTCAGGTACCTCTAGGACACTCTTGACTTTGGACTTTGGTGTTCTTCTTCTTCTGCTCTCTCTATTCGGGCTTTTTCTGATGTTGATTTTGCCGGGTGTAGAGTGGATAGGAAGAGTACTTCTGGCACTTGTCATTTCCTAGGCACATCTCTTATCTCTTGGTCATCTAGGAAACAGTCCTCTCACTACAATAGGACTAGGTTATAGCAACACACGTATATGCTGCTATATCTACAAATATGTGTTGCTATGATGAATAGCAACACATGTGATAAGTGATGTTGTTGGTCGTGTTGCTATAAGGTAGGTCTACCGCAACATAAATTATGTGTTGTTATACAAAAGGAAAGGTGTTGCAAAGTTGCAACACAATTTTTTATTTGTAACAACATATATTTTCGAAACATAGCTAACACCTGTTAGCAACATATAATTGTTATATTACAACACAAATTAGTATACAGGAAAAATACGATTCATTTGTGTGCTACGTACGGAGAAATTATAATTGCTATAAAAAAATATTTGCTAATTAAGCATGTCATATTTCAGAATATATAACACAACTCAACATGATCAATGTTCAAAAAGTAGATTGCATTGCATTAAGGAAATAAATATATGTATTGTTACATCATTCCACATTACAAAAACAACTGATTTGTTGTCAACACAAGAGCTTTGAACAAGACTAAATTTGAGTTCTAAAATATAAAATCTAATTACTACTTTCTTTTTTTCATGAAGTTCCTTGCTTCTTGATCCATCGATCAATGAGATAAACATCCAAATATAGTAATTCAACTGTTGATCTTTTCAACCTGCAGAGATAACAATAAATTGCAAGGATGTAAATATAATGTAGGGCAAGTGAATCTGATATAAATTGAATCTAGTTAAAATTAACATACCCAAATTAAAAGCATTGTCTGTATATAGCATACCATATGATCATCTCTATGTTTGCTCTTCTCTTTGTGTGTTGCTATGTAAACCTTCGCTCTATGTGGCTATTTTTTTTCAGGATCTTTTTGTCTCTATAAACAATAGGAGTTATAACAATATTAAAAAAATAGATTAGAGTATAAAACAAAATATGATGACTCACCAAGTCCTCAGCCCAACGAGCATAACTCATTGTCCCTACCGTATGGTTCGTCTTCCTCATTGCACGACTTCTTTTGTTTCTCTCACTAAGTACCTTTTATAAAGCAAAGTATCAGTTATGTAATTACAACATGCAGTCTTCAACAGTGGCATATTGTTACAAATATATATGAAGCAACAGTGTATACCAAGTAGCACTTTTAGTACCTTTCCTTTTTTTGACTTCCAATGGTTGACAAGTACAACCCATTGATCCTCATCCACATCTTCTAGGCACCGCCTATACAACACAGATCTTTTCTTCTTCACATTAAATAGAGATTTCTTTAGTGTTGCCCTGTATTGCCTCCAATCTCGGCCAATTGATTTAAGTATCCATATCTCGCATGAACGAGGATATAAGAACTTTGTCTGAAATCAGTTAGAAATATCGAGTTAAGGTTAAGCTACTAGCTTAATTTGCAATTGTTTACAAACTAGAAGTAATAATGGGTAAGATGTAGAATCATATCAAAACATTGATATGAAAATAAGAGCTAACTATTTACTATATATATCTTGTGGTAGTTGCCAGACCTGTACAAATTGAAGTATCTCAGTTTGTTTGTTACTAAAAGCGTAAAACCGGCCAATGGACATACAGAGTCGGTTTGTTACTAAAAGCAGAAGATTACCTCGACTAGAAATATCTCGGCTTTTTGAGGCCACAACCACTAACCAAAGGTCTCGCCAATGAACTTGGATAAAAAATAGCGAGATGAGGCACCGGTACGTGGCGGTGAAGACAACCAAAATGCCACCTTTAATCACTCCAAAAGAGCTCCGAGAAGTAACAACATGAATATTGTTCCAGGATCACAAATGTCGCATGAAGATGTATATTGAGCAATACCCTAATATAAAATTTGCCTGATAATCTCTTGCATACACAGCGAGATTGTCTCTGCAAGTTTCAGATAAAAGTAGCAACAATCAAAATTTCGTATTCCAAACATATATCCATTACATAATAATGCACATTTCAATCAGTTACTACTACAAAAATACATAGACATAGCCATCCTTCTGGATTTGAAGATAGCTAGACTTTCCTGTTATCCCATTAAAAAAACAGAAAATAAACCAAAATGAATTGACAGTCTATTTAATTCTGCTTATATTAATAATCAAACAAAGTACATAAATGATTCAATATTCTGAGAATGCTATACAAGTTGTTATTCAGTTAGGTATCACATAACATCAGTCTCAAGCAGAACAAGCAAGGGAAGACCTTCAGCTGCACAAGATTTTAGTTTTTTGAGTTCATATTTCAGCTTCGTGGCTTTGGCCGCGCTCCATTTTCACCAGCACAAGGTAATACAAGTTGTTCATATAAATTTGCAATATATAGAAGCTCCAGAAGCAAGAGGCAACCAAATCATGGGACCCCAAGTTCCCCCGTCGGCAGATACAAATGAACAACTTACCAATTTTTTTGCTCATTGCCCTAACCTTCTTGCTTTGAAGAAACCGATATTATATTATACTGTACTACCCAAAATAAAATTTTATTAGAACATTACCACATTACTTCCATATTGTTTTAACTTGAATATCAGTACCTGATGGTGATTTTTATGCTAGACGTGCAGTTGTGCATTCAATAGGATTGTCCCCCTAGCAAGTAATATACAAAGATATTGCTCTTTGCTCAATAAGAACAAAATGTAACCCAGAACACCACCAGGAACCAGTATTAACAAATAGAGGCAAGAAGGGTTACAAACAAAGATATTAACTAGGAAGCTAGGTACAGTTTCACATTTACTTTTTTATGTATATCCTATGATGCAACCAAATAGCACCTTTTATCTTTCCTTCTGTAAATCAAGGAATCATAGATTAGAAAGTAGCATACAGCTTTGCGGATCATCAAAACAAGCACAAATGCCTGAAGACAAAGAACGAACTGAACCTTCTCCATGCAGATCTTTGCACTTGAAGCGGTTGCGTTTCACGCTTCTTCTTCGATTCGCTTGGGCCATCTTCTACATCGCATCGGTTAGAACAATTAGGCAAGTAGCAAGTGAATTGCGCGCATCTATGCATCAAAACTCAAAGATGGATAAGTAGATGCATACCATTATTCGGTATACTGCATGCACCACAAAGAAGGATAAGAAATTCAGTATACTGGGATGCAACTAGGTCATTCAAACCCTGAAAGAGTACTTATGATCATTTCAACTCTAATTGCACAGAGTAGGGTAATACATTTTCAAGATAAGTTTCAAACAAGTCATACTTAACAACACCTAGGCAAGATGCCTCATAGCTAATAAAAGAAAGCACCATGGCAAATCAAATCACAATTCTTGCCATTGTAAATCATAGATCTAGAATGTCAAATCAGATAGCTATGATGTCGTTAACCAACTGAAATTTTAAGTAAAGGAATAATACTCACTTGCAGTGGCTCATAATAGCTGCTAGCCCATTAGTGCTAAACCCTCACGGTGATAAGGATGAGGGCCACGAATCGTGGGAACGATCGAGCCAAGACTCAAGGCTCTCATCCGACACCACCATCCGCTTCATCCGCACTCCTCAACACCCACGACACACTGCCGCCGCCGATCCATAGCCCGCATACCCACCCCAATCAGGCGGCAACCCAAAATGGGCACTAGACAAAATGAGGCGGGAGGATTGCGACCTCCCGACCAGATTCCTCCACCCAAAACCTGTAAAGATCAACCACCCTTGAGCTCGTGCCATCCCCATTCACCCAAAACTGGTGGCGATGGAGAGCGGAGGAGGAGGAGGGAGTCGAGGGAGAGGAGGATGGCCTACTAGATCTGGATCTTCTCGGCGTTGTAAGAGGCGGCGGAGAGTGGGGGAAGAGGAGGGAGTCTACGGTGCAGCGGCGGAGATCTGGGAGGAGGACGGAGTCAACAGCACGGCGGCGGTGGTGATGAACACTAGCCCCTCACGGTGAGGCCTCACGCACTCACGGCGGCGAGGGAGGAGGGAGGCGGCGGGGGAGGGCGCGGGTGGGGGGAGGCAGAGATGAGGATTGAGGCGGGAGGGGAGGGGAGGCGGCGGCGGCGGTGAGGGTTAGTGTTTTGGGGCCGGAGGGAATGGGATTTGGGAGATCTGGTGTGGGCGACTGGCCTGGTCGTTGGGAAGCTGGGGCCTCGTGCCAGTCAGGCTGTGTTAGACGGTTAGCCAAGCACTCAGGCAGTTCGAATAATATTTACATATAAATCCGATTTTCTTCCTGGATAGCTTAGAATAAACTGAATAGCTCACTCCTGAATCCGAATCCATATCTGACAAAAAAAATGGACTGAATCCGAATCCAGCAGAAAAACCGGATATCCGAAAAAACCACTCCGAATTGTATCCAAATTTATTCAGTCGGTCGGTCGATCGGGAACTATTCGCTTTGTTTACACCCCTAGATACAACTACCGTGGTGAGATAATAGAAAACCACATTATGATGGCATGCATATTACTTTTTATAAAAATAAATAAGCAGATTAGTACAATTAGAACAACGAAGTATCTTAGCCCATCGTTCCTACTACTATAATTACCAATTTATTTCTATCAGTACTGTAACATTAGGTGGTAATTAAATGGGTCATAAAATTTGTTCATTGACCTAGCAACACGTCTATTAAGTGTTGTAACTTACACTATAAAGTGTGGTAACATACTAGGCGCTGAGTATGTTTGGAGCTTTCTACACTTGGGTCATAGCAACATGAGAATATGTGTTGCGGTTGAGTTTTCCTGCAACATATGCCATATGTGTTGGTAGTGTGTGTTGGAATAGATTGGTCTTGTTGTAGTGTCTGTTGCACAGTCCACTGCCGAGACCGAGTATGTAGCAGCAGCCAGTAGTTGCTCTTAGGTTCTCTGGATCTTGTCTACTCTGCGGGACTATTGGTTGTCTTTGGGTAGTGTTTCTCTTTTCTGTGACAACACTTCTGCCATTAACATTGCCAAAAACCCAGTGCAACATTCTAGGACTAAGCACATTGACGTTAGATATCATTTCCTTAGAGACCATGTTGAGAAAGGTGACGTTGTGCTTCATTTTGTCGAGTCTGAGCAGCAGGTTGCTGACATTTTCACTAAAGCTCTTGATTCTTCTCGTTTTGCTTCTTTGCGGGGAGAGTTGGGGGTTATTAGTTCTCTTGGCCTGCTTTGAGGGGGAGTTTGCTCTCTTTTTGCATTCATTTGTATCATAATGCATTTTAAAATTCAACAACTTGCATTGTAATATAAACTTGTGGAGCTTTGATTATTATCCTTGTATGACTTGAATTCATGCTTTATACCCTGCCATGTCTTGTGCTAGTTTGCTAGAATTCTTTTATGGCTTTTCTTGTATAGTTTAGCTATTGCCATGCTAGCTTTATTATCTGTGAGAAAATTGAATCAAAATATGACTTGTTGGATCTTGTGACTAGTTTTGCTGTAGTGATCCTCTCATGATTCATGTCATGTCATATAGGCTTCATTGAGTCTTGAACTTATTCTGAGTTTCAAACTGAGCTATGATAATTCTTAAGTCAAGCAAATGAAAAATGAGCTTTTCTGTGCGAAAAAACTGATCTCACCAATTATTTCTCATGAGATAGCTTGCCATTACACTAGGCATGAACTCAAGGGGAGTTTTGGATGATCTAGACCACTCTCTTAAGCTTTTGTTGCTTGGGATGGTCGTAGTGAGGCTTGAGATCTAGCACAATGCTAAGAAAACAAATTGGCAATTGGTTGAAGCTTAGGAGGCAGTTATGGATGACTCCTAGTCCAGGACTTGCTTTACTAAGATAAAATCAATCATTTTCAGTAAAGTGCTCAAAGTGCTAAATTCTAAATGCTTGAACAAATTGATTCAAAATTGAACTCATAATGCTCAAAATTGGCTCATTTGCTGTTTCTGGGCTCCATTTAGCTTATAGACATGGCCTGACTCATTTTTGGATACATTTAGTTAAACTATGATCTTGAGCACCATGTCATGCTATTAATTCATTTAATCTCAGATTATTTCTATTTTGGCTTTAGCTTTGTTGTACATGTGTTGCCATGATTGAACATAGCTTCTTCACATAATATGGCTTGGTGTAATACTTGTACAGTCTTCATGGATAATTTTCATGGCTCCTTTTGCTCAAGTAAAAAAAACAAAACTAAAAAAAAACTAAAAAAAATGAAAAATTACAAAATTGCAGCCATTCCATTACATTCATGCTCTATCTTCTTCCATGCACCTTGATGAATTCATTGTCAAAGGGGGAGAAAGATTGGTAGAAAATGTTGTTTTAGAGCTTTTTGGAGTCATAGGGAGAAAATGGATTTTCTGCCAATTGGGATCATAGTGAGTGGGAGCATCTAAATTGTATTCTTTTGGTCTTATTGCCCTTTCTGAATTTGAATTGCAATTCTTGAAGACTCACAATGATCAAAGGTCAAATAGAACAATTGTTCTTCCATATGGACCTAAGTGAGATTTTTGGCTATTCTTTGGAAATTGAAGCTTTTGTGCTTTATTTTGCCTTATCTCACTTGCTTATACTATTCTGGAGCCAGCTTGGTCATTTCCATTGCTTTCTCTTGCTAATGGACCAAGTTGTGCCTTTGTGCGAAAACGTTGAGTACTTCACTTTTCAAACCCCAAAACTATATTTTCTGAGAGATTGCCAATGTGTTCATCAAGGGGGAGATTGTGGATATCATGGGGATATGCCCATGATCTTAGGATGATGAAACAATTGGCAATGGTGCTTTTGGTTTGAAGTTTCAAGCGTTTTCGGCTAAGATTCAGAACTGTCAGGTCATGGGCGGTCAGATCGGCCTTGTCTCAAATTGATTTTCTGGTTCAGCCCTGGCGGTCGACCGCGAGCAATGGTCGACCGGTTTTTGTGCTGATTGTTGATGTTAGTTGTGATCTGATTTTGGGATAGGTCATATCCTTGTTTGTTAATGCATATGTGTGGCATATTGTATGTTTTGGCTAACGTGGGTCAAGTTGTGAAGAACTTGTTCCGGATTCGTGTTGCTTGTCTATTCTTTGTGCGGTGGCTTGGAGGTCAACAACGGTCAGCGGCGAGGAGGATCGGGACTAAGCTTGGAGAGCCGAGGTCGAACGATCATGGATGCAGCGGAGGTCGAATGACTCAAGCATGGCGCAGAATAGATGAAGATGACCGAACAGGCAGTTTGGTGCGACTGGTTGGATCAAGCGGTCGCGGGGTCGGTGCAAGTGCCAAGGTGGTCCGGTGGGAGCCGGATGGGAGAGACTTGCCGACACGATGAGAGCGCTGGATCAACCCTGCGTGTGAAGCATGGATGTGTTTAAATGCGGTTTGGACTCGGTCTTGGAGAAGATCGAGAAGGGTTATTTTGGTAATTTTACCAAATACCGCCTTGGTGACCTAATGCCAACCCGCGGCGCAAGACAGAGTGTCAAGAAGTGGATTAGGTCAAGTGGAGATGAAGACAGCGCTTTAAAATACGTGCGTGTGTGACCCGTTTGTATTGGGCCTTAACGGGAGCCCATTAGGCTTAAGTCTTCTAGAAGGTAAGCCTCTAGTATAAATAGAGAGAGGGCTGTTCATAGCAGCCAACTAAGCAGTTTATTGAAAACCCTAGTTTGTCTTAGGGCTTAGGAGAAAAAGAAGAGGCTTAGGGTTCTAGGGAGATGTGTTGAGTTGTGTGCTCGTGGATTGAGTTTTGTCCTCCATGGATGGGTTTTCCCTTCTCTTCTGATGATTTTGGGTGCTTCCTTGTTCTTGCGATTTTTGGTTGGTTTCTATCCCTCTTTTACCTTGCTGTGATGTGTGGGAATACATCTAGGATCATCTAGATCATCAATCTCCCACGAGCAAGATTTGTATCAAGTTTTTGCTTTTTGCCCGGTTTTGAACCCTCCTTCGGTAAAACAGAAAAAGGTCTAAAATTTGATGTGGATCTTCTCAATATCTGCTTGGAATAGGTTCCTAATATCCTTAGGAAGGTGTGTTCCAAATTTCGTGGAGTTTGGCCTTACGGATCAAAAGTTAGACCGATTTGAGTTCGGTTTTTGGGCTGATTTTGTTGTTCATCGTCAGGGGCGGTATGACCGCCAATATCGGGAGAGGAGAAAAAGTGTTCGTGCTCCTATTCACCCCCTCCCCTCTAGTCGCCTTTCCGGTCCTACAACGGTTGTATAGAAAGCTAGACCCAGCCCTTTCACTGTTTCTTTCGCCATTTCTCTCGGCAGACAACTAGAGCAGATCGGGAGAGGAGAAAAGGGGAGGGATGAAAGGATAGGGGGAGTGAAGAGGGGGAGAAGGTAGGGAGAGAGAGAAACAGAGGAGCACGAGAGAGGGAGAGAAGGGGGGAGAGGAGCTTGGGAGAGGTACACAAGGGGAGGAGAGGAGCTCGGGAGAGGGGGGTCTAGAGGAGAGGAGCTCGTGACGTGAAAGAGGAAGACAAAGGAAGCTCGTTGATAAGAAGAGAAGGTCTCCACGTGAAAGTAATAGTCTGGTTTGTTCTTGTTCTCGGCCGAACGTAGGCGACATGTAGCTACTTGTTAGTTTAGCACGTATATAGAGAATGTATGTCGAGAAATCACTTGTTGCAATGTTTGTAATATTTGCAGTGATAAATCAATCATGTCGGAGCCCACAAGATTGAAAATGCATTACGGTGTTGGTATGGTTCGTGAAGGTTCGTACGGTGTTGACCTAAGTGATTTCCAGCAAGTCACTATGGTACACTGTAGGATCAAGGATAACCGACTAGAGGGGGGTAAATAAGAGGTTTTTAAACTTTTTGACTAATTAACAAATTAAGCCAATTAAGAACTAAGTCTAGACTAGATACAATTCTAGCTAAGCAATTTAAAACAAGATAAATACTAGAATTGTAAATGCGGAATAAGTAAAGACAAGAAATAACCACAATTGAGACAAGGAAGTTTTTCCCGTGGTATCGAAGACTTACTGGTCTTCACTAGTCCACGTTGAGGAAGCTTGACAACTCAAGTCGGCTCCACAAATTAAGTCTTCCCTCGATCACTATTGGTAGTTCTTCCTCCCCTCCGGAGATGGCGAACTCGAAGCCACTCACAATCTTGGCACCGGGCCTCTTCACAAGCTTCTTGAGGAGATCACCAAGCAATCACCGCCAAGCTGTCTAGGAGTTCAGCAAAACTCCAAGTGTAATAAATCAATGGCCTTCTCTTGACGGCACTCAAGTGCAAAAGGATCAACTAGAATGAATGGATGCACTTGAATGAACTCAACAACCTCACAATGAATGCTCAAGAGTGTTTTGAGTGTTGACAGGTTTCTCAAGGCTCTATGGATGATAAATGAACACTAACACTCTGTCCTTGAGCAGGTGGAGGAGTATTTATACCCCCCACCAACAAATACGACCGTTGGGGAGGAAATCCCTAACTTTCAGCGAAATGCGATATGACCGCCAACCACAGAGCGGGACTACCGCACCCATGTCAGAGCACAATAACGGCTAGAACAGTAGCATTAATTACTCTGACATAGCCGTTGAAAATCCCAGAACGATACGACCGCCAACCAAGATGCGATACAAGCGGTACGACCGTTTGTAGGGTTTCCAATTTGGCCGAAACGAGGTGCTCTCTAGAAAATACGTACCGCCACATAGAAATCGGTACAACCACAGAGCGGCACTACCGCTACGAAAACGCAGTACTACCGATTGTCAAGGAGAGGCACTGAACCAAAAATACACCTTACTATTTTAAACGTACCGCCAACTAAAAATCAGAATGACCGACGTGCGGTAGTATCGCAGCACAATTCGGTCGTACCGCTGAGCGGTACGACCGCCGACTTAACGTCGGTACTACCGTTTTTCTTTGAAAAACAAAATTGGCTTTCCAAAACCAAATTCAAATGCATGCATGATCCTAAATCGATCCAATTTGCACAAGAACAAGCTATCAAGCTACAAGTCACGATCCCTCTTAATAGTATGGCATTTAACCTATAATCCAGTCTTCCACCAATTCTCCTAAGACCGGTAAAACATAAAGGGATCCTAGATGTCGGGACCCAAAAATGCATCTCAGGAACCCTCTGTGTTTTCCGAACTAGTCCCAGATCAGTAGCTAGCTCACACAGGAAACAGTAATGAAATACCATCCATTTATTCGATTTAACTAAAAAGATCTCACAGTAACAAATAATAGTAATAACTGGACTTTATGGTCAACGTTTACTTAACTTGCCACATAGGGCTAAAGAAACAAATAAACTCTTGCAGCGGAACAAAACTTCTTCAAAAGGCCAATCGACATGCCCACAGGCAATCGAGTGGAGAACGCATCCTAATCCGCAAAACCTTCATAGTCCTCCTTCTGAAAGAACTCTTGGGCAGCTTGATATTCTTCAACTGCTGATTAAACAGAGGGCACAAGCCATGAGTACTTTTGAATGTACTCAGCAAACCGTAGGGAAATGTATGCAAATAGTATTCATGCACGGCTTGACAAAGGTTAGCTGTATGGTTCTTTTGCAGAAAGAAGCATTGACGATAAATACAATAAATAGATTGAAATGCGTAGTTGAAAACAATAATAAATAATTAAACAATTTCTTTGAAACAACTAGTAAATTTTCCCATTCACTTCCCAACCAAACCAATGATAAGTAAATCCCCTATACACTAATCGACACAAACCCCCAAGTGAATGACCTATTCACCAAACAAACATTATATTCATCAAGTGAACTTCCCATCCACACTCCGACTCATTTTAAAGAAACACTACCTCCCATGTGAAATCTCCGGGCACGTCCATAACCGCGGACACGACTATTCGAATAGTTTTACACTCTGCAGAGGTTGTATAGCTTTTCCCACATGACATGACTTCTCTAGTTTGTTTGGCATCCGTCGATACCACTGCTCACTACCTTAGGTAAGAAGTCTAGAGCACGTGTCAAGGCCTTTACAAAGCTCCTTCTTAACCCAGTTCTGCCCGCTAAGGATTCAACACTGAATGTCTTTCCGACAGATAGGGCCCCCCTCTTGCGCCTGTGAGAATACGTTTCCCATAACTCACGCTTTCCACGACAGAACCGAAATCAAGACATTGCTAATTAGTTAGCCAGGTCCGTCCCATACCAGACATGTGGTTGTAGGGTTAAGGCCCAGTTCAATGGCGCACAGGATTAAGTCCTTGACAAGCTACTCAGGCGAGACTACCACAAACCCACAACATTTTACATCCACATCCCCACTATCCACCAACCACTCGCCCGAGCGAAAACAATTTTGTTTAACTAAGACCCATGACTCACGCCGTCATGGTACCCATAAATTTTAACAAGAGTGGCTCACCACCACGATTCCATATATCATTAAGTCAAGATTAATCATTATGACACATGTGATGATAAACTCATCGTATCTAAGCTGAACTGAGCATTAATACGCTACCCATGTTGGCAATATAAATATGTCCAACTAAAATTATCCCCGCTAGGGTGACAAAGGATTCATGGCATTCAAATAATCAAAGGAGGCATAATGACAATAGGTAATAACTAAACCCAAAACAATTTGTATAAGAATAGCATGCAATTGTATAAAACAATATACTTTTGAAATCATAGGTTCAATATGATCAAAGGACTACGGCTTGCCTTGGAATAAATCCTGGGATTGATCTTGATCTTGGTATACTCCTCCTTGCTCAAAGCTTCCCGAAGTATCAATGTCTAATCGCAAACAAGCAAATAAACCAAATAAATAAATAATAGAGAGCAAATAAACTCTAAAAATTAAATAAAAATCTCAGATAGATAGATCTCGAATTTAGATGAATTTAGGAATTTGAATAGACTCAATTGGAGTTCGGATGAAAATGATATGAGCTCTGGAAGATTGAAATCACATGAAATCATGGAAATCACAATTTCAGGATTTACTGGAATTATATTTCTGAAGGAAAATATAATTTATGACATCAGCAGTGGATTTCAGCTGAAAAGAATAACAAAGAAATTGATTTTGCTTGCGGGGCCCACTGTCATAGGGACAGTGCACCATGGACCGGGTTCAAGGAGGTTGGCTCGGGTTTTGGGTGTTGGTGTGCCATGTGGCTGCTGTCGGGGCGCTGATTGGGATGCCACGCGAGCAAAATGAAGACGTGGCGCAGACGTGGAGATGAGGTGGCTTCCACGTCAGATGGGAAAGAAAACAAAGAGAAAGTAGAGGACAAAGAGGCCATGGCTGGCAGCAATGCCCACGGTGGCGAAGATGAACGGAGACAATGTGATGAACCCTAAGGTTCTATTTGTTGGCCCGATCTTTCGATGAGAACGATAAGTCCGGTAGGCGTCTCTCAACCCTCACGATCCTGGCTACGAACACGCAAGGCTCGCAACCACGCAATCACTGAACTGATCAACTAGTCGTTATCAACCGTGCACGAATACCCGGTTGACCTGACCACGAAGGTCGATTCCTGCATACACCGAAGAAGCACGCAAGAACAAGATAATAAGCAATCTGAAATTGCAAATAGGATTGAAAGATTTAATTGAATTGGGATTCTGAAAAAGGATCTTGATTGGGTGGTCTCGTCGACACACGCAAAAGATACAAGTTGCAGCGTAGGCAAACTAAACTTAAACAAAATCCAACGAAAACTAAAGGGGTGCAGCCTCCTTAAATAGGAAACGAGGAGTCACAAAACTAATGAACTAGCGAGGTGGTACTAACGGTCGCGGGTACTGTTCACGTGAACAGTAACCGCACCCTCGGGTGGGCCATCGGCAGATGGGCCAAGTTTCAGTATGATTACAAAGCCCGGTTGGCCCAAACAAGTGATATGACGCCTTCTTTTGATGATTACGATCAGTCCAGAAGGAGTTTGGAGGTGAGGCCAGATCCGTTGGAAAGTGGACGAAATCATCTTTCCATCAAGTACTCGTGGACCTCCAACGGACGTCGTATGTGAAAGTTATGGGTGTTTGAAGTCAGTGCTGTCAAGCTGATTCCGAACTGATCCGCCCAAAATGTATCCAGCTTGAACTCCTGATTGGCACATGCAGTAGCACCATGGCATGTAAACATAGTACAATGGCATGTGGACGTAGACGTAGCACCATGGCATGTAGACGTAGCGTGATCCAATTGGGTAATATGGTGTTGCAGTAGCCGAAAGTCCTATTGGAGAGGATGTTGTTGAAGTAGAGGATGCAGTGCAGCAGGTCGAAGCAGTGGTTGCATCCTTAGGGTCGATGTCCTCATCATCCTCCCTTTCTTGAATTTGAGTCGTCCTCGACTCATTTGTTTTCTCCAAGTCATCACTCTCCTGCAAAAGGTTAGTAGCAACAGGAGGCAAAGAAACATGCACTTCTGCTAATGGACACAGAGTTTCTTTACAAAGCATAGTATGACATTCAGATTCATGTTTTTCCATATCAATGCAATCAATTTTTGTAGCTAACATAACAGGAGCTTTCAATTTAATTTCACTTGGAGCTATAATCTTTTGATCAACTTGTGTCTTCTCCTTACTTGTTCTCGCAGTTCTTTCTAATTCATCTTTTAATATAGCAGCAGGAGACATTGGAAGCAAAGTGATTTTCTTTTCTTTATATGTGAAAGTATAATGATTAAATCTACCATGATGTTCAGTATATCTATCATATTGCCAAGGTCTACCTAATAATAATGAGCATGCTTGCATAGGTACGACATCACAATCAACATAATCATGATATGATCCAATAGAAAAGTGTACGCGCACAAGTTTAGTTACCTTCAACTTACCACAAGAATTTAGCCATTGGATGTAGTAAGGATGAGGGTGTTGTGTTGTGGTCAAGCCAAGCTTCTCGACCATGTCTATGCTAGCAAGGTTGTTGCAACTCCCGCCATCAATGATGACTCGCATGAACGTTCCTTGATGACGAACTTGGATTGAAACAAAATGTGGCGTTGATTTTGTTCAACAAGTTCCATTTGAGCACTTAGCACACGTTGAACAACTAGGCTTTGGTACATGTCGATGCCTCATGGTTTATATGTTCTTCCTCGGTTTCATCACCGCATCGTTAGTTGCAACCAACACATGTTCTTCCTCAATATCGCTAGCTGAAGTGTACTCACCATTGTCCTTGATAAGCAAAGCTCGCTGACTTGGGCAATCGCGCATCAAGTGCCCAAATCCTTTGCAACGGTGACATTGCACATCTCTAGATCGCCCTGTAGAAGCAACAGAAGAAGCACTTTTTGTAGGGGCTTGTACTTTTGCGGGTTTGCTTGCATCAGGGATATGTATAGGAGTTGAAGCAACAGCAGGGGGTGCACGGTCAGAAGTGGAGGAGGATGCCATGTGATGTTGCTGCCTTGGCCGACCTGCAAAAGTTCCTCCAATATTGCCCCTAGAGCGAGATTGTCGACCCTGCACTTCTCTCTCAGCTTTGCAAGCAAGATGGAATAAACGGTTGATAGAATCATATTCTTTATAGTCTAAAATATCCTGAATTTCACGGTTTAACCCTCCCAAAAATCTAGCCATCTTAGCATCCTCAGTTTCTTCTAAACCACAACGCAACAAACCAGTTTGCAATTCTTGATAATAGTCTTCTACAGAACTACTACCCTGTCTTAAGCGTTGTAATTTATTAAGCAAATCACGTGAATAATATGAAGGTACAAATCTACGTCTCATTGCTCTTTTCAAAGCATTCCATGTTCTAGGTATGTCCTGATGAGTACGACCATATTCACTCCACCAAATAGATGCAAAATCTGTGAACTCGCTAGTAGCAGCCCTAACCTTTTTATTGTCAGGAAATTCATGGCATGCAAATTTTTGGTCTACAACTAACTCCCATGTGAGATAAGCATCAGGATCATATTTACCAGCAAAAGGAGGTATAGTGAATTTAATTTTACCAAGTGAATCATTATGGTCACGTACCTCACGTGGTGGCTCTCTTCGCATACCTTGTCGATTGAAGCGTCGTTGTCGGTGATCATGATCGTTGATGGGATTGAAACCACCATCGGAATCCGTATCAGCAACATATGGGTTCGCTTCATCTTCTACCTCATCGGCCCATGAGCGAGCTACGGATGGGTTACGGCGCGGTCGTGCAACGCCGACAGCAGCGGGGGCGGTAACAGGAGGTGGAGCTCTCTCTAGCTGCTCCACACGTGTAGACAACGCAGCAAGTTCGTCAGTGGTGCGATCTAGAATCAACTCCATACGCCCTGAATGTTGATCCAGCATGCGGGAAAAGCGCCGCATGATTTCTTTTGTGCGAGGACTGAGCGGTGCATCTTCCTCATTGTTGTGCCTGCTATGCTCCCCTTGTGACGATAAACCTGCCATTGTTAGTATCAAAGCAAAGAACAAATCGCAGTGTATATGTCCCTATCAACTACAAGGTTCTGGAGGCTCAGTCAAGTCACTCACACTCAAGCTTATACCCAGTTCTTACAAGTTCTTACCAATGCAGCAAGGAAGTGGTACAACCGGTGGCTGGTTCGTGATACTCTCACTTGCGATCAGCCCAACGATTGCGAGGAACGGCACCTGCTGAGTTAGTAGGGAGTGGAGCTCGGAAGGCTAGTATGTAGCAAAGGAATAGCAATTATTCAATTCAGTATGCAAAATTGAAAAGCAGTTCAAAGTACTAGTCACAGTGCTGGTCCTAGTCTAAACCAAGCCTAGCTAGAGCAACTCGCACGAACGACTAGTAGTAACCACGGAAAGCCAAACTGAACAATCAACGCCAACGAGCAATAGATGTCTATGCCAAACTGAACAAAGAGGTAGTTTTCCTCTCTCTCTTTCTTCTTCTTTTTTTTTTCTTCTCTGTTTTTTTTTTCTTCTCTTTTTTTTTTATCCTTCACAAGCTACGGAACGAAGCAGTTTTTTTTCTCGGACTGCTACAGTAAACAAGAATTACTGTAGCAGCAACGCAAGCCGTTTTCTTTCCTTTTTTTTCTCGGGCAGCTATTTTTTTTCGGCTGCTACAGAACCGCGCGCATCAGTAACCTTTTTTTTTTTTGGATTTGCTTTTAAGCCTCAATGTCAAAGGGACACCAGAAGGGCAGAAGGTACCGGAAACAAACCGAACTCAAAACAAGGAGCCCAGCGTGAGTCTTGAAGGGCGAAGTGCAGGAGTGTCTTGAAGATCCAACTTGAATTGATTCACCCACCAGGGAAACGACCCTAAATTAGACCAATCTAGACAGGAAACCAGCACCAAGACTCGACGATGCAACGACAATTCAATAACGCAAACTAAAAGAAATAAATTGCAAAGGCACAAATTGGTTTGGATGATGAACTAAACCTATTTTTTTTGGCTATTTGGACTATAGGGAAAAAAAATTCTCACCGATTAACTGTAGCTCTGATACCACCTGATGAACCCTAAGGTTCTATTTGTTGGCCCGATCTTTCGATGAGAACGATAAGTCCGGTAGGCGTCTCTCAACCCTCACGATCCTGGCTACGAACACGCAAGGCTCGCAACCACGCAATCGCTGAACTGATCAACTAGTCGTTATCAACCGTGCACGAATACCCGGTTGACGACCACGAAGGTCGATTCTCGCATACACCAAGAAGCACGCAAGAACAAGATAATAAGCAATCTGAAATTGCAAATAGGATTGAAAGATTTAATTGAATTGGGATTCTGAAAAGGATCTTGATTGGGTGGTCTCAAATCGACACACGCAAAAGATACAAGTTGCGGCGAGGCAAACTAAACTTAAACAAAATCCAAGAAAAACTAAAGGGGTGCAGCCTCCTTAAATAGGAAACGAGGAGCCACAAAACTAATGAACTAGCGAGGTGGTACTAACGGTCGCGGGTTACTGTTCACGTGAACAGTAACCGCACCCTCGGGTGGGCCATCGGCAGATGGGCCAAGTTTCAGTATGATTACAAAGCCCGGTTGGCCCAAACAAGTGATATGACGCCTTCTTTTGATGATTACGATCAGTCCAGAAGGAGTTTGGAGGTGAGGCCAGATCCGTTGGAAAGAGGACGAAATCATCTTTCCATCAAGTACTCGTGGACCTCCAACGGACGTCGTATGTGAAAGTTATGGGCGTTTGAAGTCAGTGCTGTCAAGCTGATTCCGAACTGATCCGCCCAAAATGTATCCAGCTTGAACTCCTGATTGGCACATGCAGTAGCACCATGGCATGTAAACATAGTACAATGGCATGTGGGCGAGGCGTAGCACCATGGCATGTAGGCGTGGCGTGATCCAATTGGGTAATATGGTGTTGCATGGCGAAAGTCCTATTGGAGAGGATGTTGTTGAAGTAGAGGATGCAAAGGCAAGCAGGTCGAAGCGATGGTTGCATCCTTAGGGTCGATGTCCTCATCATCCTCCCTTTCTTGAATTTGAGTCGTCCTCGACTCATTTGTTTTCTCAAGTCATCACTCTCCTGCAAAAGGTTAGTAGCAACAGGAGGCAAAGAAACATGCACTTACGCTAATGGACACAGAGTTTCTTTACAAAGCATAGTATGACATTCAGATTCATGTTTTTCCATATCAATGCAATCAATTTTTGTAGCTAACATAACAGGAGCTTTCAATTTAATTTCACTTGGAGCTATAATCTTTTGATCAACTTGTGTCTTCTCCTTACTTGTTCTCGCAGATTCTTTCTAATTCATCTTTTAATATAGCGGCGAGGAGACATTGGAAGCAAAGTGATTTTCTTTTCTTTATATGTGAAAGTATAATGATTAAATCTACCATGATGTTCAGTATATCTATCATATTGCCAAGGTCTACCTAATAATAATGAGCATGCTTGCATAGGTGCGACATCACAATCAACATAATCATGATATGATCCAATAGAAAAGTGTACGCAAGACAAGTTTAGTTACCTTCAACTTACCACAAGAATTTAGCCATTGGATGTAGTAAGGATGAGGGTGTTGTGTTGTGGTCAAGCCAAGCTTCTCGACCATGTCTATGCTAGCAAGGTTGTTGCAACTCCGCCATCAATGATGACTCGCATGAGCGTTCCTTGATGACGAACTTAGATTGAAACAAAATGTGGCGTTGATTTTGTTCACAAGTTCCATTTGAGCACTTAGCACCTGTTGAACAACTAGGCTTTGGTACATGTCGGATGCCTCATGGTTTATATGTTCTTCCTCAGTTTCATCACCTGCATCGTTAGTTGCAACCAACACATGTTCTTCCTCAATATCGCTAGCTGAAGTGTACTCACCATTGTCCTTGATAAGCAAAGCTCGCTGACTTGGGCAATCGCGCATCAAGTGCCCAAATCCTTTGCAACGGTGACATTGCACATCTCTAGATCGCCCTGTAGAAGCAACAGAAGAAGCACTTTTTGTAGGGCTTGTACTTTTGCGGGTTTGCTTTGCATCAGGGATATGTATAGGAGTTGAAGCAACGGCGGGGGTGCAGTCGAAGTGGAGGAGGATGCCATGTGATGTTCTGCCTTGGCCGACGCAAAAGTTCCTCCAATATTGCCCCTAGAGCGAGATTGTCGACCTGCAGACTCTCTCTCGACTTTGCAAGCAAGATGGAATAAGCGGTTGATAGAATCATATTCTTTATAGTCTAAAATATCCTGAATTTCACGGTTTAACCCTCCCAAAAATCTAGCCATCTTAGCATCCTCGGTTTCTTCTAAACCACAACGCAACAAACCAGTTTGCAATTCTTGATAATAGTCTTCTACAGAACTACTACCTGTCTTAAGCGTTGTAATTTATTAAGCAAATCACGTGAATAATATGAAGGTACAAATCTACGTCTCATTGCTCTTTTCAAAGCATTCCATGTTCTAGGTATGTCCTGATGAGTACGACCATATTCACTCCACCAAATAGATGCAAAATCGTGAACTCGCTAGTAGCAGCCCTAACCTTTTTATTGTCAGGAAATTCATGGCATGCAAATTTTTGGTCTACAACTAACTCCCATGTGAGATAAGCATCAGGATCATATTTACCAGCAAAAGGAGGTATAGTGAATTTAATTTTACCAAGTGAATCATTATGGTCACGTACCTCACGTGGTGGCTCTCTTCGCATACCTTGTCGATTGAAGCGTCGTTGTCGGTGATCATGATCGTTGATGGGATTGAAACCACCATCGGAATCCGTATCAGCAACATATGGGTTCGCTTCATCTTCTACCTCATCGGCCCATGAGCGAGCTACGGATGGGTTCTGGGCGATCGTCGTGCAACGCCAAAGAATGGGCGGTAACAGAGGTGGAGCTCTCTCTAGTCGCTCCACACGTGTGAACAACGCAAGTTAGTTCGATTGGTGCGATCTAGAATCAACTCCATACATACGAATGTTGATCCAAAGATGCGGGAAAAGCGCCGCATGATTTCTTTTGTGCGAGGACCGCGGTGCATCTTCCTCATTGTTGTGCTGCTATGCTCCCCTTGTGACGATAAACCTGCCATTGTTAGTATCAAAGCAAAGAACAAATCGCAGTGTATATGTCCCTATCAACTACAAGGTTCTGGAGGCTCAGTCAAGTCACTCACACTCAAGCTTATACCCAGTTCTTACAAGTTCTTACCAATGCAAAGAAGGAAGTGGTACAACCGTGGTCGGTTCGTGATACTCTCACTTGCGATCACCCAACGATTGAGGAACGGCACTCTTTGAGTTAGTAGGGAGTGGAGCTCGGAAGGCTAGTATGTAGCAAAGGAATAGCAATTATTCAATTCAAGATGCAAAATTGAAAAGCAGTTCAAAGTACTAGTCACAAGTCTTTGGTCCTAGTCTAAACCAAGCCTAGCTAGAGCAACTCGCCGCTAACGACTAGTAGTAACCACGGAAAGCCAAACTGAACAATCAACGCCAACGAGCAATAGATGTCTATGCCAAACTGAACAAAGAGGTAGTTTTCCTCTCTCTCTTTCTTCTTCTTTTTTTTTTTCTTCTCTTTTTTTTTTTCTCTTTTTTTTTATCCTTCACAAGCTACGGAACCGAAGCGGTTTTTTTCTCGGACCGCTTTCTGATAAACAAGAATTACTGTAGCAACGCAGCAAGCCGTTTTTGTCCTTTTTTTCGGGCAGCTATTTTTTTTTTTCTACTGCTACAAGAAGTAACTTTTTTTTTTTTTGGATTTGCTTTTAAGCCTCAATGTCAAAGGACACCGGAAGGGCGAGAAGGTACCGGAAACAAACCGAACTCAAAACAAGGAGCCAGCGTGAGTCTTGAAGGCGAAGGTGCAGGAGTGTCTTGAAGATCCAACTTGAATTGATTCACCCACCAGGAAACGACCTAAATTAGACCAATCTAGGCAGAAACCAAAGACCAAGACTCGGCGATGCAACGACAATTCAATAACGCAAACTAAAAGAAATAAATTGCAAAGGCACAAATTGGTTTGGATGATGAACTAAACCTATTTTTTTGGCTATTTGGACTATAGGGAAAAAAAATTCTCACCGATTAAGCTGTAGCTCGATACCACCGATGAACCCTAAGGTTCTATTTGTTGGCCGATCTTTCGATGAGAACGATAAGTCCGGAGGCGTCTCTCAACCCTCACGATCCTCGCTACGAACACATAAGGCTCGCAACCACGCAATCGCTGAACTGATCAACTAGTCGTTATCAACCGTGCACGAATACCGGTTGACGACCACGAAGGTCGATTCTCGCATACACCAAGAAGCACGCAAGAACAAGATAATAAGCAATCTGAAATTGCAAATAGGATTGAAAGATTTAATTGAATTGGGATTCTGAAAAAGGATCTTGATTGGGTGGTCTCAAATCGACACACATAAAAGATACAAGTTGCGGCAGAGGCAAACTAAACTTAAACAAAATCCAAGAAAAACTAAAGGGTGCAGCCTCCTTAAATAGGAAACGAGGAGCCACAAAACTAATGAACTAGCGAGGTGGTACTAACGGTCGCGGGTTACTGTTCACGTGAACAGTAACCGCACCCTGCGGTGGGCCATCGGCAGATGGGCCAAGTTTCAGTATGATTACAAAGCCCGGTTGGCCCAAACAAGTGATATGACGCCTTCTTTTGATGATTACGATCAGTCCAGAAGGAGTTTGGAGGTGAGGCTAGATCCGTTGGAAAGAGGACGAAATCATCTTTCCATCAAGTACTCATGGACCTCCAACGGACGTCGTATGTGAAAGTTATGGGCGTTTGAAGTCAGTGCTGTCAAGCTGATTCCGAACTGATCCGCCCAAAATGTATCCAGCTTGAACTCCTGATTGGCACATGCAGTAGCACCATGGCATGTAAACATAGTACAATGGCATGTGGACGTAGACGTAGCACCATGGCATGTAGACGTAGCGTGATCCAATTGGGTAATTTGGTGTTGCAGTAGCCGAAAGTCCTATTGGAGAGGATGTTGTTGAAGTAGAGGATGCAGTGCAGCAGGTCGAAGCAGTGGTTGCATCCTTAGGGTCGATGTCCTCATCACAATGGAGGTGCGGCTGAAGAGCAAACGGGTCCCCAGTGGCTTGACGATGCTGAGGGAGGTGGCGACTCCGTGATCCCAGCGATGAGATGACGATGGCGGCGATTCTAGCAGCCGCGGTGCTCCCAGGTGAGGACGGCGAACGTGGTTCGGTGGCCAAGGAGTAAGAAGGAAGAGGGGGATTAGATGAGAATAGGATGGAGCACAAGGTGACACGCTAAGGGGCAAAGAAGCTCATCGGAACAGATAGACCAGAAAGATGGATGACGACCGGTTTGTCGAACAAAGCCAAAAACGACGCAGGGGTGGTCCTCGAGCGAAGGCGAAGGCGTCACGGCGAAGCCCTCGATGATGCGGTCCCGATGGTGAAGACGGCACGGCCGGAGACGGACTGACGGTGGCGAACGTCGAAGATGAAGAGCTTCGATGGCGGCTCGGATTTTGATGGATTGCGGCGCAACAAGGACGAGACCGGGGAAAAGACTTTAGGGTTTTGGTGGAGGAGATCAATGCAAAAAAAAAACTGACGCGATTGGATGGTCTTATATAGGACCGGAGGAAGGAATTGGGGATGCACACGGCGGCAGCGTCGTGCTGCACATGGACTCAAGAGTCCAAGCAAAACGAGGAAGATGACGATGAGTTGGCAAGGAAGGTCCCACGCGGCAGTGAACCAAAGGGAAAAAGGAAGGCACTGGCTGGCACTTGGCTTGGCTCGCGCGAGCGCAAGGAAAGGGAAAGCAACCGGGCCGGTGGCTGGGCTTTGCCCACGCCAAGGAAAACCGGGAGGCTGGCTCGGGCTGAGCAAGGAAAGAAAAAGCGATCTTTGCCCGTGGGCCTGGTCTCACGCCAAGGCAAGAAGGAAAGGCCGAGGAGACAAAGCAAAAACGGGCTGGGCCAAGGAAATGGGTTGAGAAAGAAGATTCGGCCCGAATGTTATCTGAGATTTATTAATAGTTTTTCTTTTTAGAAAATAGCAAGAACTCCAAAGAAAACTTAGAAAATAGCAAATGAACTCAGAAAAATTCTAGAAAATATATCCAAGCTCATAAAATCCAAATGAAATATTTTTGAACTCTGAAAATTCCAATTAAGCTTTTAACTTTAGCAGGAAAATTCAAATGGTTATTTTTCTTTTAAAAATTTAAAATAGACCAAATTTTTGGGATGTTACAAATCTTCCCCCCTTAAAAGGAATCTCGTCCCCGAGATTCGGGCTGACTAGAGAATAGGTTCTAACGTAGGTCTAACTTAAGGACTTACTAGAAACAACGTTCTGAACTTGTTGAACTTCTTCTGAGTGATATGATTCAGCCTTCCTCTTGTTGCTGTTGATGGAGTCCTGGTAGCTTGATTTGGAGTCTGAGGCATTCCTCTTCCTGCTCCTGGCATCGAAGTTCTGGCTAGCGTAGTTCCCAAATTGAAAGGAATTCGTGTCGGCCCTCGCTTCTGCGGACACTTGTGGGCATAATGACCTATCTGGTGACAATTGAAATAAGTAACTCATGCGCCATGATTGGGGTTCCTCTGAGGTTGATTTTTGTTGCTGTTGTTGACATTGGGAATTCCTGTGTTCCCTGCATGCGATACTGGTGCTGGGGTTCTGAATCCGGCAAATGAATTATTGGAACGAAAAGGCTGCTGAGCACTGGTTTTGGCTCTTTGTATCTTTGTAGCTGATTCCGATGAACTCCATGTTGTAATATCTTCTTTTTGCGAACTTCGTCCAAAGGTTTAATAGGTAAGATAGAAAAGCAATGTAGTTAAGAGGGAATAGCACGATAGACGAGATAGAAAAGGATAGGTAAGATAGAAACAACTTAATTAGGGGAACAGATTATACCCAAAGGCAAAGAAGACATAGCTGAAATGCTATGAAAGCACAAATAACTCTTCAAATAAAAGCCTTAGTGTGACTGCAACATAATGCTTGACAACAATACTGCAGCTCCCACTTACACACAACCCAAATAAAGACCTATTGCAACAACGATCTAAAACACTACTAAAGACTCTAATAGGACAGCCCCTATTCTGATCTAGTGAACAAAGATTCTTCAACTTCAACTGGAACAAAGCGACGAAGGGACTCTTGACGATTGTCGATAACTTGACTTCTTTCTTCCAGACTAGAGAAATTAATGAGGTGAGAAAGTCAATTTAAGATTATAAAACAACGTTCAGCATAGACAAGGAACAAGATTTCTAGAACAAGATGAGAAAAGAAATAGAATAGGATAAGAATAGAATAGACTAAGATGAGAAAGAATTAGAATAGATGAGAGAAGAACAACAACCTAAATCAAATTAAGTTGATTTGATTTAGAAAATAAAATTTTGAAGCTTTTAGCGAAAACGACCATGCTAACTAAGGTTATGTTCTACAGTCGATATGGCTCTGATACCACCTCTGTCGGGACCCGAAAATGCATCTCAGGAACCCTCTGTGTTTTCCGAACTAATCCCAGATCAGTAGCTAGCTCACACAGGAAACCGTGATAAAATACCATCCATTTATTCGATTTAACTAAAAAGATCTTAGAGTAACAAATAATAATAATAACTGGGCCTTATGGTCAATGTTTACTTAACTTGCCACGTAGGGCTAAAGAAACAAATAAACTCTTGCAGCGGAACAAAACGTCTTCAAAAGGCCAATCGACATGCCCACAGGCAATCGAGTGGAGAACGCATCCTAATCCGCAAAATCTTCATAGTCCTCCTTCTGAAAGAACTCTTGGGCAGCTTGATATTCTTCAACTGCTGATTAAACAAAGGGCACAAGCCATGAGTACTTTTGAATGTACTCAGCAAACTGTAGGGAAATGTATGCAAATAGTATTCATGCGGCACGACAAAGGTTAGTCAGTATAGTTCTTTTTCGAGTAAAGCGACATTTACGATAAATACAATAAATAGATTGAAATCGAGTTGAAAACAATAATAAATAATTAAACAATTTCTTTGAAACAACCAGTAAATTTTCCCATTCACTTCCCAACCAAACCAATGATAAGTGAATCCCCTATTCACTAATCGACACAAACCCCCAAGTGAATGACCTGTTCACCAAACAAACATTATATTCATCAAGTGAACTTCCCATCCACACTCCAACTCATTTTAAAGAAACTCTACCTCCTGTGTGAAATCCCCGAGCACGTCCATAACCGCGGACACGGCTATTCGAATAGTTTTACACTCTGTAGAGGTTGTACAACTTTTCCCACATGACACGACTTCTCTAGTTTGTTTGGCATTCGTCGATACCACTGCTCACTACCTTAGGTAAGAAGTCTAGAGCACGTGACAAGGCCTTTACAAAGCTCCTTCTAAACCCAGTTCTGCCCGCTAAGGATTCAACATTGAATGTCTTTCCGACCAGACAGGGCCCCCCTCTTGCACTTGTGAGAATATGTTTCCCATAACTCACGCTTTCCACGACAGAACCGAAATCAAGACATTGCTAATTAGTTAGCCAGGTCCGTCCCATACCAGACATGTGGTTGTACGGTTAAGGCCCAGTTCAATAGCGCACACTATTAAGTCCATGACAAGCTACTCAGGCGAGACTAACACAAACCCACAACATGTTACATCCACATCCCCACTATCCACCAACCCCTCGCTTGAGCAAAAACCATTTTGTTTAACTAAGACCCATGACTCACCCCGTCATGGTACCCACAAATTTTAACAAGAGTGGCTCACCACCACTATTCCATATATCATTAAGTCAAGATTAATCATTATGACACATGTGATGATAAACCCATCGATCTAAATGAACTAAGCATTAATCGCTACCCATGTTGGCAATATAAATATGTCCAACTAAAATTATCCCTGCTACGGTGACAAAGGATTCATGGCATTCAAATAATCAAAGGAGGCATAATGACAATAGGTAATAACTAAACCCAAAACAATTTGTATAAAAATAGCATGCAATTGTATAAAACAATATACTTTTGAAATCATAGGTTCGATATGATCAAAGGACTACGGCTTGCCTTGGAATAAATCCGGGGATTGATCTTGATCTTGGTATACCCCTCCTTGCTCAAAGCTTGCCGAAGTATCAACTTCTAATCGCAAATAAGCAAATAAAATAAATAAATAAATAATACAGAGCAAATAAACTCCAAAAATTAATTAAAAATCTCAGATAGATAGATCTCAAATTTAGATGAATTTAGGAATTTGAATGGACTCAATCGGAGTTCGGCTGAAAAAGATATGAGCTCTGGAAGATTGAAATCACATGAAATCATGGAAATCACAATTTTAGGATTTACTGGAATTATATTTCTGAAGGAAAATATAATTTATGACGTCAGCAATGGATTTCGGCTGAAAAGAAGAACAAAGAAATTGATTTTGCTTGCGGGGCCCACTATCATAGGGACGGTGCACCATGGACTGGGTTCAAGGAGGTTGGCTCGGGTTTTGGGTGTTGGTGTGCCATGTGGCTGCTGACGGGGCGCTGATTGGGATGCCACGCGAGCAAAACGAAGACGTGGCGCAGACGTGGAGATGAGGTGGCTTCCACGTCAGATGGGAAAGAAAACAAAGAGAAAGTAGAGGACAAAGAGGCCATGGCCGGCAGCAATGCCCACGGTGACGAAGATGAACGGAGACGATGGAGGTCCTGCTGAAGAGCAAACGGGTCCCCAGTGGCCTGACGATGCTGAGGGAGGTGGCGACTCCGTGATCCCGGCGATGAGATGACGACGGCGGCGATTCTAACTGCAGCGGTGCTCCCAGGTGAGGACGGTGAACGTGGTTCGGTAGCCAAGGTGCAACAAGGAAGAGGGGGATTAGTTGAGAATAGGATGGAGCACAAGGTGACATGCTCAGGGGCAAAGAAGCTCACCGGAACAGATAGATCGAAAAGATGGATGACGACCGGTTTGTCGGATGAAACCGAAAATGACGCAAGGGTGGTCCTCGAGCGAAGGCGAAGGCATCACGGCGAAGCCCTCGATGATGCGGTCCCGACGGTGAAGACGGCACAGCCGGAGACAGACTGACGGTGGCGAACGTCGAAGATGAAGAGCTTCGATGGCGGCTCGGATTTTGATGGATTGCGGCGCAACAAGGACGAGACCGGGGAGAAGACTTTAGGGTTTTAGTGGAGGAGATCAATGCGAAAAAAACTGCCACGATTGGATGGTCTTATATAGGACCAGAGGAAGGAATTGGGGATGCACACGGCGGCGGCGGCGTGCTGCACACGGACTCAAGAGTCCAAGCAAAACGAGGAAGATGACGATGAGTTGGCAAGGAAGGTCCCACGCGGCAGTGAACCAAAGGGAAAAAGGAAGGCACTGGCTGGCACTTGGCTCGGCTCGTGTGAGCGCAAGGAAAGGGAAAGCAACCGGGCCGGTGGCTGGGCTTTGCCCGTGCCAAGGAAAACCGGGAGGCTGGCTCGAGCTTAGCAAGGAAAGAAAGGAAAGCAGCGCTGGCCGGGTGGGCTGGTCTCACGCGTGAAGGCAAGAAGGAAAGGCCGAGGAGACAAAGCAAAAATGGGCTGGGCCAAGGAAATGTGCTAAGAAAGAAGATTCGGCCCGAATGTTATCTGAGATTTATTAATAGTTTTTCTTTTTAGAAAATAGCAAGAACTCGAAAGAAAACTTAGAAAATAGCAAATGAACTCAGAAAAATTCTAGAAAATATATCCAAGCTCATAAAATCCAAATAAAATAGTTTTTATAATAGTTGATGTTGACATTAATCACATTAAATTATTTTTGAACTCTAAAAATTCCAATTAAGCTTTTAACTTTAGCAGGAAAATTCAAATGGTTATTTTTCTTTTAAAACTTTAAAATAGACCAAATTTTTGGGATGTTACACTAGACTACTTGTTCCTTGTCTTTTAGCCATGTAGATCTTCATGTTGTCCTTTAGCATGCATCTTCAAGTCATCAAACTCACCAATGGGACTTAACCTTGTAAATACTCAATAAACACGTTAATCCCATATTCACATATTATCATTAATTATCGAAACAATTTTTAGGGGTCTAGATGCTTTCAATCTCTCCCTTTTTGGTAATTAATGACAACACAACTAATATATGAGAAAGATTGTTTTGAATATACTAAGAGTGTATATTCTTTTGATGACTTAATAATAAAATAATTCTAGCAATAAGCTCAAAAGAGATTTGAGAATTATTTTCTTGTTAAATCCAATTTAAAGAAAGCTCCCCCTAAACATGTGCATATAAAAGATAGAAAATCTTTGAAAGCACATGAAGAGATTTTTTAGATTTTGGCGGAGTTTCTTTAGCATGTTAGAACTTGAGGGAAATGCAATAATGTAAAATGACTATAATTGAGATTGCATTGCAAGAGAATATCATAAGCATAAACATTATCCAACAAGCTCAACAAGATAAGCAAGATAATTTTAAACTATTACATGCACAAAGGTTCACCAATAACACATTACAAAACACATAAGCATATAGAAGATAATATAACAAAAGTCTGGCTCCCCCTAAATCTCTCTTCTTGTTTCTCTTCTCGCTTCTCCCCCTTTGGCATCAAAGTACCAAAAACATCTCAAACCGTTGGGTCCTGAGGAGGAAGAGTAGCTGGGTCCTAAGGAGCTAGAACTAAAGCTGAGGAAGGAGAAGCTGGAGCTGGAGCTGAAGCCGGATCCTGAGAAAGAACAGGTGCTGGATCTGAGGCTGGAGCTGGAGGAGCTAAGTCTTAAGGAGCTGAATCCTGAAGCACGGGGTCA
Organism: Phyllostachys edulis; assembly: GCA_036346405.1. Taxonomy (NCBI): domain Eukaryota; kingdom Viridiplantae; phylum Streptophyta; class Magnoliopsida; order Poales; family Poaceae; genus Phyllostachys; species Phyllostachys edulis. Next base: position 27,457,352 of record CM070568.1, on the reverse strand, counting down.
TGAGGAGCTGGATCCTGAGAAGCTGGATTTGGAGCTGGAGCTGGAGAAACTGTAGCTGGGACCAAGGAAGGGACAGCTGGAGCAGAAGAAGTAGAGACCCCTAAAGATGGAGGAGGATGACGAGAGTACCGCTGAGGAGTCCTCAAAATCTGCTCCATAGAGTCAATGGTCTCTGCCATGGCAGCCATCCTATTAAGAGTCTCATTCTAGAAATCATGTTGAACTAACTCCATGTCAGCTAGCTTGTTGAGGGTCTCATGCTGAAACTCTATCTAGGCTGTCTTCATTTCTTGCAAAGTATTAAGAATCAACTCCTGATTTTGAAGAATCTATGCAAGAGTACCTTCAGCAGGAGCACTCTCCTGAGTAGCAGCAGTATCATCCTCATGACGAATAGGAGGGCCGTCTCGAGGCTTGTAAGCCTTATGAGGTGATCCCAATCCTCCCTGATACTCAATCTTCTTCAGAATTAAAGCCGTGATGTGGGGAGCATAGTAAATCCTTTTAACCCTATCATTTTTTTTGAAGAAACTATGCCCTTTAGAATGACATCCACTACATCAAATCTTCTCCCACGCATAATGTTATTAATTATATTCCAAGCATATCCTTGAGCTGCATCAAAATTACCACTCTTGGGATAAAAGGTGTGATTAATAATCCTATTAATCATACTTGGAATGGGCTTAGGTCCATGAATCTTTCCTGGGATATACCTGACAGTGGGATCATAAAAATCAGTCCAAGCAGGAGGAAGCAAAGCTGGACTATCAAATATCTTCTCCCAAGTGCTAGAAGATGTCCTCAAGACATGCTCAAAATCCTCCTTAGTACTCTCCAAATAACGGGTTACCGTAACCCATTTCATTTATGTCAAGTCTGGAGAAACATGCACTATAGCATAAAACTGCCTAATAATGTCGTCATCATAATTCTGCCTTAAAGCCACATGGTCATGAAGACCAACTTGCTGAAAAAGCCGGTAAACACCACTGTACTTGTCCAAGGATTTTATGTGAGGCCACTTAATCCACTTGTGATCTGCAAAGTTTCTATGATTTTCATATAGCTGCTCATATACTTGTTTTTCAAATAATGTATGTGACGAGGATATAATAATCCTCATTTTATCTTTTATCTATAATTCTTATTATAGGTAAATATGACGTCATGTGGACTCTGAGTATACCCCTTAATGTTATGAGGGAAGAGCCTAATGGGTGGTCGTAAGTTCTTCTACGACCACCCCCATAGTCGTAAGTTATGCTACGACTACCCCCATAGTCGTAAGATATGCTACGACTATCCCATAGTCGTAAGTCTTGCTATGACTATCTCATAGTCGAGGCTCCTCTACGACTAGGTCACCACGACCACCTTATGATCAAATAAACCTCTGAGACAAGTGGGTCTTATTGATTAAGGGATTCAAACAATCATCATCTGTTGTTATTCTCATGGAGTAATGACACGTAATACTCCATTATCTCTGGTAAATAGCTGTTGAGCGACGTGGAGGAGTTAATACACCGGTGATTATTACCAACGTGCGCCCGTTATGGGAGGTGATGAGGCACCGCTTTATCTGGAGTAACTGCCGCTCCTTCACGTACTATAAAAGGCGGCAATCAGAGAAAGGAAGAGAGGGATCAATCGGGCTATCAGGAATACAAGTACTATCTGTAATAGTCTTAGTTTTTCCCCTGATTGTTCAAAATACACTCAATACCATACACACACAGGAGTAGGGTTGTTATTCTCTCCGGAGAAGGCCTGAACCTGTATAAAAATCCCCGTGTCAATCTCTCAGTGATTCCATTCTAGGAGACCCTCGAATCAAACAATCTTTACGTAAGTTCGGTTCTAAAACACCGATAGTTGGCGCCGACCGTGGGGATCTTCCGGTAATCTCTTGTCAACATACTCTCTGTTTTCCAAATCTCATGCACTCATGGCAGGAGAATGGAACGAGGAGAATTGGTTCGACTTGGCGGACACGCAGACGTCGACATGGATGCCGGATTCGACATTGAACCAACCGATGACTCATCCTATGGCATTCTTGCCTCCGGGATCTTCCCACAGATCCAGGAGACAATGTCACCGGCGGAGTTGAGGAGGGATCCTTATCCCCTACAACAGTACGTCCAAGAGAGGAATCTACCCTCTCAAAGGACAAGGGTCAATCTGACCAGGACCGCACCCAGGTGGACTCACGACACGACGAGAGTTTTTCCTCGAAGTGTCCAAGTCCCCTAAGGCGGTCCGACTTGGTGAGGCAAGCTTGGAAGCCACAGTGCAGGACTTCACGGCATCTGGTGATCCTCTCTCTCGGATGGCGCCAGAGAGCGGGATCAAGCATGCTTTTCCTACAAATTCGACCATCTCTCCGTAGATCACACCGCCGACGGAGGCGGTTATAACCAGACTTCCCCACCGGAGGATTACTCCAAGTCGCCAGATGGTGTCTCTCAACGACTCCTCAAGCGGAGAGGCCTCGAGCGCAAGTGAGAATCATCAACGGGAGGTCTTCGTCCTTCCCTCAGATCAAGATCACTCTTCTAGAGACCGAGATGGAGACTCTTCCAGAAAATCACACACTGCGCCCCCTCGTGACGTTGGCAAGGACGCCACCACTGGCGGACACGACCAACACCTTCATGAACGCAAGGGAAATCCTCGACATTCTCGCACTTCATTGAGGCAGTCTCAAGAGTCCGACATAGAAGCTCTTGAGGCTATTCGACGGAAGAAAATTGAAGCCCAGAAGAATCTGTCTGGGCGCATCCAATATCGATCGAAGGAAGCTCAAGAACTTCAGTATATCAATGACTTGCTCGAGAATCCAACTCAAGAGCTAGCTCGAGCATCAACTCGACCTCTTCGTTGAAGAGATCGCACAAAAACTTCGAACACGATGGCAAGGCCGAAGCCTCGCCGACATCATTCAGGAAGTCATAGCAATACGACTTCTTCGGCTACCAGTCGATCGAACATATCACCACGGAGGAATCGACGCAACAGTAAGTCGCATCGATCACCTATTCGGAGAAATGTCTTTCGAACGACTGATGATCAGCAAACCCCTCGGAGAGGTGATCGCTCACCATTCCGACATGGGAATCTGCAGCAGCAGATAAACTACGAGGAGTATTCCCCTCGTAAGACTGAGATCTATCATAGGTCCGGTCAACCTATTACTGGGTATCGTCGAGTACGACCACCTGATGATATCAACCCTTCTTTCCTGCAAAGGAGGCGTCAAGAAGTCATTACTGGATGTCGGGCATTCTCGCCTGATCTCCGAGCTGTTCGCTGGCCACCTCGTTTTCGACCAGTGAACATGGAGAAGTTTGATGGTTCCCAAAATCCCATCGAATTCCTTCAAATCTACACAACAATTTGTCCGAAAGCAGCAGGAGGAGGAGAGCATGTAATGGCAAATTATCTTCCAAGCGTGCTCGAAGGATCCGCCGATCGTGGTTCTTGAATCAACCACTCGAGTCGATTTACTCTTGGCAACACCTCTGCGACCTTCTATTGGCAAATTTCCAAGGCACTTACAATCGCATACGAAAGGAGGATGACTTGCACCGGATGAGACAGAATGACAACGAGACCTTGCGCCAATTCATCAAGCGCTTTAGTCGGGTTCAGAACTCAATTCGGAAGTTTTTATTCATCGTCATCGAGCATTCAAGCAGGAGTCCGTAGTAGGAGAATAACGAGAGACATTGCTTTAAACCCACCTACTACATTGTGAACTCTTCGAGATGGCTGATCGATATGCCAACGCTTCGAGGCGGTCGAGTGGAACAATACAATAGATCGAGAAGACAATACCTCTCGAGAGCCAAAGCGACATTGGTAAGAAGAAGGATAAAAAGCAAAAAGTCCAAGAACAAGGCGAAGGGTCAAAACTCCAAACCAGCGGTTCCAAGGAGGTATTGGCTGTGAATGATAAAGAACCACGCACATCCAAGCCGCACTCCGACAGAGGCAAAGGTAAGCGCCCTGATCGGAAAAATGATAAGCCTAGGTGGTGTCCTTTCCATAAAAAGGAAGGGCATGATCTTCGTGAATCGCCGGTTTTCCAACGAAAGCTTGAAGACTACTACAACGGCAAAGGACCACTTCCCACTCTCGAGCATGTAGGTCAAACAAGTGGTCATAAATCTTGATGATAGCGAAGAGGAGATGCCGTTCGGGATCCGCAACACACCATCGAACACATCTACGGGGGATCATCGGCATATGAATCAAAGCGACAGCTTAAGGCTGCTGAACGTGAGGTAAACTCCATAGATCCTCCTCTCGTCAATAAATTACCGAAGTGGTCGGAAGTCACTATCTCTTTCGAGAAGAGTGACTGCCCGATTCCTTCGACTCGACCAGGTCGATACCTAATCGTGGTCGAACCCACCATCAACAATTGTCGGGTAAATCGAGTTTTGGTTGATGGTGGAAGCTCGTTAAATATTTTATTTACGAGTGCTCGATGACATGCAAGTACCTAGGACCAAAGTAAGACCGATGCGATACTCTTTTCATGGGATCGCATCGATCTTCGCCAAACCGATTGGTCAAGTTTTCTTCCTTTAACATTTGGTTCACCAAGTAATTTCGTGACGAGAAAATCTCCTTTGATGTGATCGATTTCGACATCGGCATATAACGCCATACTCGGACGACCAACTTTGGCAAAATTCCTAATGGCTACTCATTATGGATATCAATGTATTAAGATGCCAGTCCCAAAGGAGTAATCACAATCCATTGTGACAAGAAGATGGCGATACCTGCGATCAGTCGATCCTCGAAATGGTAGGACAAATACCAACTCGAGAAGAAAGTCACTTCGACTAGCAAGTCGAAGCCTAAAAAGTCGCACCAAAGCCGAACGACAAAGTCAAAGAGGTTCCTCCGACGCAGGGAGCCTCAAGATCTATTCAGACGGGATACTTCCGACCCCAAATAGGAAGACGCCTCATCACCTTCCTCCGAGCTAACGCAGATGTATTTCGTGGCAAGCATCCGACATGCCCGAGTCCCTGTGGAGGTGATCGAGCCTGAGCTAGCTTTACTACCGACAAAGTACCAGTAAAACAAAAATTGCGGAGATTTACCCCTGATCGACGAGATGCTATTAAATCGGAATTGGATAAGCTACTTAAAGCAGACTTTATAAGAGAGGTCAACCACCCAGAATGGTTGGCTAACCCTGTAATGGTTAGAAAGTCAAACGGCAAATGGCGATATGCGAGACTTTATCGATCTTAATAAAGCTTGTCCAAAAGACGATTTTCCTTTACCTCGTGACGATCGCTTGGTTGACTCTCTGCGCAGTTGTCAAATGTTAAGTTTTTAGACGATATTCGGATACAACCAGATCAATATGTGTCTAGACGATGAAGAAAAGACCGCATTTATTACACCATTTGGTATATTTTGCTATGTCAAAATGCCATTTGGTCTAAAAAATGCCGGTGCTTCTTTTCAACGCTTGATGCAGGCAACTTTTTCATCTCAATTAGGCCGTAATCTAGAAGCCTATGTTGATGATCTAGTTGTCAAAAGCATCAAGAGACTTAATCATATTATCGACCAGAAGAAACGCTCGACAATCTCGTAAAACATCGCTTAAAACTTAATCTCGAGAAGTGTGTATTTGAATCTTCAGGAAATTGCTTGGATTCCTAGTATCAATACGAGGAATCGAAGCAAATCCCGAAAAGATAAAAGCCATTTTAGAAATGTGCCCTCCAACTACACGGAAAGAAGTCCAGAAACTCACTGGGTGCATGGCGGCTTTAAGTCGTTTCATCGCACGACTGGGAGAAAAGGGACTACCTTTCTTTAAACTTCTAAGGAAACACGAAGGTTTTGAGTGGTCGAAAGAGGCAAACGCTGCCTTTGAGGATGTCAAGAGGTACCTTACGAGTGCTCCTATTCTGGTCTCTCCGAGGCCAGAAGAAACGCTCTTGGTTTACCTAGGCGCCACGCCACAGCAAGAAGCGCAGAGTGGTCGAGAACGTGAAAATGTACAACGACCAGTCTACTACGTAAGTGAAGTTTTACACGGACCTAAGGAGCGTTACCCTCAGGTCCAAAAGCTTCTATATGCCCTCCTCATGTCTTCGAGGAAACTACGGCATTATTTTCAGGCGCACAAACTAGCTGTGCCATCTGAGTTTCCCTTGGGAGCGATCCTCCAGAATAGGGAAACAGCGGGGCGCATGGCAAAATGGTCAGTCGAACTTGGGGAGTTCGACATCCATTTCGTGTCCCGAACGGCCATTAAATCCCAGATCTTGGTAGACTTTGTCGCCGAATGGACAAATCCTGAACTGCTCAGATCCCCAAGACGATTTCCACGACCAAATTGGATCTATGTACTTTGACGGGTCGCTTACTTTAAGTGGCTTGGGTCAGGTGGTTCCGTATCTCCTAACGGAGAGACCTTAAAGTATGCCATACAATTAAACTTTCAGGCCACTAATAATGTGGCAGAATACGAAGGTTTGCTAGCTGGTATACAAGCAGCGAAAGCACTCTCGATCCTCTATCTTGGCCTTTTTCAACCTGGGGTCTTGATATCCTGGGACCGTTCCCCAAAGCTCCAGGAGGTTTCGAGTTCCTTTTTGTGGCTATTGATACGTTCACAAAATGGATTGAAGTCGAACCTGTGATTGGGATAACAACGGAAGCGGCAAAACGATTTATGATGAGATGCGTAATTACTCGATTTGGAGTACCGAGTCGAATAATTACAGATAATGGTAAACAATTTTCGAGCGCAAAATTTCAGGAATTTTGCGACGAGTTGGGTACCAAGTTGTGTTATGCTTCTATGGCCCATCCCCAGAGTAATGGGGTAGTCGAACGTGCAAACAGCCAAATAATGAGAGGAATTAAAACTCGAGTTTTCGACCAGCTCGTCAAACTCTCGGGGGCTTGGGTACAAGAGTTACCCTCTGTATTATGGGTAGTTCGTACAACTACCAGTCGGGCTACAGGAGAAACACCTTTCTTTCTAGTCTTGGTCTTTGGAGCCATGCTTCCTCCTAACTAAAGATACGGTCAACACAGTCAAACATTCAAAGACTCCAACCAGAACAAATTGAGCAGATGATATTAATCTACTTGAAGAAAGGAGAAACCAGCCCTAATTAGTCGGCGGTCTACCAACAAGCCTGCGAAGATACTACGATCGTAAGGTCCAACCTCATGACCTTCTTTGTCAGAGGTGACTTGGTATTGAGGCTTTGCCAATCCAAGTCTAATCGAACAAACTTTCTCCCAAGTGGGAAGGTCCTTTACGATGGTCGGGTTACTCGTCGAGTGGTCTGACGATTGGCAATGGAAGGCGGTCGAGTTCTCTCGAATTCTTGGAACATCGACCCGATTCACGCAAGTTCTATGTGTAACCAATCATTAGGACAATAAAGACTCAAGTTTTCTATCTCTATTGTCTTACTTTTGAGTAGTTCTTTCATAATTTTTCGACTATGTTTCAAACACCCGTTTTTTTACACCGGTCGCAAGGCAGATAACATCACCTAGTCGAAGCCTCTCCTCTCTGCATGTGGTCCTGCCCACTAGAAGGAGCTTCCTAGTGTCAACTCGTTACTCGCTTTTGTTGCCAACACAAAGAACTCGGGTTTTATTTAGTTGAAATTTTTTTGAAGGCCAACTCCTTTCACCTTAGATTATTTCTTCACTTCATTTTTGAAAAATATTCTAAGCAAAGTGCACTTTTAAGATTTATTCACTACCTTTGGTGTATTCAATTCGCCTTAACTAAGTCGGAGGAAGAAACACATCTAGTCAAGTCTCTCCTCTCTGACGTGGTCTCGCCCACTAGAAGGAACTTCCTAGCATCGCTCGCTTCCAACTCTTGATAACAGGCAGACTTATTGACTCCTCCAAAGAAGGGCGAACGAATTTTTGAAGTTCTCTCGATGTTTGTTTAACTCAAGTTGTTGTTCTCGATTTAATTAATCTAGTCGGAGATGTTAACCTTACCTAGTCGAAGCCTCTCCTCTCGCACGTGGTCCCGCCCACTAGAAGGAACTTCCTAGTGTCAATTGCTACCACTCTTTCGACGATTGCATGACAATTGGGGCCAAAAACTACAAGTTAAACAAACCTCTCTATTTTCAGAAACCCTTTCTAAAAGACTATTTACTTAGTTTGTCTAAACAAACTAAGCAAATAGTCGGGGGCTAGGATAATTTGATTTCAATTCTTAGTCTTTAAATTCGTTAATTATCTTTTGAGTTACTAACTACTCGACAAGATGATTTGTAGACATAAGACTATTTACTTAGTTTCAACAAACTAAGCAAATAGTCGGGGCTAGAATAAAGTCATTAATTTGACTTCATTTTTTGTCTTTAAAACTCGTTAATTATCTTTTGAGTTACTAACTACTCGATAAGATAATTTGCGAGAAACAAGATGGATCAGATATTACATCAACAAAAGCTTGTTTTTCATGTGTTTATTACAAGTTACTCAAGAGGGAGATCCCAACCGCATCTCCTCTCAAACTTTTCTACTAACCGATTGCATCTCCTCCATCGACGCCTTCCTTCGCTTGAGCGATCGAAGTCGGCCGAGTGGTTGCACATTAAGGTTGGGGTCATGAGCTTTAAGTTTTGCTAATGCATAACTTACTGCAGTTTCGACCGCTTCCTTTATCGATTCAGCTTGGTTGGCCTTCAGAGTAGTCACCAGATGATGAGGACATCACTTCTTCGGATACACGCACTACACAAAGGTCTCCAGATCCGGTTGCTAAACTACAAGGTCCTACGACAAGAGCTCGTGCACGTCACTTAAATTATGAGGTGAGCTCGTTTCTAGGTGCTAATAATTTATCTATGCAGAATGGTATGCTACCTAAAAAATTGTGATCTTCTGTTACTTAGGAATAATGGGGAGGATCCAAACCGTCTACGACCAGTTCTCGGTGATCTGCAAGCCTACGACCAGGTGTACCCGCTCTACGACCAGATCTGCCAGTTCTACGACTGTGTCTCAATCTCACGACCGACCCCACGACTAGTCCCACGACCAGAGCTGCTGAGTCTATGAGCAAACCTCAAGCTCAACGACCGTGCCCACGACCGATGGCGACCACGTTGGGTGTTGGTCGAGACTTTGAAATAAGGTGTTGCACACCGTTTTGGGCCTAATACGGCCTTGTAAGCGTGGTGAGGTCAAGCCCGTGATGTGTACGCCTCTCCACATGGCAAGACAACCCTAGGACAGCCTCCTCATGTTCTTCCCCCTATATATTGTAGCGGCCGCCACGGTTTATGGTGGGTTTTCTTAGATTATACGCCACTTTGCGGTTTCGCGCTTGTTCGGTTTGAGGAACCCCACTTGTGAACTTCATCTATATTCGCAATATATTTCAGATTGCATCTACCTTGTTCTTGTGAGTTGCTTCGATTGCTTGCGTGAATCATAACCCTCGTGGTAAGGTCGATCGCGCAAGCGTGGTTGATAACGGCAATCGTGCGGGTTTAGCGAATTGCGAGGTGACGATCTGCGGGTCGGAAGCCTCAAAGCGCCAACGCCCTCACGGCGAAATCAATCGAACCTATCGGAAGATCGGCCACCGTGATTCATCAAGTGGTATCGAGCACCAAAGTTGCCCGTTAGGTAATCTCATTGATCCCTTTTGTTAGTTGTTTTCCACCACCTAGAGTCCGTAAAATTGCCCCACAAAAGTTTTAGATCTTAGTTCTTCCATTGTCCAAACCACTCGTGCCTTCGCAGCTTGTGTTTTCGGCCGCGTTGTTGAATTCGAGTCCATCGTCGGTGTCTTTGTTCTTTGGTCTAGTCGTCGTGATCTAGTTTCTAGCGTCGAGTCTTTGCTGCTTCGTCATCGTGTATCTCGGCTTACCCTTGGTTGCATCCGTTGTTTTGTCTACTATAGCCGAGATCGTGTCATCACCCTCATCCGACCACGCACTCGGCCGACTTCCCACCAACTCGAAGTTCGACCACCGACGGATACGACCACCCCTTGGGTTCGACCACCGGTTGATTCGACCACCTCTTTGGATTCGACCCCCAAGTCGAATTCGACCACCATCCTCGAGATACAACCACCTCCTCGGGTTCGACCACCCAATCGGATCCGACCACCCACTGGATTCGCCACCTCTTGAGTTTGACCACCTCCTGATTCGACCACCTCTTCGAGTTCGATCACCTTACTTGAGTTCGACCACCTCCTCGGGTTCGACTGCCTAGTTGGCTCGACCACCTCCTCAGATCCGACCACCTACCCTTTCGACCACCTAGCCAAAGTTCCGAGAGAGAGAGAGAGAGAGTATCTTTTTATTACCTTTATACCCCTGCTCTTCGGAAAAAGTTTGTGACCTATATATATCCCCAGACCCAGAAGAGGGTTTTGAAGAGTTGTGAGTCAAGGTCACTTTCGCAAAAAAAAAAAAAAAGAGGAACCCTCGGTTGGGTTTCGGCAGTCCAAAAAAAAAAGAAGAAAGAGAGAAGCAAAAAAAAAAAGAGGAACCCTCGGTTGGGTTTCGGCAGTCAAAAAAAAAGAAGAAAGAGAGAAGCAAAAAAAAAAGAACGAAAAAAGAGACCACCCCAGTTGGCTCACGACCACTCTCATTTGGTCTACGACCACCCTCAGGTGGCTCATGACAATCCACAGTTGGTCCACGACCACCCACAGGAGAAATCAGTTGCCTTGCGAATTTTGTTCTATTGTGCTTGTTTTTCGGCTTGCTCGAGCTAGTTCTAGGAACGCGTTTGGGCCAAAGAATCGTGATTTAGTACCGTGGACTTTGATTCAGCTTTGCTAATCTGTTTTCATTATCGCTATTCCTTACTACAAAATTTTACTGTCCGAGCTCCACATACTTTCGCCCCAGATTTGGATCCTCGTGATTCGCCATCCATTGTGATCGTACATCCCACCTTCTCCGATCATACCACCTGCTGCAATTGGTAAGAAATTCATAAGAGCTTGGTAAGACGCTTGAGAGTGTGTGATCCCACCTCCCACCACCTAGTAGTTGATAGGGATAATATCTTTGTGTTGTCTTTTGTCTTCTACTAACCATGGCAGGTGAAGAATTGGATGCGCAAGAGTGTGTTTTGAGGGAAGAGCTCACGAGGGTGTTGGATGAGCACCGCCATGCTATTAATGACGACATTGATAGGAAGTTTGCAGAAACAACTGCTACACTACAGCAACTCAATGATAGTATCGCAATGCTCAACACACGCATTGATGGTTTGGCCAACCAACCACCGAACAATGGGCGTGTGGGCCCTCATGGTGCAGCGCATGACCGTGAGTTTGACAATGGAAATGAGATGCACAACCACGACGCCTTTGATGCACGACAACGAAACCGGTTGAACTTCAACCGTCAAGGTATGAGAGGTAATAACATTCAGCAACATAATGCACGTGTTAATGATGATCCATATGCTAAAGTCAAGTTCACTATACCATCTTTTGTGGGTGCTTATGATTTGAAACATATCTAGATTGGGAGTTGACGGTAGAGAACGAAATTTAATGCTCACTTAGTTCCTGAAGTGCATAGAGTTCGACAAGCCACAAGTGAATTTAAAAACTTCGCCATCATTTGGTGGAATAGGGTGTGCAATGATGGATTAGCGCCTACTACTTGGGATGCTCTAAAGGTTGCTATGCGTAATAGATTTGTTCCACCTTCTTTTAAACGTGATTTGCTTAAGAAATTGCAGCACTTAAACCAAGGCAATAGATCTGTAGAAGAATATTATCAGGAGCTACAAATTAGTATGTTGCGTTGTGATATTATTGAGGATGAAGAGGCTGCGATGGCACGTTTTTATGGAGGATTAACACGTGAAATTCAGGACATAGTTGATTACAAAGAATATGATAGTATCCCTAGATTGTTTCAACTTGCACGCTTGGCAGAAAAGGAATTGCAGGGACGACAGCAGAGGCCAAGAAACAATTTTGGAAGCACGTCTACACCAAGAACAACGCCGGGTCAAGTTAAAATAGTCCCACCTTCGGCTACACGGTCTGCTGCCCCCTCCTCGAGTAGGGCGCGTTCAGCGAAGACCTCCGACACCATCACATGCACCGAGGTAAGCAAATTTACTAGTGTGCATGCCCGCCAAGAGTTCTTCTTGGTTGCTTCCACGGGCCGTCACGTTGGGATTATTTGCCACCGTTGCAATGGAATGGGCCACGCCATGAGGGATCGCCCAAGTCGAAAGCATACCTTGCCATTGCGAGCGGAGGTTATGTAAGTGCTAGTGATATTGAGGATGAATATGTACTTGTAGCTAACATTGCGTGGAGGAGACGAAATGCAGATAAAGTGATCTTGATGATGTAGAGGAACAAGTAGCTGCTTTGTTGACAAGGAATCATATGAGCCTTGTTGCACAACGAGTGCCGGCGCACAAGTGAGAGAGAAGAGCAAAATCAACAAGCACAACTTGTTTCAAACCAGATTTTCGTGAAGGAGAGAGCCTGCAGAGTAATCATTGATGGAGGGAGCTGCAATAACCTTGCAAGTTCCGAGATGGTCAAGAAGCTTGGCTTGGCCACACACCACACCCACGCCCCTACTACATCCAATGGTTCAATTAGTGTGGTAAGTTAAAGGTAAACCAAGTTGTCAGAGTGCAATTTTCAGCTGGTAATTACAAGGATAGTACCGACTTTGATGTAGTGCCTATGCAAGCATGCTCTTTGTTGCTTGGTAGGCCTTGGATATATGATAATGATGTTTTGCACCATGGTAGAGCTAATACCTACTCGTTCTCGCATAGGGGCAAGAAGATTAAGTTGTTGCCTTTGACACCAGCTGAAATTGTGAAAGATGAAGTAGAGCGTGCTAAAGATGAAAGAAACATCAATGAACATGATTCTGAAAATCAGCAAGTAGCAAAATGTGTTTTCCCACCTAAAGGGGAGAAAGTGACGCCTAGTTCTAAGTCCAAGGGAATAAAATTGAAGGGGTGTGTTATGCTTGCCACTAAATCTGAACTTGCTGAAATTTGTGATAATGAGCTGTCCTGCTATGCTTTGATATGCAAAGATGCTTTATTTTTACTTGAGGATATATCTAGCTCTTTGCCTCCTGCTGTTGCTAACCTTTTGCAGGAGTATGTGGATGTATTTCCAGCTGAGATACCCCCGGGATTGCCACCTATTCGAGGGATAGAGCATCAAATTGATTTGATCCCGGAGCGACTTTGCCAAACCGTCTTTGCATATAGGACCAATCCAGAGGAGACTAAGGAAATTCAGCGACAAGTCCAAGATCTTTTGGACCGTGGGTACGTCTGAGAAAGCCTTAGTCCTTGTTTGCTCTGTTCTTTTGGTTCCTAAGAAAGATGGTAGTTGGCGATGTGTGTTGATTGTAGAGCCATTAATAATATTACGATAAGGTATCGCCATCCTATTCCTAGGCTAGACGACATGCTTGATGAGTTGAGTGGTTCTATTATTTTCACAAAGATTGACTTGCGGAGTGGTTACCACCAGATTAGAATGAAATTGGGAGATGAATGGAAGGCGCTTTTAAAACTAAGTTCGACTATATGAGTGGTTAGTCATGCCTTTTGGTCTAACTAACGCACCTAGTACTTTTATGCGATTGATGAACGAGGTTTTACGTTCTTTCATTGGAAAATTTGTGGTGGTTTATTTTGATGATATCTTGATTTATAGCAAGTCACATGAGCTACACTTGAATCATATCGTGCTGTTTTTAATGCTTTGAGAGATGCACATTTGTTTGGTAACCTCGAGAAGTGCACCTTTTGCACCGATCGAGTTGCGTTTCTTGGTTATGTTGTGACACCACAGGAATTGAGGTGGATGAGGCAAAGATTGCAGCCATCCAAAGTTGGCCGACGCCTACCATCTTTGTGACACAAAAGCGGAGCTTCCACACCTTCTTTGGATTCTATCGACGTTTTGTCGGGATTTCAGCACCATTGCCGCATTCATTGAATGAATTAACAAAGAAAGGAGTGCCTTTCCAATGGGGACCTACGCAAGAGAAGGCATTCAACTTATTGAAAGAAAAGCTCACCACAAAGCACCCTACTCCAACTCCCCGATTTTGGTAAGACTTTTGAGATTGAATGTGATGCTAGCGGGATTGGGATAGGTGGTGTCTTGATTCAAGAAGGTAAGCGGTTGCATATTTCAAAGTGAGAAATTAAATGGGCCTAGTCTGAATTATTCTACCTATGATAAAGAATTGTATGCTTTAGTTCGTGGTGCTTCAAACTTGGCAACATTATCTATGGCCCAAAGAATTTGTTATACATTCCGATCATGAATCGCTAAAACATATTAGAAGTCAAGCTAAACTGAATAAACGACATGGTAATTGGGTAGAATTTATTGAGTCGTTTCCATATGTCATAAAGCATAAGAAAGGTAAGGACAATGTGATTGCCGATCGCTTTCTAGACGTTATACTATGTTATCTCAACTTGATCATAAGATTTTTGGCTTGGAAACTATTAAAGATTTATATGCTACTGATTTAGACTTTAAAGAAGTGCTTGAACATTGTAAAGGAGGAAAACATGGAATAAATATGTGCCGATGGATGGTTTAGTCTATCGTGCTAACAAGCTATGCGTTCAACTAACTCCGTTCATCTTTTGTTGTTGCAGAGGCGATGGAGGAGGTTTGATGGCGCATTTTGGAGCAAAGAAGACTGAAGATGTGCTAGCCGCCCACTTTTTTTGGCCAAAGATGAGACGCGATGTCGAGCGCTACGTGGCTCACTGCACTACATGCAACAAAGCTAAGTCCCGTCTTAACCCACATGGACTTTATATGCCTCTTCCTATTCCTAGCGCCCCTTGGGAGGATATTTCTATGGATTTTGTTTTAGGATTGCCTAGGACAAAGAGGGGGAGGGACAGTATATTTGTAGTAGTGGATCGGTTTTCTAAAATGGCACATTTTATACCTTGTCACAAGAGCGATGATGCCACAAACATAGCTGATTTGTTTTTCAGGGAAATCATTCGCTTACATGGAGTGCCCAATACTATTGTCTCGGATCGCGATGCAAAGTTTTTGAGCCACTTTTGGAGATCACTTTGGAACAAATTGGGGACAAAGCTACTATTTTCTACTATGTGCCATCCCCAAACTGATGGGCAAACGGAGGTTGTCAACCGCACGTTATCCACCATGTTGCGGGCTGTTTTAAAGAAGAATTTGAAGATGTGGGAAGAGTGTTTACCGCATATTGAGTTTGCTTACAACAGGTCGGTACACTCTACCACCAAGGTAAGTCCGTTTCAGGTAGTGTATGGTTTTAACCCCCATGCTCCTATTGATTTACTACCTTTGCCTACCTCTGAAAAAATTAATTTAGATGCTAAGAAGCGTGCTGAATTTGTTCTTAAGTTGCATGAAACAACTAAAGAGAATATAGAGCGTATGACTGAAAAGTATAGAGTTGCTGGAAGTAAAGGTAGAAAAGAAATAAAATTTGAACCAGGAGATTTAGTTTGGGTGCATTTGAGAAAGGATAGGTTTCCGGAATTAAAAAAATCAAAGTTGATGCCTAGAGCTGATGGACCATTTAAGATAATTGCAAAGATAAATGACAATGCATATCAATTGGAGCTACCTGCAGATTTTGGGGTTAGCCCTACATTTAACATTTCAGATTTAAAGCCATACGTGGGAGAAGAAGATGAGCTTGGGTCGAGGACGACTCCAATTCAAGAAGGGGAGGATGATGAGGACATCACTTCTTCGGATACACGCACTACACAAAGTCCTCCAGATCCGGTTGCTAAACTACAAGGTCCTATGACAAGAGCTCGTGCACGTCACTTAAATTATGAGGTGAGCTCGTTTCTAGGTGCTAATAATTTATCTATGCAGAATGGTATGCTACCTAAAAATTGTGATCTTCTCTTACTTAGGAATAATGGGGAGGATCCAAACCGTCTACGACCAGTTCTCGGTGATCTGCAAGCTCTCACGACTGTGTGTACCCGCTCACGACCAGAGATCCGCCAGTTCTACGACTGTGTCTTAATCTCACGACCACCCCACGACTAGTCCCACGACCAGTTGCTGTGTCTATGAGCAAACCTCAAGCTCAACGACTGTGCCCACGACCGATGGCGACCACGTTGGGTGTTGGTCGAGACTTTGAAATAAGGTGTCACACACCGTTTTGGACCTATACGGCCTTGTAAGCGTGGCGAGGTCAAGCCCGGATGTGTACGCCTCCACATTTCAAAGACAACCCTAGGACAGCCTCCTCATGTTCTTCCCCCCTATATATTGTAGCAGCCGCCACAGTTTAGGGTGGGTTTTTCTTAGATTATTCTGCCACTTTGCAGTTTCGCCGCTTGTTCGGTTTGAGGAACCCCACTTGTGAACTTCATCTATATTCGCAATATATTTCAGATTGCATCTACCTTGTTCTTGTGAGTTGCTTCGATTGCTTGCAGGAATCATAACCCTCGTGGTAAGGTCGATCGCGTGCAAGCGTGGTTGATGTCGTGCGGGTGTAGCGAATTGCGAGGTGACGATCTGCGGGTCGGAAGCCTCAAAGCGTCAACGTCCTCACGACGAAATCAATCGAACCTATCGGAAGATCGGGCCACCGTGATTCATCACCAGATCTTGCAAAGTCCTGACTTGATCCCCAATAGTACTTATGTGAGCGGTTATCGTATCATTTTGAGGAGTCTTTCCTCACTATGTAGCTCACCAAGCACATTGTTCAGGAGCGTGATGTTGCCTTGAAGTTTAATCTTCATTGCTTCCATCTCTGTTGGGTACAAGTCGAAGCCTCAAGCTTTTTGTTTTCGACCACTTGTTCTAAAAAGAATAAGATTGGCCAAACAAAGATAAACTTCTAGAGGAAAAGAAAAGAAAAATGATCACGGGTAAAAGAATTTCTTACCCACTAGTCGAGAATCCAACTTCTTGACCTCTTCATTATGGGAAGCAACGGTCTCAAAGATGCTTTTTCTCCCATGATCTAATGTCCTCTGCATTCTTCTTTGCAATAAGGACGGTGCCGTTATAAATCATGGTTTTTCCGTGATTTAGGTCTCGAGTCTTCCCAATTCAAGATCCATTCCTAGAAAAGGAGTGGGAGTAAGAAAAGGAAATAACTCAGAAGGACTGCAGTAATGAATTACTTACCCGATATTCGAAGTTCTCGGCGCCTCAAGATCTTGATCTTTATTTTTGGACATACGAGTAAGCTCGTGAATAGTCAAGTTTTCTTTGACTTCATTCTCGAGCTTTTCATCTCATCTTCTTTTTCAAAAGAAGCGAGAGTTAGATAAAGATCAAAGTCGTAGCGCCTTAAGTTCAAGACTTCATCGCTTATTCCTTCCGCAATTTTGCGCTTGCAGAGTTAACTTCTTTAAGTTTCGCCAAAAGGAATTCTACTTTTTCCCATAGCTTTTTTGACTCCTCTTTTTCATAATCGAGCGAGTCGGCTAAGGTCTTTGCGTCACTGTTCAACCTGCAAAGGATAAAAGTGAACATAAGCATTGGTCAATCGGTTGTAAGTTCTTCTACAACCATCGACCTAGTCGTAAGTTTTTCTACGACAAAATCTCATGGTCGTAAGTTCTTCTACGACAAAGCCACTGGTCGTAAGTCTTTAACGACCAGTACCTAGTCGTGAGTTTTTCCATGACAAACCCCGTAAGCACTATATAAGTAGTCAAAAGTGATTATAAAAAATAGTGACTTACCACCTCTCTCGCTTTCTGAGTTCCTCTTTTTCTGTCAGACTCTAGAAGTTGTCGATGATATTCACCGACAACGGCGATTTGCTCTATGGCTTTCTCGCAAAAGACAAGACAAGAAGAAATAAGAGAAGATTATTCTGTATGTATTAGTATCATCAAATACTTACATTCATGGTTGATCGAGCAAATATTGAGTAAACCACTCTGGTGCTTCACTCGTCCACTCTCTCAACTTGGTCCCACCAAACCTTCTCAAGGCACTCATTATCAAAAGTGTTCCTCTATTGGGAATGTCTTTGGGATGGGGGACCGTATAGATCTAAAGGCGTAAGACCCCACTATGGAAGCAGGTTAAAGAAATCGTAATGTAAATTGAAGTATTCTTCATCTTCCGATTCGAAATTGTAGTTCTCTTTGGGTACCGTGAAGGAGGTCTGCAACGATTTCCTTCCCGCACGGTGGTCGTGCACATCACCACCTTGGGCGAGAGGCTTCGCGACTTCCTCTGCTGGTCCTACGACCATGTTAGTGGTCATGGCGACTATCTCGGCTTGTCGTAATCACGCCTCAATAGGTGTAGCCGCTACCTCGAGTAGTAGTAGCGCAACCTCGGTGGTCATGGCGGTTACCTCGGTGGTTGTAGATGCCACTCAAGAACTATGGCATTGCCTCGCAATATAGCTACGACTTCAGTGATCGTGACAACGCCAGAGCCACGACTTCTTCTACCACCGGGCGAGGATGATCCATCGACCACTTCCTTGTTGTCTCTCCGGTGGAGAGGAAGCAATAGGCTTCTCAATGGAAGCATTCTCGGGGTCAAGGAGTCGGGCTAAAACAACAAAAGGATAGCAAGTCAAATTGTGGAAAGCAAAAGGTAAATGTTGTTCTTACACTTTAGCTTGTTTCACATACCTCTGCGCCTGGACTTAATCGAAACTTTGGAGCCATCTTCCGATGGAAGAATTCTTTGACTTCTTTTCACGACCACGCCCGGTCGTAGTTCAAGTTGGGGAATTGGTTCACCATGACCACGTCCGTCGTGAGTCTTGAACAGGACCATCTCTATGGTCTCTCGACTTTCCGGAGGACCGAGATCGGTCTCGATCACTCCAAGAGCAGCGCTACCCTCAATCAGTAGGCTTGGTGGATCGGCGTTGTCCTTCACAAAAGACATAAACTCCTTCGGTTCTCCTTTTCTAGTTGCTTGACAAATCTAGAAGTGGCGTAAAGCGTGAAAGCTTTCTTGTCGTAATAAAAGGTACCTTGGCCTTGCGAGGTTTGCGCTTAAGAGGTTCAGTTGCTTGACCTCCTCGGCTTCATTGCTTGACCTCGGCTTCAATCAAGGCTATGTCGACCCACAGGCTTTGTAGAGGATCCGGTGAAGGGCTAGAACTCGAGCTTGCTCCTCCTTGTCGCCGCTCTTGTAAGTCGGCGTCTCTTGACGGAGGAGCCGAGCCCTTGTCTTTGTCAACTCTGCACCGATGGTTATCAAGATGACTTCTTCGTCGTCCCGACGATTTTTCATACCTACTTTCTGTAAAGCAAAACAGAAAAAGAAGAATTACTAACTGGTCGTAAGACCTTCTACGACCAGTATCAAGTCGTAAGTTTTTCTACGACCTTTCCTCGACCGTAAGATTTTCTACGGTCACTATTAAGTTGTAAGTTTTTCTACAACATTTCTCTAACCGTAAGTTCTTTCTACGACTATGAAGTCCTAAGGATAAAATCAACTATTGATTACCTTTAGGCGAACCATCCTTTCCTCTGCGGATACGACCGCAAGGATCTTAGGAACTGCCACACTAAGTGGCGGAGGCTTCAGCATAAGCGAGTCGACTCTAACGTCAATCTCATTTGGTGAAAGATCTGTTCAAACAGATAAAGGCATTCTTTAAACAACTTTGCAGAAAGACCAAACTGAGAGCTAAGTCGAAAAACTACTTACCTCCCTCGTAGTCCCTGGTCGGGTCTTTTGGCCCCGTGTACCTCCACATAGGAGGCACTCATTTCTTCAAAGGACTAATTCGACGTGTGATGAAATCCTTCACCACATGCCATCCAGTCAACCCCTCCGCTTTCAAATCCTTGATGGCTAGAATATAGGGGGCAATTCGATTGATATCCTGGGGAGTCGAATCCCAGGAAGCTTTCTTTTCGGCAGCCTTCCCTTCGAAAGAAAGACTGTCTTCGGAGGTGACTTTCCAGTAAAACCACCTCTTCCTCCACAACGGCCATGAGGACCGAGTGAACATCTGAATATACTCCTTCGACTTCCCGTCATGGAGCTTCAAACCACAACTTCCAGCTATCCCAGATTGTCGAGCCATTCCGTAGAAATACTGAAAAAGCTCAAGATCCGCTGGAATTCCCAGGTACGCCTCACACAGATATACGAATACGCTCAGCATGGTGATGGAATTAGGACCAAGGTTCACCAATTCCACTCCAAAATGCTCGAGTATCAATGTGAGAAAGGGGTGAGCAGGTAATCGAAGACCACACTCACAATACGCCTGGAAGACGGGGATTTGTCCTTCCTCCCCCGACGGCCATTGCTGCTTATGCGCCGGGAACCACTCCACAAGAACTTTCTCTGGAATCTTCCCAGCATTGACAAGGGTTTGCATCTTCGCCGTATCCATCTCCGACTCAGCCCATTCGGAAATTCTCCCGGCCATTTTTCTCAGAAAGAGGAGATTTTCGACTCAGTTGGTAGCGCAGAAGACAAGAACTTGATGAACAGTAGAATGATTTGGGGAAAGGTAAGATCTTAGGTTTTACCCCGGTAGGTATTTATAACCACGTACCTTGAGCCAGAGGCGTGACATTCCAAGGGTCGCCACTGTCTCGGGAACCGCTTCAACAGCACGGAGTTAATCGGACGTCGTTTGAGATTCCCGTGTGTCCGCCGAGAAAATTAGGTTTGCGTTTACACCTCAAGCAAAATTACTTCCTTGGTTAGATCTTTTCAACCAAAGGAAATGATAATCGGAAAGTTCTTTCTTCCGATCACTATACTACGACCACCTCGTGATCGTAGGAATGCTTTTACGACTACTTGATGGTCGAGGTAATTTTCTTGACCAAGCATATTTCGGTCAAAGTAGTATACAATCGAAGAGTTTTTCCTTCGACTATTTTTTTCACGATCCTCTCGTGGTCGTAAGACCATCTATAACTCCTTTACCAAGTAAGTTGCTTTCACTTGAAGCTTGGGGGCTAGATGACGAGGATATAATAATCCTCATTTTATCTTTTATCTATAATTCTTATTATAGGTAAATATGACGTCATGTGGACCCTGAGTATACCCATTAATGTTATGAGGGAAGAGCCTAATGGGTGGTCGTAAGTTCTTCTACGACCACCCCCATAGTCGTAAGTTATGCTACGACTACCCCCATAGTCGTAAGATATGCTACGACTATCCCATAGTCATAAGTCTTGCTACAACTATCTCATAGTCGTAGGCTCCTCTACGACTAGGTCAGCTACGACCACCTTATGATCAAATAAACCTACAGACAAGTGGGTCTTATTGATTAAGGGATTCAAACAGTCATCATCATCGTTGTTATTCTACGAGTAATGACACGTAATACTCCATTATCTCGGTAAATAGTCATGTTGAGCGACGTGGAGGAGTTAATATACGGTGATTATTACCAACGTGCGCCCGTTACGGGAGGTGATGAGGCGCCGCTTTATCTGGAGTAACTGCCGCTCCTTCACGTACTATAAAAGGCGGCAATCAGAGAAAGGAAGAGAGGGATCAATCGGGCCATCAGGAATACAAGCACTATCTGTAATAGTCTTAGTTTTCCCCCTGATTGTTCAAAATACACTCAATACCATACACACACAGGAGTAGGGTTGTTATTCTCTCCGGAGAAGGCCTGAACCTGTATAAAAATCCCCGTGTCAATCTCTCTGCGTGATTCCATTCTAGGAGACCCCCCGAATCAAACAATCTTTACGTAAGTTCGGTTCTAAAACACCGACAGTATGGAATCTTGGATTGACTGAGTTGGATGGGAAAAGATATTGATTCACATGGCGCTTGATGGCATACTCATCAGCTGTAATGAGTCTCAAGTCAATTGGAGGCTCTGGAGGCTCTCCCATTTCCTCATCTGACTGACCTTGTACTTCTGGCTTGGTCTTACTTTCAGACTCAGAATCTGGCAATGTATGGGAGGAGCTTTCCTCACTTTTCTCAAACTCAGGGTTAGGAGCTGGCCTTTGCCCTTTCCGTACATGACTTTTTGTCGAACTGATCGAGTTCTTTGAGCTGGAGCTGCATGAGGTTGAGATGAAGATTGCCCTCCTCTAGGTGGTCCATGTGACTTTCGAGTCACAATTCTTGTCCCAGGCATCTTCACACAGATAGAATGGGTTACAGGGAGTTCAATTGATCAATCAACTTAGAATTAATTGTGAAAGGAAGTGAATTTTATGTTTTCTGTCAGGACAATCGGTCATACCGACATTATATGCTCGGTACAACCGCACTGCGGTTGTACCGCGCTCAAGAAATGGTATTACTGATTTTTCTGACCGAGTTCTAGGGTATGGAATCGACTAGAATTTTTGACGTTTCTTATGGAGTGAATCCATGACATGGATGCGCAAGTATCATGAGACATCAAATTGATAACAATGCTCAACTAGAACCACATAAATCATCTACATTTTCAATTAACCCTAAAATGGAGACCTAGGGTTCAAAACTACGGTAAAACTAGAATCAAAGGAGGTTTTACCTTGAGAAATGAAGGAGGTGAACCCTAGAGATGTAGGAATCAGCAAGAAAACGAAGAATCACCGAAGGTCTTTAAGGAATTTGAGAGGGGATTTTGGGAGTCTTCGGGTTGGAGAGAGAAAAGCCGAAGGGGAAATGAGACTGCGATTCAACCGTTTAGAAGAAGTGAGGGCAAAAAGGTAAAACCGCACGGCAATTAGTGCCCAATTTTCAACTGAAGCGGTCGTACCTCCTTGATACTGCCGGTAGTACCGCCAAGCGGTAATACCGTAGTTATAGCGCCGGTCGTATCGCACTGCGGTCGTACCGTGCTTAATCTACCGGTAGTTTCGATTATCCTGGAATTTTAGGATTTGACTTTGGATTTGAGAATTTATGCAAATGATCCTTAGTTTTGCACTCAAATAAATACCATTTAGGATCATTATGCATTCAATAGACTAATGTCTATCTAAGAACATAATTTTTATGAATATAGAATCTTTAATAAATAATTTTGAAAATCCTTTCACAAAAGATCTCAAATAACACCAAATGAAGCACAATACATGAGGCAAGAGTTCAACCAACATTTGAATAGTCTATGACATTTAACTCATTCCTCAATTTGCAAAAGAGCCTTCATCTAATGGCTTGGTGAAAATATCCGCTAATTGGTCTTCGGTTTGGATGTGGTTAATTTCAATGTCTCCCTTGCTGACATGATCTCTCAAGAAATGGTGGCGAATATCTATGTGATTGGCTCTTGAGTGTTGAACAGGGTTATTGGCTATTTTCACCACACTATCATTGTCACACAAAAAAGGCATTTTATCGAATTTAATTCCATAATCCATCAATGTTTGCCTCATCCATAGCAATTGAGCACAACAACTTCCCACGGAGATATATTCGGCTTCGGTGGTAGATAAAGCTACGGAGTTTTGTTTCTTGAATGACCATGATACTAAGGATCTTCCTAAGAATTGACAACTACCCGAGGTGCTTTTTCTATCCATTTTACAACCCGCATAATCGGAATCCGAATATCTAATTAAATCAAATTTAGCACCTTTGCGGTACCATAGGCCAATGCTAGAGGAATGCTTTAAATATTTTAGTATTCTTTTAACGGCCATCAAATGGCACTCTTTTGGAGTTGCTTGAAAATGTGCACACATACAAACACTAAACATGATATCAGGCCTAGATGCGGTAAGATAAAGCAAGCTACCAATCATAGACCTATAAAGCTTTAAATCTACCGATTTACCTCTCTTATTTAGGTTGAGACGACCGTTGGTTGCCATGGGAGTCTTGATGGGTTTTGCATCCTCCATGCCAAACTTCTTGATCAAATCTTTTGCATACTTGGTTTGGCTCACGAAGGTTCCATCCTTGAGTTGCTTGATTTGAAGTCTAAGAAAATAGCTCAATTCTCCAATCATGGACATTTCAAATTTCCTAAACATCATATCACCAAACTCTTTGCTAAAATCTTGGTTAGTAGACCCAAAAATGACATCATCAACATAAATTTAACAAACAAAGAAATCATCATTTAAAATTTTAGTAAATAGAGTTAAATCAATTTTCCCGATTTTGAATCCTTTTGAGACTAGAAAATCTCTAAGGTGTTCATACCATGCTCTAGGAGCTTGTTTAAGACCATAGAGCGCCTTGGAGAGTTTATAGACATGATTTGGATTCTCTAGATCTTCAAAACTGGGAGGTTGTTCAACAAAGACAAGTTCAGATATTTTACCATTTAAGAAAGTACTTTTAACATCCATTTGAAATAATTTAATATCAAAGCATGATGCAAAAGCAAGTAATATCCGAATTGACTCAAGCCTAGCTACGGGAGCAGAG
This sequence comes from Phyllostachys edulis, assembly GCA_036346405.1. Classification (NCBI taxonomy): domain Eukaryota; kingdom Viridiplantae; phylum Streptophyta; class Magnoliopsida; order Poales; family Poaceae; genus Phyllostachys; species Phyllostachys edulis. The sequence goes on along the minus strand of CM070568.1, from coordinate 27,432,964 downwards.
GTTTCACCAAAATCCAAACCTTCGACTTGTGAATAACCTTGAGCGACGAATATTGCTTTGTTTCTAACAACCATATCATTCTCATCTTGCATGTTCCTAAAGATCCATTTTGTACCAATAACGTTGTGTTCCTTGGGTCGATCCACCAATGTCCAAGCTTCATTCAGGGTGTAGTTATTGAGTTCTTCATGCATAGCATTCACCCTATCCGGATCATCAAACGCTTCTTCTACATGCTTTGGCTCAATAGAAGAGACAAAAGAGTAACGTTCACAAAAAGAAGCGACACGAGAGCGAGTTTGAACACCCTTACTTATATCACCCAATATTTGGTCTATTGGATGATCCTTTGCAATTGCATTATGAATTCTTGGTAGTAGGTTGGATGGTTGATCATCTTTCTTATTGTCCTCTTCATCAATTTGTACTTGATTTGTGGAAGAGGTAGGAGGTTCAACTTGAATGGAAGATGATGGATTGTATTCGGGCTTGATGTCACCTGTTTGCATATACTCCATTGCTTTTCTTAAGGCTTTATCGCCTACATCATCCAAATTCTCATGCTCTTCTTGAGAGCCATTAGTTTCATCAAATTGCACATCGTGCCTTTCTTCAACTAAACCAGAGTTTTTGTTAAAAACACGATAAGCTTTGCTATTTGAAGAATAACCAAGCAAGAAACCAACATCACAATGACTATCAAATTTTGAAAGACGAATACCCTTTTTCAAAATATAACATTTGCAACCAAATGCACGAAAATAAGATATGTTCGGTTTTCTTCCTACAAGAAGCTCATAGGAAGTCTTTTTCAAAAGACGATGCAAATAAAGACGATTTATGGCATGACAAGCGGTGTTAATGGCTTCTGCCCAAAAACCATCGGAAGTATTATACTCATCAAGCATTGTCCTAGCTATTTTAATTAATATATGATTTTTCCTTTCTACAACTCCATTTTGCTCCAGAGTGTAGGTTGTGGAAAGTTCGTGTTTTATTCCATGTTCATCACAAAAGTCTTCAACTTTAGTATTCTTGAACTCGGAACCATTATCACTACGAATTTTCTTAATTTTGAAATCAAATTCATTGTGAGCCCTTTTTGCAAAACTTTTGAAAATACCAGAGGTTTTACCCTTGTCATCTAGGAAGAAGACCCATGTATATCTAGAGTAATCATCCACAATGACTAAACAATAGCTATTACCCCCAATACTCTTATAGGTTGTTGGCCCAAACAAATCCATATGTAAGAGTTCCAATGGCCTAGAAGTTGACATGATACTCTTAAAAGGATGAGAATTGGCGATTTGTTTACTGGCTTAACATGCACTACAAAGTCTATTTTTCTCGAACTTCACATCTTTCAAGCCAACAACTAAATCATGTTTGAAAAGCTTTTTGAGTTGAATCATTCCAACATGAGCTAGCCTTCTATGCCAAAGCCAACCCAATGAGGTTTTTGCAATTAAACAAGTTTTTAAACAAGATTCATTTGAGCTAAAATCAACCAAATAAAGATTTCCAAATCTAAAGCTTTTGAAAACTAAAGAGCTATCTTTTGCATTTGAAATTGTAACACCTTCACTAGAGGATGAACAAATTAGTCCAAGATCACATATTTGAGCAACGGATAGCAAATTGAAATTTAATGATTCAACTAAATATACATTGGAAATGGAAAGGTCATTTGAGATAGCAATTTTACCCAATCCTATTACCTTTCCTTTGCTACCATCGCCAAATGTGATCTTGTCTACTCCTTTTCCATTCTCGAATGTGGTGAACATCTTTCTATCACCGATCATGTGTTGAGTGCATCTACTATCAAGCACCCAATGTTTTCCACCGGTTTTATAGTTCACCTAAAAAACAAGAATCAAGTTCTTTTTGTTGGAAATATTCCCTAGAGGCAATCATAGAGATGATTGTATTTTATTATGTTCATAATATTGGATAATGTGTTATCCTGTTCCTTGAATGAATCATTGGTTATGAAGATTAACAAGTATGTGACTTGTTGGTGAAACTCTTAACTTATATAATGTCGTTCTAAATGTATTCCTGGTCGGATGTCAATGGTCGGAACACTATTGACTTTATCGACCAGCACATTGTATTGATTGATGACCATGTTTCACCGGTCATGGATATAGGGATATCGAATCAATAATGTGAACACTCTTAGGGGTTGGATTGACCCCACCTTGAGACAATATTGAGGTTTTTATGATTCTATGTGTCGTTAGTTGGTCTCAAGTAATGATGATGTATAATCCTTAGACCTGAGATCAGCATGGTTTCCTACATGTGTAAGAGCACTCTTAGGGCTTGCCAATCGCTACTCGTAGCTGGGTAGTTATAAAGGTAGATTTCGGGTATGTTATGAAACATGCAAAGGAATGTGACTGGTCAGATATGGGATTTGCCTCTCCTAACATAACAGGAGAGATGTCTCTAGGCCCCTCGTTGTGATCGAATAAAGAAAGTGCATGGCCATGCCACTAGTGGTCGAAGTGTTCGACCATGTGAAGTTATCCGACACTCGATCAAGAAAGTATTGAACAGTCCATGGATGACACAACATCTCACCTGGAGTTCAACCAAACATCGTGAGGCAAAGGGCGAATACATGAGTAGGTCGCTTAGTTCGAACAGTTACGGACTGGTCATATGGAGATACAAGCTGGTCGTAGACTGGTCGAACGAAATCACAGAGTGGTCGAAACCTGGTCGTAAGGAGTTACGAACTGGTCGTGACCAAATACGAATTGGTCGTATAGAGATAGGACCTGGTCGTAAGTGATGGGGACCTGGTCGTAGATCATGTTGCACTAAGGTTTGTCCGATATAATTTGTGTGTCTTCGGGAATCGTTATGTCCTGCTAGGAACCGGTAACGACTCGTGATTGGAAAGGGTTTCCGAGTCACAACCGATTACACATGAACCTACAGGGTCACACACTTAACGGGTTAGAACAAACCAGTACGGATACGATTCGTCAAATGTGTTCAGATAGGATCCGTCGCGAGTACTATATAAGGAGATGCTTGAGGCTGTTCGGGGGTGAACGTAACAGACGAGACACACGAAAGTCATGAGTTGAGTTGTTTTACTAAAACCCTAGCCGCCATCTTCCAGATAGTTCTGCTGTGCGACTTGGTGCTGGCACACCGGCGTATGGTTGTTCCTTACCGAGACGTGTGGATACCGTAGAGGCCCTACTGCGGTTGCTGTTGCGCTTAAGGACGATCTGCGATCTTCACAAGGAACTGCAGAGGTCGCTGGAGGAGACGATCGACCACGACCACCGCACCGACGTGCTCGACGCTAGACGATCGGCTACAACCACTTCATCGACGCGCTCTACGTTGGACCAGTCTGCTCCAACCCTTCTTCCGCTGCTCTGCACGTCTGGTGGTAACAATCTATGATGATCTACTTGCTTGGCTTCCTGGTTTACGTGTTAGAAAATTGTATTTTGTTGCTATCATAGCCTACCCGTACCCCAACACTTTTAGGTACCTAAATTTGTTTGGGTCCTTAAAGGTTAGTAACCTAGTATTTGGCACCCAAATAGCATTCTTTTTAGCGCCTAAAATTGAAGTGCCAACAAATCTAGCAATTACTTTACCATCCTTAGCTTTTCTAAGCGTATAACAAGAATCATATGTACCAAGGGATGAAGTCTTACCAATAGGACAAGCTTGTTGTAAAAGTCCTATTTTCCAGTACTTATAGCAATACTTACCATTTTGCTTCACAAAACATGTGGGCTTGTTTACCGGTTTCTTACCTTTCTTAGGCACACACCTAAGTCCTTCTTTGTTGAATGAGCATCTTTGCTCACCCAAAAGCTTGACAAGAGTGGCCTTACCCTTGAAGCACCTTTCTAAGCTTTTGCTTAGCTTGGTCACTTGCTCTTTTAGCTCATTGTTTTCAATAACAAGCTTTGCATCATTACGCTCAACATTATCATGATTAGCAATAAGACACAGCAATAAGATCATTACATGAAGTAGATGCACTAGTTTTAGCAATTTCTATACTAGGCATATTATCAATATTATCACATGTAATTCCTACACTAGAGCAAGACTTACTTGAATTTTCTTGGATAAGCAAGTCATGAGCTTCCTTTAGCTCTTCATAAGAGTCTTTTAGAGGAATGTGCTCTCTCTTCAAGACCTTATATTTTGACATTTCTTTTCCAAGATATTCATTTAAGTCTTCAAGCATATCCATTAATTCATCATAAGTTGGTTTATCATTATTAATGGATTTTACCTTATCTCCTTTTGCCATGAGGCAAGTAGGAGTGAAGAATAGCGACGGAGCTTCCTTGATGGCGATGACAACGAGTCCCTTCTTCTTGGGGGACTCATCCTCATCGGAGTCGGAGTCGCTTGACTAATCATTTGAATCCCACTCTCCAATATGGGCTTCATGCTTGCCATCTTTGTGAAGTTTCTTGAAGAGCTTCTTCTTGTCACTATATTCCTTGTTCTTGAATGCTTTTCCCTTGTCATCCTTCTTTGCGGGGCAATGGAAAGCAATGTGCCTCTTCTCTTCGCAATTATAGCACCGAATGTTGCTATAGCAATTGTTGTCACTTGAGGATTGTCTTTTCTTATTCTTGTCGAAGTTGAAGCTTCTATGTGGGCGTCTCTTCATGAATTTCTTCATCCTTCTTACAAGAAAAACAAACTCCTCTTTGGAGTCTCCTTCTTCACCCTCATCATCACTTGATTCCGCTTTGGCCTTGAAAGTGGTAATCTTCTTTTTTGAGGAAGATGACTCCAAGTGCCATTCCTTGTCTTTGTTGAACAACTCATTTGTGATGAGGTTGCCCAAAAGTCCCGTTGGCGTCATTCTTGGCAACTTGGGAGAGTTGATAAATAACATCACCAACGTCTCATATTTGTCTGGAAGAGCCCTAAGAATCTTACGCACAATACCAACATCAAGAAGGTTAGTTCCAAGCTCTTTGATTTCATTCACAATGTTGTTGAGTCTTGAATATATCTCATTGATGTTTTCATGAGGCAACATTATGAAGTTCTCATACTTGATACGAAACCTATGCAATTTGGCCTCTTTGACCGCAGATGTTCCCTTATGAATTTCGGAGAGGGTAGTCCAAATTTCGTGAGCAGTTTCCAAATTGCTTACTCTATTGAACTCATCCGCGTTCAAAGCAGCAAAGAGAGCATTCATAGCTTGGGCATCTAAATGAGCATTACGTGCCTCTTGATCCATGGGAGCTAGTGGATTAAGAGCCATGACATAACCCTCATTTACGATTTTCCAAATGCTTAGACTTATAGCCTTTAAATAAATTGACATTCTAATTTTCCAATAAGCATAATTAGAGCCATCAAATAAAGGAACCTTTCCTATAGCAATTCCCTCACAAGCCATCCTTTTCTCTCTTAGACAGTTAAGTCTAAATCAATGAGAGACCAAGCTCTGATACCACTTGTAGAATCAAGGATAACCGACTAGAGGGGGGGTGAATAGGAGGTTTTTAAACTTTTTGACTAATTAACAAATTAAACCAATTAAGAACTAAGTCTAGACTAGATACAATTCTAGCTAAGCAATTTAACACAAGATAAATGCTAGAATTGTAAATGCGGAATAAGTAAAGAAAAGAAATAACCATAATTGAGACAAGGAAGTTTTCCCGTGGTATCGAAGACTTACTGGTCTTCACTAGTCCACGTTGAGGAAGCTTGACAACTCAAGCCGACTCCACAAATTAAGCCTTCCCTCGATCACTACTGGTAGTTCTTCCTCCCCTCCGAAGATGGAGAACTCTAAGCCACTCACAATCTTGGCACCGGGCCTCTTCACAAGCTTCTTGAAGAGATCACCGAGCAATCACCGCCAAGCCATCTAGGAGTTCAGCAAAACTCCAAGAGTAATAAATCAATGGCCTTCGCTTGACGGCACTCAAGTGCAAAAGGATCAACTAGAATGAATGGATGCACTTAAATAAACTCAATAACCTTAGAATGAATGCTCAAGAGTGTTTTGAGTGTTGAGAGGTTGCTCAAGGCTCTATGGATGATAAATGAACACTAGCACTCTGTCCTTGAGCAGGTGGAGGGGTATTTATACCCCCCCCCCACCAACAAATACGACCGTTGGGGCGGAAATCCCCAACTTTTAGCGAAATACGGTATGACCGCCAACCACGGAGCAGTACTACCGCACCCATGTCAGAGCATAGTAAAGGCTAGAACAGTAGCATTAATTACTCTGACATAGCTATTGAAAATCCCAAAGCGATACGACCGCCAACCAAGATGTGGTACTACCGCGTGATTCGGTCATACCGCATAGAGAAGCGGTACAACCGTTTGTATGGTTTCAAATTTGGCCGAAACGAGGTGCTCTCTGGAAAATACGTACCACCACATAGAAATCAGTACAACCGCAGAGCGGTACTACCGCTACGAAAACGCGGTACTACGATTGTCAAGGAGAGGCACCGAACCAAAAAAACACCTTACTATTTTAAACGTACCGCCAACTAAAAATCAGAACGATCGACGTGCGGTAGTACCGCACCACAATCCAGTCGTACCGCTAAGCGGTAGTACCGCCGACTTAACGTCGGTACTACCGTTTTTCTTTGAAAAACAAAGTTGGCTTTCCAAAACCAAATTCAAATGTACGCATGATCCTAAATCGATCCAATTTGCACAAGAACAAGCTATCAAGCTACTAGTCATGATCACTCTTAATAGTATGACATTTAACCTATAATCTAGTCTTCCACCAATTCTCTTAAGACCGGTAAAACATAAAAGGATCCTAGACTACTTGTACCTTGCCTTTTAGCCATGTAGATCTTCATGTTGTACTTTAGCATGCATCTTCAAGTCATCAAACTCACCAATGGGACTTAACCTTGTAAATACTCAATAAACACGTTAATCCCATATTCACATATTATCATTAATTACCAAAACAATTTTTAGGGGCCTAGATGCTTTCATACACTCGGACCTGGAGAATGCCTGAATCAGAGATGTCCTACGTTGGCTCACCGGAAGCTTCTCCTTGGACCCCGGCGTGTGGAGTGTCGTCGTACAAGGGCTTTGGAGTTGGTCTCCCACACACATTCGGTGGGAGTTGAGTAGATTGATGTTCACGGTTGCATGGAAGGGATTTCTAGAAGGCTATAGGCGCCATGGCTACAAGTGCGTGCTACTCGTGCAACCATGTCCGAAGGGAGTCGTCGGAGGCCTTGCCGATGGCTATCATCGGGTTGGTGAGAGCAGCTCGGGCATCGTACCGCCACACAATAGGTCAGACCATTCTATACTAGTCCCCCGTCGAAGGTCGAATCTATTTCCATTCCAAAAACAAGCATATGTATCGTAGGAGTACTTCGGTTTGTTGCATCGTGTATGATGTTGTTTCTTATGCACGTAACCAAACTCTATGCGCCGTGTTATTCCCAGCTTCATTATAAAGTCTATTTTAATTCACAATATCAAATCTCCTCATCTTTTCGCATTCGATTCTTCCGTATTATTCCCAACATCATTATAAAGGCATCCAACAACATGTATCACTTCTGGGCAAGGTCTAAAAATATTGCGTGTGAAGGATATATACGTTGAAGTGTCAAAGGTTATCAATCCACATAAAGATTTTCAGTCCATATATGTATTTACGCTCAGTTAAAAGGATGGTCTTATATATAGTTCACATATAGATTCTTTACTTTTAAGTTATAGATAGTTCAAGAGGGATTAACTTTCAAATATTTGTAAAAAAGGATTAAATAACAAAAAAATAGTGCCTCCAGCCACCTGTCGCCTCGTGTTATTCTCACTTAACTGCCTACTTACGACTCATTACTACTTCAATCGTCCTCACAAAATTCTTTAGAAATTTAGTGCACTACAACAACATATGACGATCATAAAATGTTATAGTGAGTCTGACAAATTTGGTACCTTTGATATTCTACGAAAATAACAAACAGACCAACCAACCTTGTCACCACACTTTTTTTTTTTTTAAAAAAAAATAACATCCTATAACAAGATTTGCTAAATGTAATACCTACAAAATGTAATATTTATTGTAACACAATTATTCCAATCGGATTTCTTGAATAGGACAACTACTACCTAAAATCGTTCAGTGGTTGGGCGACTTATTTAAGTTGCTCAACTAACGGGCGATGACAACGCATGGCGCTCGGTGGTTGGGCGACTAGGAGGTGGAAGGTCTAGTTGCTTCACGGTTAAGCGACTTGGATATATATCACTCACCCGTTGGGCGACTATCCCAAGTCGCCCAACCGTGAAGCTTATTATGATATTATTTCTGACAAAAAAAATTTAGTATTATTTCTGCAATTCCGAATAAAAAATAGATTATTTAAAAAAATATTCCAGTCATACCAGTAGGTAGGTAAAATCAATGGCGACTCGTGGTGCGCGTGTGACCGACGTACGGGTTGAATAACTTCGTACCTTCAGGGTATGTCACTTACACGTTAGTCACGTAATAAGTAATATATTGTAAATCATATAGTTATTCAGTGGTACATCATGAATTTTCTAGTATTTTTACCATTTACTGTCGCATCACGTTATTTAGTGACTGCTCATGTGCTGCTGCGGCACACGGGGACGAGGAGGCCTGGGCCCTAGATGAAGTGGTGATGTTTAATTGGAGGCATCTTGATGCCAGCCATGGGCCATCCGCATTTTTAACTAATGTATTTTTTAAAAAAAGAATTACAAAAATAACTAGTCAAAAAATAAAATTATAAAACTAGGCCTCGCCAATTCAATTAGTGATGGGAAGCTATCACTATTTCAATTGGCGATAGTAGCTCTATCGCCAACAAAAAAGGAAGCTTGGCCTCTATCGCCAGAATTAGCGACAGAGGTTTCTCCAGTGGCATGTGCCCCTTCAAACAAGAGCAATTCAGGGATTCATTTCATGTCGCCAATTCAATTAGCGACATGGAGCTGTCGCCAGTTGAAATAAGTTGTCGAATTGGCGACAGGGCCCTGTTCCATGAGCAACATAGAGCTGTCGTCATTTCAATTGGTGACAGATGTCTAGTTTTGTGATTTTATTTTTTAACTATTTATTTATGTAATTCTTTTATTAAAATGTATTATTTTAAAAAAAATCATTTTATTTGTGCAAGCCTGTATACAAGTTTTTTTTTGTGGCATTTTTCATGTGTTCATAAATAGTACGTAGCACACAATTTCCCAGTGAAGCAATGAAGTTGTGGGCCGGCTTGATCGGTTAGTTCCCAAATTTGTTGTGCTAATGTTGTGCCAAGATTTGGATGTGAGACCGGTTGCTGACAATTTGGCCAAGTTTCGGTAAGGAAATGGACAAACGTTAACGGGAATTGAACTATGCAAAATTTTGGCAGCAAACTAGACACACTACTAAAATTTTGGTAGCGTCAGCTTGGTGTTTTGGCATATAAAATTTCCTTACTTCGTCATGAAATGAAACTACTTGAAATAGAAAATTGTTCGACCGGTCGACCAAAACAAGCTATTCGTGCAAGATTGCAGTCTCCACGAGCCGGACAGACAGACCAAATTGTTATGGTACTCAACTTAATCCCTGTGAATCGTGATTCCGGTCGAGTTAACCGGTAAATAATTGGGCGTGCGAGGTTAAATAATCTAAACAAGCAACCTGGGCATCGTTATATGCCAGAGGTCTGTAGGAGATAGGGTGAACAGAATTTAAACCCAATCCATCCATGCTTTTACATTCTCCACCAAATCTGTCTGTTGATCTTTCTCAATCTTGCTAGTCACCGATACCATCCAATCAGCAATGATATACGCACAGCCTTTTTGTAGTACATACATACAACACTTGGTAAGATGGTACAGATTATCTTGGGTGTTGGGAGAAATCAAAGGTTGAGATTATCTTGCAGTACATATGTGCTATAAAATTTTTAGTGCGTGAAGTATTTTCCCTGTCGAGTTCTCCTCAAATCCTTCTCAGTTACGTGAACAACTGTACCCTATAGTAGCAAGACCTTAATACTACCTCCGCTCACAAAAGACTGACTATTTTACTTTTCAAAGTTAACAAGATACTCATTTGACCACTAAATTCTCTTGCCATATATTCAAAAATAGTTGTGAAAGTGTAAAATTATGAAAGTATTTTTCATAACAAATCCACTTATATCAATTTCATACATATAAACCAAATGTTTCAAACAATATCTTTGGTCAAAATTTATATGGTTTGACTACATATATTTTTAGGGAGTCGCTCCTTTATGACCGGAGGAGTGGTCGGTTAGTCGTGACTCCCCATCCAAAAGAAGAGTAGATGTGAAATGGGCCCGCCGCAGTGGGGTCTAGCTGTGAGAAACAGTGGCACAGCTAGAGCTAACCGAGTGGCCAAGCGGTAACATGAGAATGAGTAACTGAGGTAATATCATGCATCATGCATGTAGCCATGTAGGAGGCCAGTTGGTTAATGGCACAGTTAGGCTTCATCAGGATTCCCCAGTGATAACCCAAATCCGGTTCCAAATAACCACGATTGCATCTGATCACCGTATCTTTGTACAGAGCTCATTGTATCAAGCAAGCAAACCCGAAACTCCTTTACGTTCCTAACAATCAGTCTATCTGCCCCACACCTGCATGCACTGAACCCATCGATCCCTGACGTTTGCAGTTTGCATGCTTTGCTTTCACAGGCTCTATCTTTCTCTAGTACAGTGCACAGTACCCTGCTGCAAGTGCAGTCAGTTGTAGGAGAATGGGCCTGCAGTTTGCTTTGCCTTGGGCCCAGTAGGTGGTCTTGCTTGACCTCTTCTGGGAAAGCAGTGCAATGCCGACAGCTTTCGTCTTGAAGCTTTACACTTTCTTCTGCTTGCTCTGTGCTTCTGCTAGCCACAAGCTCACATTGGGTTTATCGGTGACCTCCGGTAGAAATCTGTATCGGTCAAAATATTTCGGCCCGTTCAAAAGCCCAGCACAGCCAGCGAATGGCCTTCTTCTCCTCTCGTCGTTTGCCCTAACTCCAAGTGCATGCGAGTGATTTCGGCGGCGGCGTGAACCGTGGAGGATTGGGGAGACTGGGGAGAGTGGGAGACGCGTGCGGCCTCTGGCGGCTCCTCTCCCCCCACCGACGCGCGCGGCCTCCGACGGCTCCTCTCCTCCCACCGACGCGCGCGGCCTCCGGCGGTTCCTCTCCTCTCCTCCCTCCGACCCGCGCGGCCTCCAGCGGCTCCTCTCCCCCCGGCCGTGAGGTCCTGGGGCGGCTCCTCTTCCCCCCGGCCTTGAGGTACTTCGGCGGCTCCTCTCCCCCAGGCCATGAGGTCCTTTGGCGACTCCTTCCCCCTGGCCGTGAGGTTTTTGGGTTGTTGTTTGGGGTGGATTTAGTTTAGAAATTGAGATTTGTGACAGATCTGGTTACATCAATTGGAGACTAGAATGTTTGGCTTCTGTCAAGGTTGTTTGGAATTTTTGGCGAAATTTTCAAATTTGGTCATTTTTCGGACCATCCCAGCCGGTAGAAATTCGTAATTTCAAAGTGTAATTCCAAATTTTCGTCCGAAAAATTACCAAAATTCCCGGTTACCGGCGGTAACCGGGTCTATCGGTGACCTCCGATAATGTTTTTCCTCCGGTAGAGTTTTCCCTGCGCACCGCACGCTTTCAAGAGGAAGACGATGAAACACCGGTCTCTTGTGGTGCCGCAAGTTACAGCAGGTACCCGCGCTTCCACGCCTTGCCGACCTTAGAGTAGTAGTCCTTTCCCTGCTGGAATGCCCTGAGGTCGTCGATGATCTCCTTCTTCTTGTCGGGATCCATAGCGAGGTGCTCGAACGTCGCCGGGTGCTAGAACGGGACGTGGGTCCACGCGCCCTCTTTCCAGTTGTTTGTGAACAGCCGCCTGTGCCTCTTGGTGACGGTGAGTTCGCGCCCCCGCAAGACGATGTGCGGCAGGTTGGTTCCTAGCACGAGCTGGCGGTGGCGCTTGTGGAACACTGCCCGGTAGCGCAGCGGCTCGTTCTTCTCCGACGCGAACCTGATGACCGGGCCCCCCCGATTGTTCGGGGCCTGCCTGGACAGGTTCCTCCAGACGCGGGCGCCCTCGAAGTTGTCGGTGATATCCTGGTTCTCGTCCAGCGTCACCTGCGATTGAGGCTGAGGGAGATCGCTGTCCTGATCGGTGTCCAAGTCGTCCGACTCCTTACCGAGATCCGCCTTAAGCTTGCCTGCGCCTTCGAGACACCGATCGCGCAGGTAGACCTCGATAGCGTCGAACAGCTTGCTCCGCCGGAGCTGCTCGTCGTTGTACTCGGAGATGACGACCTGCTCGTAGGGGTTGAAGTAGGAAGCCACCATCGGCATCCACGTTGTGATGAAGTTCGTCACCTCGTCATGGACGTGTTCCGGCATCTTGGACAGCAAGGCGAGGCCAGCCATGGCCGACCCGAACCCGACCCATTTCTCCACTGTCGTCATGCGCGCCGGGTTAAGCAGATCTAGCTCTAACTCTTAACTTCCTATGTGTTTAAGATTAAATGATATATCTCCATTTATATAAGTAACGCAGACGATCCAAACTCGTATACGGCGACACGAGGCAGTCAGGCTAAGGAGTTCACGACGGCGTGTGGTCCATGGAATGGAAGTAGGTGAGCATCGATGTTTCTCCAAAGGTTGGCGGAACCGCGGAAACAGGTTAGGAGCTCAAAGGTGAATAGTCGAATCTTCTCGGGATATGGCCTGGCTGACAACCAAATACGTCAACAAGTCAACCAAAAGAATCTTTCGGTGCATACATACCTAGCTACCTAGAAGAAGAGTTCTACCTACCCCATCGAAGGCAATGCCTCAGGTACCTACATACCTAGCTACCTGGAAGCTTCTACCTGCACCTGCACCATCAGAGGAGAAGAAAAGATGCTCAAGTCATCGTCTACCTGCCCCATCGAAGGAGAAGAAAAGAAGCTCAAGTCATCGTTAGAACAAAAGATGCTCAAGTCATCGTCTACCTGCCCGAGGAGAAGAAAAGATGTTCAAGTCATCGTCTACCTATCCCATCGGAGAAGAAAAGATGCTCAAGTCATCGTCTTTAGATCAGGGTTTCTTTCTGATCATTGGGTAGGAACATTCCTAGCTCATGCAAGAAGTTTCTCTCCCACTCATGCACGTTTAATATTCTTGTGTTTCTGCTGTTGTGGACAGGGTTCAATAATTCAGTTTTTTAACTCTTGGCTGCTAGCTAGGTAGTAGAGGGCGAGGTGTGAAAGTGGGTGGCCTCGGTGGAGTTGGAGCTTGAACTCGAGGAGGATGGGACTGTGTGAGAACCTCTAGGTTATTTTCGTAAGACCGAGGCCTTCCCGATCTTATGAAAAATAATTCTGGGCCTCAAGTAAATGAATTCCAAATTAGCTCCAGCTAAGTGAGAAGTCCTTACCGAACTAGAGCTCCGATGATCATGCGTACTGCTTCTCTGCAAGCACTACATGATAACCGGTCCTCCAAACTGTCCTAGTCCACACTTAATGAGTTCAAAGGGAATTAAAAAACAGCGAGTATGAGACCGTGTTGGCTCCCAATATTAGGGACCAACACGCTCATACTCTTATTCAACGTCAATCACATCCATACAACATTCATACATTGATAATCCCAAAAGACATACAACATAATAGTTAAGTCTACAACTATTACAAAGCGGTCGACCGACCAAATTCAAATATGAATAATAAGTAGTAGCAGAAGCAATGTAAATAAACCAAAAGGTCCAGCATGGTATGTCCTATAACCCATGGCGACTGACTGGGAGTTAAATAATAGCACTATTCGTTAGTGTCGCCTAAATCGAAGCTAACGAACTCCTCAGGCGTAGAATCGTCTTCACTTGAATTTGCAGCAACCGGGTTAAGTACAAATGTATTCGCAAGTCTTACACAAAGTAAAAATTATTTATGCTAGAGGATATTCAAAGCATGGCAATAGTGGCTTAGTTTTGCAAAAAGCATAACAATTTTTATCCTACACATACTAGTTTTACCATTGCCATTTAGAAAACAAATTTAAAACAAAAGTAAAACATGTGACATAGTAATACATTAATAAACAATTGAGTCAAACAAATACCAAAGTGGCAGCCCACTTTGACAAACAAAAATGCATGAAAACCCATTCATGACGAATACCAAGTTGTAACCATGTCAATTTTAATTCAAAATCTAACATTAATGACTCCCGAATTCAAGCGGTCGTTCGTAATAGTGGACATAGCTATTCAAATAGATTTACACCCTCCAGAGGAGTACAACTTTACCCACATCGATTCGCCAGCCCGTAAGCCAAACACACTACCTTTGGTGAGTTGGACGGGTAGATCGAGATTTGGTATTGTTTAGCAAGAAGACCTTATTGAGTTAGATCACCCATGAGAGATGAAATTCCAACTTAGTACATCTACATATAGCAAATGCTAAACGGGCACACAAGTTGTGTCGGAGGGGCTAGTGTAAGGTAGTTAGTATGTTGGGTGACCCCCAACATAAGTAATCCTACTCACCTGCACAGTATATATTACACTGGGTTCCTAAGGAACATAGGATTTCATGGTCGCTATGTCCTCACACCACCTGTGGTCTAAACAAATGAAATCTTCCCCTTACTTAACCAAACGACACCCATAATACCGCATGTGGTAGTACGAGTGTTACTTGAATTAACGACGTCATCAAAGTTCGGTCCTGATTGGTCCGGACAAGACAACCACATACCCGATCTCGTGCACGAAGGCACCCTCACTAGCAACCACTTGTCCATACCTAAATCACTTTTAATTTTTAACCAATATAAACACAATAACCAGATTCGAAGATCTGGACCAAAAGCATAAAAGAAAAAGTGTGAGGTGTTTCCCACGATCGATGGGATAATACCATCAATCGTACTAACGCACTCTCTCGACTTGCATGGCTAAGCACTCAATAAACAAAATAGAATATCATCACAACCATCTATCCTTAAAGCATACACACACTGGAAGTAATCAAGGATAACCTCAAGAATGGGATATAACTTGCACGCAAATATCATTGCAATTTAAAATGCTAACTTCACAAAAAATGGGATCAATATGATGCAAAAGAAAGTTCAAATGATGCTTCCCTTGCTGGTACTCAAGTTGTTCACTCTCGGTGGTGAAGGAGTCTACGTCAATTACTTCGGACTCTATAGAATTAACAACATCGAATAAACACCGAGAAATACCATAAAATTCAAATTGCTAAAAAATGCATGAGTTTTCTACAGTATCTATATGATGATTTTAGATGAATTTAGGTGATAGAATTTTTCCATTTGGGTTTAGTATGTGAGAGTTACAGCAGTTTGAAAATCAGTTTTTCAGAAAAAGCTGAAAACAATGTTTTCAGTTACTATTCGGCCGAATTTAATTATTTCGTGAAATTTGTAGAGTAGTGGTGGAGAAAAGGATTACGTAGATAATTATAGAATGAAATTATAAGACTAAAATAACTTGGTTCACCTCATTTGGAGGTCATATGAATTAGCTATGAATTTTCAAAGTTAATAACATTTTCTAGTGTAAAAGTAATTCAGTTCTGGATTAATTTCCAAAAATAATATTCTCTGTGACAGAAATATATTTCACATTAAAGTACATTTAAAATGAAAATTTCCAAAAATTGGTTTCACTTGATTTGGAGTTGGTTTGCATTAGTTATGGATTTTTGAAGTTAAATGAATTTTCAGTGTACATATAAACCATTTCGGAATTTCTATATGCATTTAATACTTTTTCTACCGAGCCTTTCCTAACCTCATTCGCTAACAAGTGGGGTCCAGTGCATAGTGTTATTTTCTATTTAAGTTTCTAAATTAACTCATTCTTACAGGTGCGGCCCGTAGGTCATAGACACCAGTATTTAAACCTTGTTTTCTGTTCAAGACCCCACATGTACGTGACTCATTACCTCATTGAGACATCCATTAACTACTAAGCAAGGATTAGCATTTTAAAGATGGGATTTTCCGCTATCGGCCCCGCTACCGTGCTAGTCGAAAAAACCGACAAAAGGCCAAAGTTCATTGCCGGGCTCACCGCCGGCGATGTGTTCCACGCCGGCGTGAACTAAGGCCATGAATGGGTCCCTAATAGCTGTGTGCATCGTCTGGCAGTGGTGGCGGCAGCTGAGCTGGCCTAGAACGGTAGCTAGCCAGAGATGGGCGGCGGTGCAAAAACGGCCGACGTGCATGCACAAGGAAATGCTCCGCAGCATTCATTTAAGCGGGTGCCAAGGCTTCTATGAGTCTCAGGGAGGCTACCTGAGTACCGAAGAGGAGTAGAGACGGCCGAAGCTGGCTTGACATTGATGAGGTTCACGGCGGCGAAGTGGTCCAATGTGGAGAGGTCAATTGGAGCAAAATGAAGAGAAATGAATGTGCGAAATAGCTCAAGGGTGCTAGTGGTATGGTGTAAATGAAATGAATTGGAAAATGTGTTACCAGATCGGTGCCGAAGAAGAAAGGGGATTCTCACGGCCGGAATAGGAATTCTTCAAAATCCTCAGACTCCTATCACACATTGTTGAAATCAGTTGAGGGGTTTTCTTAACCATGCTCAAAGACACGCTATGACACACACGACCCAGGATCTTACCTTCTATTAAAGACGGTGGAAATGGCGAGCCCAGAGTGAAGCCGTACGTTTGCACTCCTAGTCCTGCATGTGCACGCATCCAATTCGCACGCTAGTTCTTCGTGGGCAGGGTCCACACTTCGTTTTCTCCGGTTCCCGGTAGCTCTTACCTCCTTAGTCATTCGGTGGTTCGTGTGCACCTACCGGTCTTCGCAGCCTACGTCACCTCATCTCGATCCTTCCCTCCCTCGAGCGTTCGGCCTCGACGTCACCCCTCCTTCCCCTTTCCCTCTCGCGTCCCTCACCATCGCCCCCTCCTGCCATTCATTGCCTGACTCCCTCCCCGCCCCTCCTCCCTTCACAGTGCCTCCTTTCGCCACCCCTCCCTTCGACCGCGCCCCCTCACCTTCGCCCGCGCTGCCCACTTCCTCTCCTTTGCCACCGCAGCACACCTCCTCCCCTTCGACTGCGCTGCCCCCCTCGCCGCCGCATCCTCACCTCCTCCGCTTGCTCGTGCTGGCCTCCTCTACTCCACAGAGTCCATGGCGCCGACAGTAGCCAGCGATCTGCCCTTCATCCCTCTTCCGGTCTCCGTTTGTGATGTAGATTTGCAGTTACGCCTTGATTGATATGAATAGTTTTTGCTTAAGATTTATATTGTGGTTGCATGAATCTGTGTAGCCTAGTTCTATAATTGAATCATAGGGAATGGCTCAAGTCAACATAGATAAAACACTAGTCCATTCCATATATTTTATCACAATCCTAGCAGTATCAAATTTTTTTTGCTTTACTCCTATAATTTTGCAGTCTAACCATGATCCAATGGTAACTCTCTGCACATTTGAACTGAACTGAACCTCCTTCCTGCACAAGTCGAATTGAACTAATAGACTTTCTGCTACCTCAAGGTTCTCATATATATATATATATATATATATATATATATATATATATATATATATATATATATATATATATATATGTGTGTGTGTGTGTGTGTGTGTGTGTGTGTGTGTGTGTGTGTGTGACCGCAATTATGTAGGTCTTTGTTTTTTATATAGTTATTACAAAAATTTGATCTCTCGATTACCAACTGGTGTGATCAATGAATTGAGTCTTGGTTCATGAAATTATTGAACTTTTTGTGTATGGATGTCCGCAAGTAGCGGTGATATCACAAGTTAGTTATGTGCGAGTTATTGGTGTTTTCCAAACCTACTCTTACGCCTATATAGATAGTAGTGAGCACTTCATTTAAATTTCTTCTTATATGCATCGTAACTCATGTTTTCCTCATTATACATGGTCACTAAGTGTCCCTTGTAATTGTTTGCATTTGTTGGTGAACACATTGATGTCCGGACTCTTGATATACCCATTCTAAATATTCTTGTAGAGGATGCGACAAAAGCTGAAGTAGTTGATGCTTGCATGTCAACGACAGAGATAAGCTCACACAAAATATGCTACCAATGTATACTGAAATTAACTTCAATGTACTTACACTACGATTTTGGACATTAGCGACCATCCATGAATTACGTGATATTTGCCTAGATATGAAAATTATGTGAGAAATAACACAAAGAGAGGCATACATGCAAACTGCATGTCTTTGTCTTCACGTAACTTGTTATCTTTCAATACATGTAGTTAATACATGCTTGTTTAGAAAACATTCAAGTAATGTTTGTTTCTGAATTACTGCTCTTGTAAGTACTTGTAATTGTAGAAACATAGGTGCCTAAAAGTGATCAAGATGTTGATTTTTGGCATTATGATGTGTCTGTGTTGTTATCTTGTTATTTGCTAATCTTACACATTATCTTGTTATTATCTAGTGGTGGTTTAGATGAAATTTGGGACGGAAGCTGATTTTAGGAGAGTTTGCGTAATTCTATTAAGAAGTCGATCCCATCGATGATCTCTGAAGCACGCATCCAAGCGGTGATCTATTACCACACACAAGTCCTTGGAAAGGAAAATCATAGGGCTGAGGCTTGCCAAACGCATATTACTTTGGAGGAGTACATGCAGGTAACCAACTGTACAAATGATGTCCTTCATTACAATCAATTCTACTTTATTCATATTTAACACTTGGTTAATTTAGGCAATACCTTGGTGGGCCCAAAAGTGTGAAGATGCATGGCGGCAGATTGCCCAAAAGAGGTGGTGCAACGAACAATGGTTAGAGACCTCTCGTGCTGCTAGGGAGCGGAGATTGTTGATAGACGGGGCAGCACATCGTCAAGGCAGCTCCTCCATGGCTTGTTACAAGAAGCACTTGGTAGGTCAGCATGTTAATATTGATTGTACGTCGCAGATACATATTTATTTACCTTCGTGTTTTTTTTGGTACAGGAAAAGAAGCAGAGGCATATGTAGACGCTAGGAGGGATGATCAGGAGGGCACCTTGTGCAGCCAGCGCCCAACAGACAACTTGGTACTATTTTTGCTGATTTTGCCCCTGAATATTTTCACTCCCTGATGATTTTGTCCAACAGGCTGCATATACTGAGGCTGCTTAGGAGATTCATAGCGAGGACTTTGACGTAATGAATTCACCACTAGAAGCGACTGCTGTGTACAAGGCTAGAAAGGGAAAGAAACATGGTCGTTTCTTCATGGGTGCTGGCTACATTAGCACATCGATAACCCTCTCGGAGGTCCGAACCACGAGTACTGCATCAACGGATGAAGTAAACCATCAAAGACGACCACGACCATCACATGGGATATTTTCTCAAGTTTCTGAGCTTCAGGCGAGGCTGCAAGAGGAAATCGAGGCTAGGCAGCGGTTGGAGCAAATGCTCCTCTAGGTTAGTTGGAGCGTGGTAGTATAATAACAAAGTAATATGCAAAAAATATATATATTTGTACTTGGCTAATATATGGCAATGTACAAACAAATATGCAAGCACTCGGGACCGGGACTCAACTTGATGGCTCTACACCGGGGGAACCACTGCCTAACTTATCTACTCCGGTTAGTAACTGCATACTGATTATTATATTGTTAGTCTCTTATGAGTGCTTGAGTCAGAATATTGGTCGCTACTGTAAATTTCTTATAATACAATTTCTTATGAAAATGTAGGGAACGGCGGGATCAATGGTAGATCCAGCTACTTCTGGTGGTAATGCTAGTGCTAATCTTGAAGATGGTGCACGTGTTAATCTTTGGTGCTAATCTTTGAAGATCTTTGGTGCTAATCTTTGAAGACCATGCGAATGTGTCCATCGCCGAGAGGCCACCACTAGGTGCTTGCTATTTTCATGATCTACTTGTGCAAACATGAACATACATCACTCTATTTTTGTGTTGATGTAGCATATATGCATGCATGTGTGCTAAAACATGCAAATGTACTTGTCTTTTCTTGTGATGTTGAAAATTTTGGAGGTATTTGTATGTATGCTAAATATGATAGTATACTATGTCAATTAATGATATACCTAATATAGTTGTATGCGTTGATGCTGAATTACTAGTTTTCTTCATTGGAAAACTATTAGATCAACTTGTTGGTGTTGATGCTTATAAATTGAAGGGTAAGACTACTATTAGAAAGTATGTAATCACTGCACTTCATTTTTGAATGTTGCGTTTTGATCTTAATTGTACTATATAATATCACAATTGGACAACTATTGCTTTTCCTATATGCTGTTTGGTTTAATATAAATTGGTGCTGAAATAGCAGTTCTCTTCATTGTAAGTACAAGTAGACTAACTTGTTAGTGTTGATGCTTAGTGAAAGACAACACTTTATTAGTACAAAGTACATACTATGTGTTCTCCAGTTGTGAATAAAGTGTTCAGATCTTGATTGTACTGAATAACTTCACAACTAGACAGCTATTGCTTTTTCTTAAATGGTTTTCTGTTTATACTTGTGTCCTGTTGCTAACAATATATTTTTGACTTAAAGAGTAGCCAGTGCCATTAGCCAGTGCCATCCAAATAGTCATTCTACATTATTTACATTATTTTTCTCATATGATTGATCCACTACAAAATTAACAAGCCAAATTCTGTGCTATTTCATCTACTTAACAAGCCAAATTTGTATGTCAGCATTACTACCACAGATGTGCTGTCCTTGCTTTTGTTGTAAGATGGCACTAATATTAAGTTTTGTTGTATCTGTAGAACTCACAAAATGACGCTAGAGTAATACGTATGAAACCCCATGATCCCCGTCGCATCCTCCATAATAACATAGCACAGAAGATTGAAGTAGGAAATTCTGTGCAAATGGTAGCAATGATATGTGCTTTTGTTTGATGTAACGGATAAGACTATGAAATTACTACTTGGAACTGTTATATGTATCATGCCTTATGCTTAGATTTTCGAATTTGAACTTGAATGTTGTGAGCTCGGGAACAGTTATATGTATATATATTGTGAATTGTGTCATTTTTCTTGTTGCGGAATGGATGGCTGGATTATTTGATTGCTGAGTTTTTTGTTAGTGCAGTTTAAAATTAAATGCAAAATTGAATGTACAAAATCAGTAAAAAATGGGTTGGTGCTGTTGGCACATTCCCGAGTGTTGACCAAAAATTCCTCGAGTGTCGACACTCGGGAAATGGACCAAACATTCCCCGAGTGTCGACACTTGGGAAATATGCCAAAACGTTCCCGAGTGTCATTTTTGCCATACACTCGGGAAAGGTCTGCCACGCGGCAATTTCCCCTGGTTTCGTCGGAAACTTTCCCGAGTATCATTTTTTCCATACACTTGGGAAATGTCTGCCACGTGTTAATTTTCCATGGTTTCGTCCGAAACTTTCCCGAGTGTCATTTTTGCCATACACTCGGGAAAGGTCGGCCACATGTCAATTTTCCTTGGTTCGTCCGTCGCCTTGGAAACTTTCCCAAGTGTTTCCTTCAGTACATTCCCGAGTGTCCACACTCGGTAAAGATTTCTATTACGGTTGAACAAGCCGTTGAGGCGTGCTTTCTCCCGAGTGTTTTTGTTTCCCGAATGTATATATATACACTCGGGAAAGTACTATTTCCCGAGTCTAACACTTGAAAAACTGTTTTTACCCCGACTAATCTATCCCGAGTGTTGACCTTCGGGAAATTCTCTCCTGAATGTTTTGCCTCATTTTCCGAGTATTTTTGGCACTCGGGAAAAATCGGGATTCTGGTAGTGCTTGGTGGTGAGATCGACCTCGATCGCGTCGATGTCCTCGATCACGGTGATGGACTTGCCTTCCGTGTGGATGAAGAGCTTCCGCAGGTCAGCGTTGCTGCGAACGGACGTCAGGTCTAGGTCGTAGACATCGTACTTGAGGAAGTTGGCCATGGCCGATATCATGGTGGACTTGCCCGTGCCCGGGGGGCCGTACAGGCGGTACAGCAGGTACCCGCGCTTCCGCGCCTTGCCGACCTTAGAGTAGTAGTCCTTTCCCTGCTGGAATGCCCTGAGGTCGTGGATGATCTCCTTCTTGTCGGGATCCATAGCGAGGTGCTCGAACGTCGCCGGGTGCTCGAACAGGACGTGGGTCCACCCGCCCTCATTCGGCCTGTATGTGAACAGCCGGCTGTGCTTCTTGGCGGCGGTGAGTTTGCGGCCCTGCAAGACGATGTGCCGCAGGTAGGCTCCTAGCACGAGCTGGCGGTGGCACTTGTGGAACACTCTCCGGTAGAGCTGCGGCTCTTTCTTCAAGGGCTGGAGGCTGATGACTTGCCCCGTTTCTTCGGGGCCTGCCTGGACAGGTTCCACCAGACGCGGGCGCCCTTGAGGTTGTCGGTTATATCCTGGTTCTCGTCCAGCGTCACCTCCAATTGAGGCTGAGGGAGATCGCTGTCCAAGTCGGCCGACACCTTGACGAGATCGGCCTTAAGCTTGCGTGCGCCTTCGAGGCACCGTTCGCCCAGGTAGGCCTCGATAGCGTCGAACAGCTTGCTCCGCCTGAGCTGCTCGTCGTTGTTCTACTCGGAGATGATGACCTGCTCATATGTTGGATATTAATCTTGATTGCTTATTCCTTTTGCTACGGGATGGACTGAGCCATCTTATCTCGTCGATCTTCTCCTCAGCGAGACACGAAGATAGCCGCTAATGCCATCTTGTCCCGTTGGTTGTTGATGGCACGGCATCGCACCACCATCGCCTTGTTGCGGCCTCACGCGCCGCCGCAGCCAGGCCGCACCGCACTGCTCCGCCCGTGACGGGTAGCATCTCCTTGCTGGCATTGGCGGCTATCTCCGTATCTCGCTGAGGAGAGGATCGACAAGATAAGATGGCTCAGTCCATCCCGTGGCAAAAGGGATAAGCAATCAAGATTAATATCCAACATAGTAGGGGTTGAAGTAGGAAGCCACCTTCGGCATCGGCGTCCATGCTGTGATGAAGTTCCCCACCTCTTCATTGACATCTTCCGGCATCATGGACCGCAGCAAGAGGCCAACCATGGCCGACCCCAACCAGACCAAGCTCTCCAGTAGGACCTCTATCGCCATGCGCGCCTGGTTAAGCAGAGCTAGCTCTAACTCTTAACTTAAACTTCTTATGTGTTTAAGGTTAAATGATATATCTCCATTTATATAAGTAACGCAGACGATCCAAACTCGTGTACGGCATCACGAGGCTGTCAGGCTGACGAGTTCACCTCGGTGCGCGGTCAATGAATGGAAGTACGTGAGCATCGATGTTTCTCCGAAGGTTGGCGGAACCGCGGAAGCAGGTTAGGAGCTCAAAGGTGAATAGTTGAATCTTCTCGGGATATGGTCGCCTACCTGACAGCCAAATACGTCAACAAGTCAACCAAAAGAATCTTTCGGTGCATACATACCTAGCTACCTAGAAGAAGAGTTCTACCTGCCCCATCGAAGGCAATGCCTCAGGTACCTACATACCTAGCTACCTAGAAGAAGAGTTCTACCTGCACCATCAGAGGAGAAGAAAAGATGCTGAAGTCATCGTCTACCTGCCCCATCGAAGGAGAAGAAAAGAAGCTCAAGTCATAGTTAGAAGAAAAGATGCTGTCATCGTCTACCTGTCCCATTGGATAAACATCGTCTACCTGTCCCATCGGAGAAGAAAAGATGCTACGGTCATCGTCTTTAGATCTGGGTTTCTTTAATCATTGGGTAGGAACATTCCCAGCTCATGCGAGAAGTTCCTCTCCCACACATGCACATTTAAGGCCCTGTTTGGTATGACTTCAACTCCAAACTTTTTAGTTAGAGTAGATGGAGCTATGCCAAACGGGCTAACTCCACAAAACTGTTGGAGTTGAAGCAACTTGGAGTAGAGCAACCCTCTAGTACAATTTGTAGGAGCAGGTAAAACCTTGCTCCAAGTAGGGAACTATAGACCCGTAAAACAAAATACCCATTGGAGTTGAGAGTATTTACCCGCAAATTGCCACTAATATACCCTACGCAAACCACCCCAACCCGCAGCCCCCCAGCCCCTTTCGCCTTCACAGCCCCCAGCCCTTCGCCTCCCTCGTGCGTTCGCAGCCCGTGCTCATCCCCTCGCTCGTTCGCAGCCGGCCAGGGCAGTGGGCGACTCGTCCCCGACGGCGGCTCTTCCTCCGCAGCCCGGTCCTCTGGGATCTCCCTGGCGGCGGTTCTTCCTCCCCCGGCCCTCAGTGGCTCTTTCTCCCCTGGCTCACGGCATCTTCCTCCCCCGGCCCTCGGCATCTTCTTCCGTGATCTCCCAGATGGCGGCTCTTCCTCCCCCAGCCCTCGGCATCTTCCTCCGCAACGGTGGTCCACCCTCGGCATCTTGGAGGTAAGCCACATGTATGACCTAAAACTCACAATATGATGCAATGCTTGCTACTAGAACTCATGTGAACTGAGTTGTTGGGATTGACTTGTTCTGATATTTGGAATGTGAATCGAGATGTGGTTGTTTTCCAGATTAATGGAAACAAGAAACAACAGTGATGATATTGTTTGAAACAAGAAACCTAGAAGGATATAATTTGTCAAAATCAAATTATCTTTGATAGTTAAACAATCTAGTAACAAACAACAAATTGCCCTCACTGTTGATGGAACAACTATCTAGCAATACAAACTACAATGTACCAATAAGCTGCAAATAAGTCTCCTTGCACGTCTCTTAGATGTTGGAAGATGAGTTCCTTCCCTGCTTTTGTTTCATAGATACAGCCCTGTTCTTGTGTGTATGTATGTTTGTATGGTAACCTTGCCAATCCAAGTCACACAAAAAAGGCACTCTAACTGCCCTCTTCTTGTATGTATGTATGGTATCCTTGCACTAATCTCTAATCTTCTGTGAGAAAAACATTATCATGAAACTGCAAGATGCTCTTGGGCTTGATCATGATGAGGTGCACCGCATAATTGAATATGAAGTTCTGGCATTTCCCTTGCTGTATTTACCCTCTAGAAGAAAAAAAATGACCTCCCACCAATCATGAATAGATAAGAACATTCAGTTTGATTAGCTTTTCAATTTGATTTTATTTTTGACCTCTTTTACCCCCTTTTACAGACAATAGTCACTATACTATTGTCACCTTGAGTGTGTTCCTTTGTAATGAAATTGATTCATTTTTAATGAAATGGACACTACTACAAAAAGGCTAATACTGGACGCCTCATCACAGACGGTTGCCCAAACCTGTCTGTATTACATGCATTCATAGACGGTTTTGGCTTTGCAGCGTCGTATTCTATCGCTACGCTAAAACCGCTGCGTGAAGAGGTAATATCACAGACGGTTCATGTTGGAAACCGTCTGTGAAGTATCACAGACGGTTCTGAACAAGAACCGTCTATGATATTAATTAGTATCACAGACGGTTTTAAAACACAACCATCTGTGATACTTCACAGACGGTTTTAATAATGAACCATCTATGATATGAGACCATATCACAGACGGTTCCATTGTGGAACCGTCTATGATAAGTATCACTGACGGTTCCATCATAGAACCGACTGTGATAAGTCTTTTTATTAGTAGGTGCCCGCTAAGGTTTGCGCTAACTCTTCACTCCCCAGCGCCCTTTCGCTCCATTCCCCTCCCCAACCCAAGTGACCCCGTCATCGACGCCGCCATTCTTCCCGTCGCCGACGATAAGAGTGTCTCTTGCAGTGTCACCGTTGTGCCACAGCTATGGTGACGCCGCGCGCCTTCCCCTCTTCCTCCTCCCACCGACGTTCGTGCGCGACCCCGACTACCTCTCCCCCAGCAATGTCGAGGTAAGATAGATCTATCACCTATTGGTTTGTGCTGTTGGTATTCAAGTGAACCGAGCTCCTCCTCCCTCTCGCCGCTAGCCCCCGCACCTCCGGATCAAGCTCCCTCCTCCCTGCGCCGCCGGATCAAGCTCCTAGTCCTCCCTCACTGCGCCGCCGGCCCTAGCTCCTCCTCTCTACGCTGCAGCTCCAGCTCCTCCTCCCTCTCGCCGCCGGCTCGTTGCAGTACCTCAGACCTCCCTCGTGCCTCCAACCTCTTCAGCTCTCCCACTAACGCGTAAGTCCCCTTCTTGTCTTCTTGATGTTGTCTAGTTGTTGGTTGATGCTGATGGTGATGGCCATTGGCTAGAGCCCAGATGCTAAATGTGTAATACATATACATAGATGAAGAGTTGTAGAGAAGTGTAAATGTGTAATACATACATATAGAGAGAAGTAGAGAAATCATAAATATAAATGAATGCAATGATTGTGCACTTGTGCTGATTGCTGAATGAGTGAATTCAAAAGTGTAAGTGTTGTTTGCTATTGAAGTATTCAGAAGTGTCAAGTGTTGTCTCTTCTATTGATATGTACGGGTTGTTGACATATATGTTATGACTTATTGGGTTGTTGATATGTATGAGCTGTTGATATGTTATATTGTTATGAGTTATGAGTTATTTAGAAGTGTCAAGTGTTGTCTGCTATTGATAGTGGAAACTTGCTTGGTGAACCATGGGCTGTTGATATGTATGATTGATGATTTGCAAAAGTAGATGTACAAAATGTATGATATGTATGTTATGACTTATTTGTTGATTTGTCATTTTGTCAAGATGTCATCTGTTGCTTCTCACCATTCATTTCACATTTGTCTGTGTAATTGTGTTCATGCTGGTCAAGTTCTCCTACCTTGCGTCCTAGGTACGTCCTATCATTCCATTCCTAATCTCTTCTCTATAAAGTCTCCAGCGGTGGTGCTTGTGCCTATAAAACCGACATACATACATACATATATATATATATATATATATATATATATATATATATATATATATATATATGTATTGTTCTTAGTCCTCGGCCACTTTAGGAAATTAGTCCCGCATGACATGAGGAAGAGGCGGCAACCACGGGCAACTTCATTGAGCCCTGCAAGTTTAAGAACACGGTGCCGGGAGGCGTCAAGACATCCAATTACTTGGTTGCTAATCGTGATGCCACTTCGGTCGGATACCTACGCATTAAGAAAGTGGCGTGGGCGCGCGGTACTCCGTGGGAAGTGGCATCATGTATCGACAACTGTGTAATGATGTCTGACGCTCTCCGGGCCGTGCTTCTTAAACTTGCAAGGGCTCAATGAGATTGCCGATGGTTCTTTGTCTCTTCCTCCTCATGTCTTGTAATGACCCCAAAGTGGTGAGGGAGGGACTAGGATACATATATATATATATATATATATATATATATATATATATATATTAAAGGCACAAGTAGTCACCGCTGATGGCTTTATAGAGAAAAGTCATCACAGACGGTTTTAGCCACAAACTGTCTGTGATATATCAGTCATTGACGAGGATTAAAACCCCTATGCATCAGTTTAATACATAGAAGACCATACGTCTTCATGGTCAAACCCCTAAGGCTAACGACCTCACTGGTCGTGAGGATTCCAGAGGTTACACGATGGGTACCCTGATCGGACAAGGCTTTGTGCCTAGGCTCCGACCAGATAGCTGCTCGAAAAAGCTATGAACTGGCATTTCTTACCGTATGATGAATGGAACACGTGTCATATGTTTCATTCCGTGCGATGATATAATCCTAAGACACTGACAATTAACTGCCCTATGGTTAAGCATCCCGCAAGGTAGTTGGCACATTATTAACTTCCTTACCGTTCTGACCAGTCGTAACGTTTCACCAGGGACGCCTTCTCCAGGAGTAACTGCCACCTTTTCGAAAGTTATTTATGGGTGGAGCGTAGAAGACAAAGGAACGGGGGGAAAAACAACAACAGAACACGAGACGACAAACACAGAAGCCTAAGCAGTGGAATTAGAAGCAAGGCATTTAGTCTTAGGCTCGGATTCTAAGCCTGATTACTTAGTTTAACATTCCTCACATTCAGTGTATTTAGGGGTAGTCCCTAGCCAGGTCTTGTAAATCCAGTTCATATCAATAAAGAGCAGCCCCTATTCTATCCCAGGATACTTCACGTCATTTTCCTCTTTTATTTCATAAGATCGACGACTCGATCGTCGACAGCTGGCGCCGTCCGTGGGGAAGAAGACGCAAGTTTCCTGAAGAAACTCTCCGCTCATCAAATCCTCGTTCATTCCCCGTAATCGCTGATGCGACTATGCCTGGGGTTTGGAATGAGGAGAATTGGTTCGACTTGGCGAGCTACGCCGTCCTTGACTTGGAAGGATGGATCCGTGCCATAGAAGAAAATGGCATGTCATCCTCATCTTCCTCCTCCACCGGCTCGCACGTCGCCAACGTTAGCGAGGTTGACCGGATGGACGAGGATGTGCCACCACAACCAGTGGCACAGCCAGAGGAACCAGCCATTTCGATCAGCTCGGAATGTTAGGGGTCCTCCTCAAGCCCGATCTTTCCGACTGGTGAAACAGGTGACGAAATTTCAACACAACAATCCAAGAATCTCTATACTTTCGAAGAGATTATGGCTGAAAGATATTCACCTACGGCTTCTGGCAATTTCAGGAGCGAGCCGACACCTAGTAACAGTGTCGATAAAACCTCCACTAGTCGTAGGCCATATGGGGATGATAAGGCTCCGTGTACGATCAGCGGTTCGCCGGATCAGGCTGAGTCCGCCAAGAAGGCCTTAGGAGATGCTCATCTTCGACCGCTCTCCGTCGTGGAAACTTCTAGCAGAAGTCTTGAAAAGCTCTCCATTAGTTATGATGGAAGCTCATCGGAAGATCAATGCTGGAGGCACGAGGTCAATGCTATCGGAGATGCAAATCAAGATGCCATGCACGGTCCTACACTCTCTACCACGCCATCACGTCTTGTTAGAGATGATCCGGGCCATCAGGCACCAACTTCCGGAGGCAACATAACTGATCGATGTCTATTAGTTAACTCGTCTGGCACTACCCCACCGAGAGTAGCTAATAGGACACAATAAATCTGGAGGTCGGGAGAAGGTTCAGACTTGCGTACACCTACGGCCAGTCTAAACCTCTCGAGACCTCCGGTAACTGTATAAAACTTGCGACGCGTTCAAGATATGTTAAATAATTCTGATCCTACTTTAGTAGAAACTCCAAGCTTTGTACAGCTCGTAGGCCAAGTATCCGAAATTCTCCTACAGACTATGCAATGCACGGAAGCGTACCAGGAACAAAGGGTCTCAGGGAGTCAAACCATGACTTCGTCCCAACGTTCCTCCCTCAGCAGAGGATAGTATGGTCATGCCAGGGAACAATCGATACCAAGACCTCCTCGACGATTCCGACCAAGGAATCACGAGGGACGAAGGCTATTCCAGGTAGCCACTCCCTCATCACGTCGAGAAGAACCACCGCTTGGACCTAACGACCTCCGACATCGTCTGAATCAAGTAGGCGGTCGAAGGCATCATATCAATGTCCACGACCGGATCGGCACACCGGAGTTCCAGCATTCCAATCTTAGGAACCGGTCTCCGACCGATTACAATCCGGCACCTTCCCAGAGAAGGCGCCATGAATCGATCACAGGTTGTCAAGCCTTCTCTGCAAGGCTCCAAACTGTTTATTGGTCTAACCGGTTCCGACCGGCCAACTTGGACAAGTTCAACGGGACTCAAAACCCCTTGGAATTTCTCCAAATATATACCACCGCCATCAGAGCTGCTGGTGGCGATGAGAATGTGATGGCCAACTATCTGCCCACCGTGCTCGAAGGGTCTGCCCGGTCGTGGTTATTAAACCTACTGGTCGGATTAATCTATACTTGGGAGCAACTCTATGATCTTTTAATTGCAATCTTCCATGGTACGTACGATCGCCCTGGAAAGGAGGATGATCTCCACCGAATCCGGCAGGGCTCTGATGAGACTTTACGTCAATATATCAAAAGGTTCGGCCAGGTTCGCAATTCTATACCCGAGGTCGTAGAGTCATCTGTTATTCAGGCTTTTAAAACAGGTCTGAGGAAGCAGCGGTTTACGGAGGACATAACAATGAACCCTCTAAGAACAACCGTTGAGCTTTTTGACATGGCCGACAAGTATGCCACTGCTAGCGAAGCAATCGAGTGGTGTGAAGCCATTGATCGGAAAGACAAGATTCCCCAACCCGGCCTGGACAAACTAGAGAAAAAGAATAAGAAGTCTCTCAAGAAGAAAAAGAACCGCAGACCCGACGACATGGAAGTCCTAGTGATTCCTGAAAAGTTCACAAAGGGTAAGAAGGACTACACCGGTCGAAGCAAAAAAAAAAGCTCTGACTGAAGGATTCTAGAAGAACAAGAAGTGGTGTCCACTTCACCAGCAGGCAGGGCATGATCTCCGCACCTATCGAGTCTGGCAAAAGAAACTAGAGGATTATTATGCAGGTAAAGGACCATTTCCCGCAATACAAGAACCCGGAGAGACGAGTTCCAAAAAGGACAAGGATGGCGATGAAGAGATGGAGTACCAGGATCCCCAACACACGGTCAACATGATCTTTGGAGGATCTTCTTCATACGAGTCGAAGCGTCATCTGAAGGCCATAGAGCGGGAGGTCAACCTCGTCGAATCTCCGACCATCATCAAGCCATCAAAGTGGTCAGACACGGCAATCTCCTTCAGCAAAGAAGACTGCCCCATCCCTTCGACTCGACCAGGTAGGTTCCCTATTGTTGTTGAACCAACTATTAATAATTGTAAGGTTAATCGAGTCCTAATAGATAGAGGTAGCTCTTTGAATATATTATTTGCGGGAGCTTTAGAAGAAATGCAGGTCCTCGTGTCAAAGGTGAAACCAGTGAAATATGCTTTTCATGGCATAGTTCCTGGCTCCACCGTTAAACCGATAGGACAAGTTTCCCTACCGGTTATGTTTGGAAGGCCTGATAACTTCCGAACAGAAAAGATTTCGTTCGATGTGGTAAACTTTGAATCCGCATACAACGGAATCCTTGGTCGACCGGCCTTAGCAAAATTCTTGGTAGCCACGTATTACGGTTATCAAAGTTTGAAGATGCCGGGACCAAAGGGAGTCATCACAATTTGAGGAGATCAGAAAATGGCTTATGTGTGTGATCGGAAATCCTTTGAACTGGTCGATGAACTTCCGACCAGAGAAGCTAATCCATCTACCATGCAGGTCAAGCACTCGAGGCCAAAGATGACACCCAAGCCTTCCAACCAGACAAAGGTAGTACCACTCGACAAAGGCGCTTCTCTGAACAGCGCCAAGTTGCCACCTGGATCAGGAAACACTGACTCATCTACCCGCAAGATTCTGGTTGGGGCAAGACTTGACCCCAAATAGGAAGAGTCGCTCGTCTCCTTCCTTCGAGCAAATCAGGATGTGTTCACCTGACAAGCTTCCGATATGCCTGGAGTCCCCCGGGTGGTGCGGCGTTTTGCAGAAGCTGCGGTGTTTTGCACCTGATCGGAAGGAAGCAATCCAGTCGGAGATTAACAAACTCCTTGAGGCTGGCTTTATTCGTGAAGTCGACCACCCTCAATGGCTCGCCAATCCTGTGATAGTTCGAAAGAATAATGGGAAATGACGAATGTGTATCGACTTTACAGATCTTAATAAAGCATGTTCGAAGGATGATTTTCTCCTACCACACATTGACCAACTTGTAGATTCCACTTCTGGGTGTGAGTTACTAAGTTTTTTAGATGCGTATTCAGGGTACCATCAGATTAATATGTGTAAAGAAGATGAAGAGAAAACTTCATTCATCACCCCATATAGCACTTACTACTATGTTAAGATGCCATTTGGTCTCAAAAACGCTGGTGCAACTTTTCAAAGGTTGATGCAAAAAACCTTTAGTCCACAAATAGGTCGGAATCTAGAAGTCTACGTTGATGATCTGGTTGTAAAGAGCACCAACGCTAGCGATCACGTTCCTGACTTACAAGAAACTTTCAACAACTTGAGAAGGCATAACCTCAAGTTGAATTCGGAAAAATGTGTGTTCGGAGTTTCTGCTGGAAAATTGCTCGGTTTCCTAGTCTTGGCTAGAGGTATTGAAGCAAATCAAGTAAAAATAACAGCCATCGACCAGATGCGCCCCCCCGACCACGAAGAAGGAGGTCCAAAATCTAACTGGCTATATGGCAGCGCTAAGTCGTTTCATAGCAAGGTTAGGGCAAAAAGGATTACCTTTCTTTAAGCTTCTTTGGAAACATGGAAGTTTCGAGTGGACTAAAGAAGCAAACGATGCCTTTGAAGAACTTAAAAAGTACCTTACGAAAACCTCGGTTTTAGTCTCTCCGAGATCGGGGGAAACATTGCTAATTTACGTGGCAGCAACACCACAGACAGTTAGCGGTGTACTGGTCGTAGAAAGGAATAACATCCAACGACCTGTTTATTACGTAAGCGAAGTCTTACATAGACCAAAGGAAAGATACCCATAGTTGCAAAAGTTACTCTATGGTCTTCTTATGTCTTCAAGGAAGCTAAGGCACTACTTTTAGGCCCACAAAGTGGTCGTACCAACCGGGTATCCCCTTGGTTAAGTCCTTGGAAACAGGGAATCATCAGGACAAATAGCAAAATGGGTGGTTGAGCTAGGGGCGTTCGACCTCCATTTCATCTCACGAACAGCAATCAAGTTACAGGCAATAGCAGAATTCATTGCCGAATGGACAAACCCTGAACCCACCCAAGGGCCCGAATACGAACACCACGATGAGTGGACAATGTACTTTGACGGCTCCTTGATGCTAAAAGGCTCGGGGGCTGGAGTTGTCTTGATATCCCCTACTGGTGAACACATCAAGTATATATGCCATCCAGTTAAATTTTCTTGCCACAAACAACATGGCAGAATATGAAGGTTTACTGGCAGGACTTCGAGCAGCCCGTTCGCTCGGGATTCGCAGATTACTAGTGAAAGGTGATTCTCAACAAGTAGCAAATCAAGTAGGGAAACAGTATCAATGCTCGAGTACCAAGATGTCATCTTATCTGGCGGAAGTACAGAAACTCGAATAGCACTTCTTCGGTTTTCAGATCCAACATATTCCTAGAAAGGAAAACTTTCTAGCAGACCAGTTGGCACGGATGGCCTCCACGAGGACAACCGTCCCGCCCAGAGTTTTTCTCAAGCAACTCGATTCACCCTCGGTGGTCGAGCCTTCCGAGATCATGCATGATTCCTTACAGGTCGTACATACCGATCATGAGAACATGGATGCTCCACAGGTCATTGACGGTTGGCGCTGTCATGATCAAGATAGAGACTAGATGACATCGATCTACAATTATCTTCAGCATGACATAATTCCAGAAGATGATGTAGATGCTGATCGTATAGCACAAAAAGCCAAATCATACACTCTTATTGAACGTACCTTGTATAAACGAGGATCTCACGGAGTGTTGATGAGATGCATATCTCAACCGGATGGCATTAAGTTGCTAACCGAAATCCATGAAGGAGTCTGTGGAGCACATCATTCCTACAGAACACTGGTTGGTAAAGCCTTCAGGCAAGGATATTACTGGCCAACTGCCTTCATGAAGCCAAAGAGTTCGTGACGAAGTGCATACAATGTCAGTTTCATAGCCGACAAGTACATTAGCCGGCGCAAGCTTTACAAACAATTCCTCTTTCTTGGCCTTTTGCAACCTGAGGACTGGACATTCTGGGACCTTTCCCAAGAGCACCCGAGGGCTTCGAATTCCTTTTCGTCATGATTGACACGTTTACAAAATGGATTGAAACCGAGCTTGTTGTTAAAACTACAACTAAGGCCGCTAAGAGATTTCTAACAAAAAAATGTGATCACACGATTTGGTGTACCCAGTCGTATAATCACAGACAACGGTGCCCAGTTCTCAAGCGGTCAATTCCAAGAATTCTACGACGAACTTGGTATCAAGGTTCATTTTGCTTCGGTTGCTCATCCACAGAGCAACGCAGCAGTTGAGCAAGCCAATGGTATCATCATGCAGGGGATCAAATGCCGAGTATTCGACTAGTTAATCAAACAGTCAGGAGCTTAGGTTCAAGAATTTCCGTCTGTATTATGGGCCGTTCGAACCACGACTAGTCGTGCGACCGATGAAACGCCATTTTTCTTGGTTTATGGTGCTGAAGCCATGCTTCCTCCAGAACTAAAACTTGGCTCTGCTCGAACTGATTGTTTCAACGAAAGCGATCAGAATGAATGACGACTCGACGATATCAATCTCCTTGAAGAACGATGAAACCAAGCCCTGGTACGATCAGTAGTATATCAACAAGCCATGCGAAGGTACAATAGTCATAAGGTGCAACCTCGCAGCCTTGCTGTAGGTGATCTGGTTCTCAGAAAAATTCAGAATCAGGCAAATCGCAACAAACTTTCTCCCAAGTGGGAAGGTCCTTACACTGTGGTCGAAGTTACCCGACCAGGTTCTGTACGACTAGCCATGTCGGACAGGCAAGTTTTGTCAAATTATAGGAACATTGATCAATTGCATAAGTTCTATGTCTAATTCTTTTTTACATTATTTCAATTCTTTTCATTTCATTAGTGCATTCATTCATTTCTTTTCAACGAGTGATATGGTTTATATATCTATACCTATATTCTGGTCACCTATTATTGGTGTTTAAGATGGTCGGAGAAGACAATTTTTTCTCTCCGATATCCTTTACCAGGATCTCTGTT
Organism: Phyllostachys edulis; assembly: GCA_036346405.1. Lineage (NCBI taxonomy): Eukaryota > Viridiplantae > Streptophyta > Magnoliopsida > Poales > Poaceae > Phyllostachys > Phyllostachys edulis. The sequence continues at coordinate 27,398,241 of CM070568.1, read as the reverse complement.
ACTCTTTAGCAACGACATCTGTGTCATACGATGTATAGGTCCTAGTCGTGATCATTCCATGAATGATTCCATGCGCGACCATACGACTAAACAAAGCATAATACAAAAAACTTTATGTAGTGCTTTATACTATTAAGATTATGAAGACTATATATCTTCATTTCAAAAATCTGTTCTACTCTCGTTTGGCTACTGGTCGGGACACGAAAAACCTCCTAGTCGAAGTCTCTCCTTTTTCACACGTGGTCCTGCCCACTGGAAGGAGCTTCCTAGCGACGGTTCTTTTCTTACGATCCTCGCTGCTAGTCGGACTTGAGCCTGAGCACGTTTTGTGAAATGTTTTTCTATATCTTCTATTCTTAGGAGTATTTTTCGACCAGTTTTGGGTCGTATATATAAATACGTCCACTTATCGTTTTTGCATGTATTCTTGCATTTCTACTTTTGTCAATACAACAAATCTTTTTTCCGGCCATAAACAATTTTGTTTGGTATTTCGATTATGACAAACAAAAGATCTATAACTAGTCGAAATCATACACTGGTTCCGACCAAAATGATTTACTAGTATTGTTACGATCAGTTTTGTCTTGTGATCAGTATAAACCCTCAAAACAATGGTTTCAACTTTTTATTTCTCCTTCTTGGCTAACTGCTTGTTTAGTAAAGCTCTTCTACTACAAAGTAGTCGGGGGCTAGGGAGTATACGAGAATTTCAAAAAAAGTCAACGGGATAAAAAGATGATTGTTGACGACACAAAGGTAAGTTTTATTTACAATTCTTATATTACAATGTTCTATTCTTGAATATCTCCAAACTAATTATTGCTTCATGGAGATCCGACCTCCATCTCCTCTACAATTTTGTCTCCAAGTGGCCTAAGTTCTTCCATAAGCTTGGTCGCCTCATCAGGCAGGCAGTTGAAATCATCCTCAACAGCTTGGAGATTAATAGAGGGGTCGGAAGCCTTCAGTTTTGCCAGCGCAAAACTAACTCCAGTAGCAACGCCTTCTTTCATAGTCTGGGCATAATTCTCTCGAGTAGTTTTGAGCAGACCACTGAGATCTCCTAGAAGTTGGCCCATGTAGTTCATTTTCTCTATTGGATCTCTTAAATTAGGCATGCTTGATCCTGATCCCATATCAAAGATCATCTTGTTCAAAGCATGAATCTTTTTATCAAGATTCTTCACAAGAGCTGCCTCCTTTCCCTGCTCAAATTCCAGAGCCTTTTCGGTTCTGTTCAGCGCTTGCGTTTGCTCTACACGAGTAAAACAAGTAGTAAAGCACAACATGATTAGAGGGAGATAATAAATCAAGTCTACGACCTATTACCTTCAATTCTCTTGTTCAGTGTCTCATTCCTGGTCGATGCCTCTACAATCGACCGGTCCTTAGCTTGATTCTCTTCTTCAAGTAGAGTTATTCTAGCTTTATCGGCCACGATTTCTTCTTTTATTTTCTCCAAATCTATCGAATACAATGAGGGAGAATAATTAGAGAAGGACAAAGTATTGAAGAAAGAAAAAGGTTAAGTGGAAAGTTCTTACTTTCCAATTCGGAGTGTTTCTGCTCCAAATCTTTAATCCATTTGGGTTAGTCCTCGACCACAAAGAAAGTTCTCGACCAGATGCTACACAAATAGCATTTCCTCTTTAAGTTCCCTATAAAACTTTTAAGAGAGACTATGAAACTGGTCGTAGATACTTACCCGGATTGCCAAATCATTATAACCGCCAAATATTGAATCAGGATGCATTTTGATTTGATGATCCGATATTTTTCCCCATGCCTCATCAAGCTCCTTATCCTTGAAAAATTAGGGGTGAAAAGGAAACTTATCAGGTTGAGAAGGATTACCAACATTGGTCGGAACCTGTTGAGGGCCTTTAGGGGCATCTACCTCCGCAGAAGGAGTTAGAACCACCAATGGATCCAACTCGACCGTTGGCTTTGACACCTGCTCGGGGGCTTCTTCGACCACTTTTTTCTCAAGAACTTTGTCCTGGGAAGTGTTCTGGTCAGGGACCTCCACGTGTGCCTGGTCCTCAGGAAGGATCCGGTCGGAAGTAGCTGGAACACCGAAAGACCTATACAAAACAAAGAAGGGGAGTTCAAAACACCAAATCATCAAGAAACTATTAAAGGTATGCACACATACGACCTCTTTCATTTGTACATACCTAGTTAATTTTCTGGATTTGACTTTGAAGCGTGGTAGAGTAAATTATGTACCGCCAGCTTTCCTTTTCTTCTCAACCAAATTCATCGGTTCCGAACCAGCAGGGTTGATTAAACCACTCACATCCTCCCAACAAGATGTCGGAAGCAATGTCCTCGATCAGTTCATCAAGGATTACATTCTTGACCATCGGGTCAGAGGGAGTAGTTTCATCAACCTCCAGATCAGTTGTTTCAGTAACAACTGTAAGGTCATGAATGACCAGCCTGGAGTCCACGGCCTCTGCAGTTACGCTCTGCGGGCCTTGACCTAAATCAAAAAGTGAATTTGATTGGGTGATGAAATCTTTTATCTAAAGTACATATAAAAACGCTCTATTACCTCGGGAGATTCATCTTCTTCCAGTGCATTCGGGCACAAGTCGGTCGAAACCATGGTGGGATGTTTATCCTCACCAGTTTGTGTCATTCGCAATCTGACCGACTACAAAAATAGAGCATGATCAAAAATCTGATCGGAGAATATGTATACATGATAAAAGAAAATTTGATTGTCTACCTTAAGCCTTGCTAGTTTTTCTTTGACAGAAACTATTGCCAAGATCTCGGGGAATGTAGCCTTTTCACTAGGCTCCCCAGCGCAGATCTGCCTGATCCGCTCTCTGACTTCCTCAAGAGAAAGGGCTTTACAAGAAAAGGAAATAATGGCGGATTTTAAGGCATTACGATAATCAAATAAAATATACTGGTCGGAGCTTTTCTCAAAGACTTACCACCTCCTGAGATAGCTTCATCGCGACTAATAGACCAAAGCAGGGAATGAGTCCGGAGCTTTAGAGGGCTAATCTGACGCTTGGTGAAATCCCTCACCACATGCCAGGAAGTCAAGCCCTTGACTCGCAGGTCATAGATGGCATCCACCTATCTTCCGACCACCCCTGCCTTCTCCACGGTCTTCCTCTACTTGGGATTTTCATTTGCTCTAATTTCGGTGAAGTAGAGGCCATCGTCTCTTGTAACCGTCATGTAGAACCAGTTCTTCTTCCATGACGACCACGAGGATTTCGAGTACATGTGGATGTACTCGTCGGCCTTCCCATCGTGAAGACGCATTGTACATTCTTCGGGAGTCGCTGTGGATCTCCCCATCACTATTCGGTAGAAATACCTGAAGAGCCTCAAATTTGGTGGCACTCCCAGGTATGCCTCACACAAATAAGTGAAAATACTGATATTGGCGATGGAATTCGGAGCCAAATTTACCAGTTCCACCCTGTAATACTCAAAAACGCGGAGGAGGAATTTGTGTACTGGCAACCTCAGCCCACATTCGATGTAGGTGAGGAAAACGGGGATTTCCCCATCTTCGCGGCTCGGAAAGTGCTCTCCGATCGCCGATCTCCATTTGATCAGATTCTTGTCTAGGAGCATCCCGATTTTCTCCAACGCCTCAAGCTTTTTCTTGCTCAATTCTGAAGGCAACCACTTCGTGATTTGTTCCGACATGATGAAAATCCTCAAGGAAGAGTAGTGGTCATAGGAGGCTTTGTGGTCGGAAGAACAAGAAAGAGGTCTAAAGGATTTTTCTTGGCAAGAAGCTAAAAGGGATCAAAAGGGGATCCGGAAGCGTAAAAATTCTAAAAGCCTGGCGATGGGGATTTTATAGCTTCAGATCTTTAAATTACGATCGAAAGTTTCCCACAAAAGTCCAACGGGCAAAAGCTTCTTTTTTGTTCAACGGATAGAAAAACTCTTCGGTTCCCAAGGCAAGTTCTCAACTTTAAAGTGAACACAAACTACCTCGTATATCATGACATTAAATGGGGGTCTACCCGATATGACTTCATCAGAAGAAGGTATACGCATGACTTGTTCATTTAAAGTTCGGGGGCTAACTGACGAGGATTAAAACCTCTATGTATCAATTTAATACATAGAAGACCATACGTCTTCATGGTCGTAACCCCTAAGGCTAACGATCTCACTGGTCGTGAGGATTCCAGAGGTTACACGATGGGTACCCTGGTCGGACAAGGCTTTGTGCCTAGGCTCCGACCAGATAGCTGCTCGAAAAAGCTATGAACTGGCATTTCTTACCGTATGATGAATGGAACACGTGTTATATGTTTCATTCCGTGCGATGATATAATCTTAAGACACTGACAATTAACTGTCCTACGGTTAAGCATCTCACAGATAAAAGCAAGGTAGTTGGCACATTGTTAACTGCCTTACCGTTCCGATCAGTCGTAACGTTTCACTAGGGACGCCTTCTCCAGGAGTAACTGCCGCCTCTTCGGAAGTTATTTAAGGGTGGAGCGCAGAAGACAAAGGAACAGGGGGAAAACAATAACAGAACACGAGACGACAAACATAGAAGCCTAAGCAGTGGAATTAGAAGCAAGGCATTCAGTCTTAGACTCAGATTCTAAGCCTGATAACTTAGTTTAACATTCCTCACATTCAGTGTATTTAGGGGTAGTCCCTAGCCAGGTCTTGTAAATCCAGTTCATATCAATAAAGAGTGGCCCCCATTCTATCTCAGGATACTTCACGTCATTTTCCTCTTTTATTTCATAAGATTGATGACTCGATCGTTGACAGTCATCACAGATGGTTTGTGACTGAAACCGTCTGTGATATATCAGTCACCTATCACAGACGGTTTTTAGCTGAAACCGTCTGTGATAGTATGCATCACAAACGATTTTCAAACCGTCTGTGATGACCTCATGTCATCACTAACCCATAAACTCAGACGGCTCAAGAAACCGTCTGTGATGACGTTTTTGAACCGTCTGTGAAGGCCTTTTCTGTAGTAGTGGGATGGAATGTTTCCACATTGAGCAGATACAAATAAATTTCTATATGATCAGAAGTTTATGTGTAGGAATGATCATTGTCTCACTGGAAACCAGAATGCAAGCAATATGTACTCAGAAATAGCTTTTGCACCATAACAGATAGTATTAGCCGTCAGGAAATGCACTTTTAACATGTTATCTTTCGAGTTTTGTCATGAAATGCACTTTTAACGAAATTTGTCATGCTATCTTTCGAGTTGTTGAGTCCTTGAAATTGCCTTTTTTTAGGAGTGGGAACAAGTAGCTACTGTAGTCATGTTATACTGATTTTTACCATGTACTCAATCTGTTGGTCAATGGATCAATAATCATGCTATTCCTTCTAATGACTGTTACTTTCTGGTTCAGGCAAAAGTGAGAGCCAGATTGTCAAGACCACTACAAAGAACTAGATTGAAGCATGGGTTAAGAGGAAATTTTAGGATTGGGCATAATGCTCCTCGAGGTGGCCATTTTCCATATGCTTGCCCTCCTCTGCCACACCGGCCTCCACCACGTATTGCAAAATGGTTAACTAATCCATTAGTTTCTTGTGATTTTGTTGTAATGGATGCCTTGAATTGGAACAAACAATTTTGTAATGTTTTCTGAATGAACAAGTGAGTTTGGAATGCACATGAATGGTCTTTTTTTTTGGAAGACGCAACTGAATAGTATTGTTCTGAATGCTTTTGAGTTTGTGTGTTGATACATTATTATGGTGGATGTTCTGAATATTTGCGAGGTGATACAATATTTGATTTGATTATGTGTTGTTTGATACAATATTATGTTTATCTTTTTTATGGACTTTTGTTATGATACTAATTGAATTAGAACCTTTGTTATGAACTTCATATGTTTATGTGAACCTTTGTTATGAACTTCATATGTTTATGTATGTTTTTTTTGTTTTTTTCGAGTAAAACTTCCAAAATTGGGTGAAAATATGGCACAACATGACAAAAAAAAATTAGATAAATAAAAGCACAGCATGATTGAAATCAACTTATTAAACTGTTATAGGTTAAGCAATACGAAAAAAAGATTATAAGTCATAAAACAAGGGTAGTACAGTCTTTTTACAAAAATCTTTTTCATTCCTGGAGCTGGAGTTAACTTTCTAGCCAAACACATCCTCAGACTGCTCCAACTTCTCATAGAAGTGGATCCAGAGTGAAACTGGAGTTGGAGCTGCAAAAAATTAGAGCAGAGCCGTACCAAACAGGGCCTAATATTCTTGTGTTTCTGTTGATGTGGGCAGGGTTCAATAATTCAGCTTTTTAACTCTTGGCTGAAGTCATCGTCTACCTGCCCCATCGGAGGAGAAGAACAGAAGCTCAAGTCATAGTTAGAAGAAAAGATGATGTCATCGTCTGTTAGCCATAATCTTGATATGTTTAGTTTAGAGTTTGTATGTTAGTTCATGTGTTAGCTGTGAGCACAACGCATGGAGTAGCTGGACCTTGCATGCATGGAGATGCTCGGTTGTTAGAGTTTTCTAGTTGGGTGTGGCACGTTTGCTGTTTGCAGCGTGATCTCTTTTGGTAGTAGTTAGTGGTTTGGTTTCTGTTAGTTTGTTTGCATGTGACGTGAAGTCTGTTAGTTTTGTTAGGATTGATATTGTTAGTTTGTTTGTTGTTAGCAAGTTCTCATCTATTAGTCAGTTAGTTGGCCAGGTGACGTATCCCTTGGTTACACGTGATAGCTAGTTAGTTTGTCAGCCCTTGTTGCATGTAATCTATTATATAAAGAAGTTAGATGAATAGAAAAGTGCTGTGGCTTTCAAGCGGCAAACAAAAGAAAAAGCTGAAGTTACAGCGGAAAAAATCTCCTTGTCGCCTCTTGGTGTTGTGTGCGTGCGTGCGTCCAAGTGATAGCGTGTGTGCGCTAGCTCACTACGACAAGGCACTATGAATTTCTTCCGAGCGTGAAAGTTCTTCGGCTTGGTTCCAACAAGTGGTATCAGAGCTGCAGATTCGAAGCTGCTACCCCGGAGAGGTGATCTCGACTCCCAGGGTGGCATATACGGTGTGGTGGCGCAGGCATTACTACAGCGCGAGCGCAGCGCATCACAACGGACGGGTGGGCTCCCGTAGTGCGCGACGGGAGTATGCACAGGGCAGATCCCGGCGATGCATCAGACGCGGCAGTGGCGGAGCGCATGGCGAGATCGACGAACTGCACGGTGCATACGGCTCCGTGACGAGGAGGAGGCTACACGTCGGTGGAACACAAGATGAGTTGCGCGTTGCCAAGGTGAAAGCGTTGTGCTGGTATTAGGCGGTTGTGGTGCCATACTTGTGTGTGCGTCTATGGATTTGAGTCTGGGACGTTGAGAAGATGTGTTCTCCGTCCTGAGTCAAGTCCGTAGAGTTGAGTCCGCTACGTTGAGGAGGTGCGTGCGCCGTCCTGAGTCGAGTCCATTGAGTTGAGTCTGGGACGTTGAGGAGATGCGTTCGCCGTCCTGTGTCGAGTATCAGTTGGGCAAGTCGTAGTTGAGACCGACTGCCACAACAAGTTAGAGTCGGTGTGTGAAGATTAGAGGGGAAATTGTTAGCCATAATGTTGACATGTTTAGTTTAGAGTTTGTATGCTAGTTCATGTGTTAGTTGTGAGCACAACGTATGGAGTTGCTAGACCTTGCATGCATGGAGATACTCGGTCGTTGAGTTTGCTAGTTGGGTGTGGCACGTTTGCTTTTTGCAGCGTGATCTGTTTTGGTAGTAGTTAGTGGTTTGGTTTCTGTTAGCTTGTTTGCATGTGACGTGAAGTCTGTTAGTTTTGTTAGGATTGATATTGTTAGTTTGTTTGTTGTTAGCAAGCTCTCATCTATTAGCCAGTTAGTTGGGCAGGTCACGTAGCCCTTGGTTACACGTGATAGCTAGTTAGTTTGTTAGCCCTTGTTGCATGTAATCTATTATATAAGGGAATTGATAGTATGCAGACGTCCAGACGGACAAGTGAAAATCGGATGGTTCACTCATCTCGACTACCATGCCTGGCGGACGTGAAGCCACATTCCAATTCACATCGCTCCTACCCACTCGCTCTTATCCCCATCGGCCATCGCTATCTTCTCTTCTCCACCACTTGCTCGCAATTCTGCGCCCGCACCTCCACCACTCGCTCGCTCCGTCTCTGCCACTCGCCTTCACGCTGCTCCTCTTCCTCCACTGCCACCGCCTCTCCTTCATGCTCGACCTGCTCGCGTGATCTCTTTTGGTAGTAGTTAGTAGTTTGGTTTCTGTTAGCTTGTTTGCATGTGACGTGAAGTCTGTTAGTTTTGTTAGGATTGATATTGTTAGTTTGTTTGTTGTTAGCAAGCACTCATCTATTAGCCAGTTAGTTGGGCAGGTCACGTAGCCCTTGGTTACACGTGATAGCTAGTTAGTTTGTTAGCCCTTGTTGCATGTAATCTATTATATAAGGGAATTGATAGTATGCAGACGTCCAGACGGACAAGTGAAAATTGGATGGTTCACTCATCTCGACTACCATGCCCGGCAGACATGAAGCCACATTCCAATTCGCATCGCTCCTACCCAATCGCTCTTATCCCCATCGGCCATCGCTATCTTCTCTTCTCCACCACTCGCTCGCAATCCTACACCCGCGCCTCCACCACTCACTCGCTCCGTCTTTGCCGCTCGCCTTCGCGCTACTCCCCTTCCTCCACTGCCACCGCCTCTCCTTCATGCTCGACCTGCTCCTCTCGTCCCTCACCCACTCGCTCTCCGTCTCCTACCGCTTGCTCCCGCACTCGTTGCTGCTCTCCCTTCCCACCCTCCCTCTCCGACCCTTCCTCCTTGCCGCACTCGTTGGTACCAGAGATTTTTTTGGTGGGTTTGTTTGATGTTGCGCCCTTGTAAAAAAATGTTGCACATGAGGGGAAAAAATGTTGCACACGGGGAAAAAATTGTTACATATGATTTTTGATATGTTGCATCTTTTTTTTTTGATATGTTTGGTGTCCTCCAGAGGTTTCTTTCTGATCATTGGGTAGGAACATTCCCAGCTCATGGAGAAGTTTCTCTCCCACACATGCACGTTTAATATTCTTGTGTTTCTGTTGATGTGGGCAGGGTTCAATAATTCAACTTTTTAACTCTTGGCTCCAGTTAGGTGGTAGAGGACGAGGTGTAATGGCCTCGGTAGAGTTGGAGCTTGAACTCGAGAAGGATGGGACTGTATGAGGGCCCTCGGGTTATTTCTGTAAGACCGAGGTCTTTCCGGTCTTATGGAAATAATTCTGGGCCTCAAGTAAATGAATTCTAAATTAACTCCATCTAAGTGAGAAGTCATGACCGAACTAGAGCTCCAATGATCTTACGTATTGCTCCTCTGCAAGCACTACATGACAACTGGTCCTCCAAACAGTTCAAGTCCACACTTAATGAGTTAAAAGGGAATTAAAAAACAGCGAGTATGATACCGTGTTGGCTCCTAAGATCAGCGACCAACACACTCATACTCTCATTCAACGTCAATCACATCCATACAACATTCATACATTGATAATCCCAAAAGACATAGGAAAAAAAATCTATTTTACAATTTTGAACTCTTCGAAAAGTCTGGATTTCAACCCTAAACCACAAAACCGGACATCCTACACCCCCTACTATCAAAATCGTTCATTTTACCCCTCTCAACCCAAACATGGGCGGTTTTGAGTGACATGACTCTGACGTGTCAATTGTTTTAACATGTAAGATTCTTTTCAATGACATGGCGCTAACTATGAACTTGTTATGACGCAACTTCCTGCATGTGTGATAATTCCGCTTGCGGTCGAGTTAGTTACTATGGTACTAAGTTAAGTGAGTGTGGGTTAATAATCTAATCATCCAGCTGCCTGGCAGCCATACCAGTAGGTAAAATCATGGGCGATTCATGGCGCGCGTGTGACCAACGTACGGGTTGAATAACTTCGTAACTTCAGAGTATGTCACTGACACGTTAGTCGCACTATAAGTGATGTATTACCAATCATGTAGTTATGCAGTGGTATGTCGTGAATTTTGTGATATTTTTACCATTTACTGCCGCATCACGTGACTCGGTGACTGCTCATGTGCTGCTGCGGCACGCACGGACGAGGCGGCCTGGGCCCTGGATGAAGTGGTGATGTTTAATTGGACGCCTCATGATGCCAGCCATGGACCATCCGCATTTTTAACTAATGTATTTTTTTTTAAAAAAAGAATTATAGAAATAAATAGTCAAAAAATAAAATTATAAAACTAGACCTCTGTCACCAATTCAATTAGTGACGAAAAGCTATCACTATTTCAATTGACGACAGTAGCCCTGTCGCCAACAAAAAAGGAAGCTAGGTCTCTATCATCAGAATTGACGACAGATACTTCTCCAGTGGTATGTGTCCTCTTCAAACAAGAGCAATTTAGGGATTTATTCTATGTCGCCAATTCAATTGGCGACATGGAGTTGTTGCCAATTGAAATGAGCTGTCATTTTAGCGACAGGGCCTTGTTTCCATGAGCAATAGGGAGCTGTCGCCATTCAATTGACGACAGTGGTCTAGTTTTGTTATTTTATTTTTCAACTATTTATATATGTAATTCTTTCTTAAAAAATGTATTATTTAAAAAATCATTTAATTTGTGCAAGCCTGTATACAATTTTTTTTCTTCTTTTTTTTTTTTTTGCATTCTTCATGTGTTGATAAATAGTAGGTAGCACACAATTTCCCAGTGAAGCAATGAAGTTGTGGGCCGGCTTGATCGGTTAGTGCCCAAATTTGTTGTGCTAATGTTGTACCAAGATTTTGATGTGAGACCGGTTGCTGACAATTTGGCCAAGTTTCGATAAGGAAATGGACAAACGTTAACGGGAATTGAACTTTGCAAAATTTTCGCAGCAAACTAGACACGCTACTAAAATTTTGGTAGCGTCAGCTTGGTGTTTTGGCATATAAAATTTCCTTACTTCGTCATGAAATGAAACTACTTGAAATAGAAAGTCAATTGTTCGACCGGTCGACCAAAACAAGCTATTAGTGCAAGATTGCAGTCTCCACGAGCCGGACAGACAGACCAAATTGTTATGGTACTCAACTTATTCCCTGTGAATCGTGATTCCGGTCGAGTTAAAGGGTAAATAATTGGGCGTGCTAGGCTAAATGATCTAAGCAAGCAGCCTGGGCATCGTTATAAGCCAGAGGTCTGTTGGAGACAGGGTGAACAGAATTTAAACCCAATTGCCATCTATGCTTTTACATTCTCCACCAAATCTGTCTGTTGATCTTTCTCAATCCTGCTAGTCACCGATACTATCCAATCAGCAATGCTACACGCACAACTTTTTTGAAGTACATACATACACCACTTGGTTAGATGGTACAGATTATCTTGGGTGTTGGGAGAAATCAAAGGTTGAGATTATCTTGTAGTACATTTGTACTATAAAATTTTTAGTGTGTGATGTATTTTCCCTGTCTAATTCTCCTCAAATCCTTCTCAGTTACATGAACAACTGTACCCAATAGTAGCAGGGCCCTAATACTCCCTCCGGTCACAAAAGACTGATGTTTTTTACTTGTGAAAGTTAACAAAATACTCATTTGACCACTAAATTCTCTTGTCATACATTAAAAAATAGTGTGAAAGTGTAAAATTATGAAAGTATTTTTCATAACAAATCCACTCATATCAATTTCATACATATAAATCAAATGTTTCAAACAATATCTTTGATCAAAATTTATATGGTTTGACTGCACATATTTTAGGGAGTCGCTTTTTTATGGCCGGAGGGAGTAGTCGGTTAGTCACTGAGCCCAGGGTGACTCCCCATCTAAGGGCTTGTTTGGAAGCAAGGGGTAAGAAAACCAGGAGAGAAAAATCCTTGGAGGGGATTTTGAAGGCACATGTAATCCCCCTCAACCCCAAGGAGAAATTTTCCCACTCGGGAACAAAATCCATGTTGCCATTTGGTAGACATGTCATACTCTGATAGGTTGAAGTGTGCATCATCTCCTAATTGTGAGGACCTGATCCGGGAGCACCTGGAGGGATCTCCCAGGAGGTCCAATAGAACCACCCGGAGGTCTCACGGGACCACCCGAAGGGGCCTATAGGACCACCCAGGAGGACTCAAAGGCCCACCTGGAGGTCCTGCCAAGACCATTCGGAGGTCCCAGCCTCTGCGCACAATGAGGTAGTCCCATGATCAGTTTGCTAGCTTGCACAGACTCAACATTGGTGTCATCACAACCATACACGGCAAGCCAAAGATGAAGCAGACAAATTAATATTAATAAAGACCTTATGGTCAAGCTTGTTTATAGAGGTGCCACGCAGGGCAAACAACAAAAGAAAACCTACAGCGGAACACTTTAAAACGTGGAAACCAGTCGACAAGCCCACAGGCTATCGAGTGAAGGACGTCCCCTAGATCGCATGGTCCTCAAAGAGATCTTCTCCAAAGAGCTTGGAGCTCCTAGGGAGGTCTTCGGCTGCTGATTAACCAGAGGGCACAAGTCATGAGTACTTTGAATGTACTCAGTAAGTCATAGGGAAAATGTATGCACATAATATTTATGCAAAGCTTGACAAGGAACAACTGTATGGTTACTTTTGCAGAAAGAAACATTTAATAGAAATACAATAAGTAGATTGCAAAGCATAAGTTGACAAAAACTAATACATAAGTAGATAAGTTTTCTTTGAAAGCAACACACGACCACCCTGGTCGAGTGCCCAAACCACTCGCGACTACCCAGGTCATGAGCATCGACCACCCAGGTCGTGAGCACCGACCACTCACGACCACTTAGTTCGTGAGACAAACCACTCGGAACCCACCACGACCACAACTTTTGAGAAAACAATCTACCCCTTGCGTGAAAGAACCGGGCATGTCCATAACCGAGGACGTGGCTATTCGAATAGATTTTCACTCTGCAGAGGTATACAACTTTACCCACAAGAGATAATCATCTTATGCTGTCCGCTCACACACTCCCGAGGTGTGCGATTAAGAGATTATCACAAGGCCTTTACAAAGCTCCGTTTTGACACCGGTCCTGCTCGCTAAGGTTTCGCCATCCCAGTGGCCCCCTCTTACGCCATAATCAGCCAAACATAGAATCGACTCTAAACTTTGCTAATTAGTCGGCCAGGTCTACCCCATCCTGGACATGTGGTTGCACGAAGATGGCCCAGATCAATGGCTTACAAGGTTAAGTCCTTAGTTAACTGCTCAGGCGAGTCTATCCACAACCCACTGCTCACAAGACACAAACACCCACTACTCAGTTCCTGCCAACTCGTCCGAACATAAATCGTTTTCCTGGTTCTACCCGGCCAAATGACCACCCAGGTCATGGCACTCAAATTTTATTAGCAGTAACACATGCCGTGGCAACACATGCCATAGTTCTATAGTTCATTAGTCAAGTTTATCATTGTTGGGTTCAACTCGGCCAAAGGACCACCCTAGTCTTGGCACATAAATTTTAGTTATAGCGGCAACAGATGTCGTGGCAACACACAGGCCACACTTCACATTAATCAGCAACACAGACCATGCCAACTCATGTCACAAATCATGTGCGCTGGGGTAAAATAACATTTATTGATTAATGTGAATGAGAGACCAACGTCTACTAGAGCATGGCTAAGCAATAAAGCGCACCCATGTTGGTATTCAAAGACATCCAACTAAGTAACCCATCCTACAGGTATCCAAGGGTACATGTCAACATGTTGTATTCAACCATACTAAGGGGCCATAAGACAAGTGGGTGTTGTAACTACTCCCAAAACCATTTTTATACAAATAGCCATGCAGGTTGATATAAAATAAGATACTTTTTGCAAAATGGGTTCAACATGGTCAAAGGTCTATGACTTGCCTCCAGTGAAGGGTTGAGCTGCTCCAGTCGAGGTCGCCGGATCCAAGAACTCTTCGGGGCAGCCGGATTCTACACGAGCGAAAAGAACCAAATAAATTGTAACATCCCAAACTTTGGGTTTCAAATGTAATAAAATGAGGATAAATTAAAAATTTTGATGCATCACTGTTGTTATTTGAAATTTCTGGAAATTCTTTCAAAAGAATTGTTGATTTCAAAACTAAATGCTTTAATTGACTATAAGTAAACCAATTTAAAAATTTCCAATCAAATCTTGTGATCATCCTCTGGAAATATTTTTCCTAGCTTCTAGATCGTCTTAGTTACCCCTCTAAGAAATTTCATACTTTTTAGAAATTATTTGCTATTTCTAAAGAGCTAGTCAAACTAGTTAGAACTCTGGTCAAACCCCTAGGGCAGCCGCTTGTGAATTTTCTAGAGAGAAATAAATTGCATGAAAATTTCTAGAAAAATCATACAAGATTTTCCTCAGATCCAGAAAGCTTCCTTAAAAATTTCAGAATTTTTGGAGCTTCGGAGCTCTCTCTAAAAATTCTCAAACCTTCTCAGCCTTATCTTCCCAAAAATCATATTTCACTTTTCCTCCGTCTCAAACCCGGACTCGAGTCCGACCGCTTTGACTCGACTCGATCGAACCCCCTAACCCGCACCGCACCACATCTCTTTGAGCCATTCGATCTCGAATCAATGGTTCCGCAGCTCTCTCTCTCCCCCTCAGCCGTTGTCAAGTGGAGCCCGCCGGCCAGACCTTCTTCTCCAGGCGGGCGCCGCCCCCGCGCCAGCTCTCCCGCGCAGCGCCATGGCATCATCGTCACCGCGTCATCTTCAACGGTCCCGCCCCTGGTTTGCGACGCGCACCCCTGGTTTCTCCACCTCGACCGAATCACCTCACTTGCTCCCGTCGCCTCACGGTCACTCGGCGCTGTCCATGGCCGTGCGCATGCACCGAGCTCATGGTCGCTGCCCTCCTCTTGCTCTCTCCGCCTTGACCTCTATAAAACCCCTAAAGCTTCTTCTCAGACCCTTTTCGCCATCCCAGACATTGTGCTACCTCCAATTTCCCTCTTCCACCAAAAGAACTCGCGAGAGCCGAAGCTCTGGTTCACAGCCGTGGCATCACCGCCGTGTCCTCGCCACAACCGTGGAGCTCTCCTCTTTCCCTTCACGTCAGATTGTGTTCTAGGGCTCGAGTATCAAATCCCCTAACTTGATTTCACCTTTCCTCCTCAGGGTTCGCCGGAATTGGAGTTTTCCCCCAAGTCGGCCGCAAACTCCACCTTTGTCTCTAACTTCAGCGTGGTGAGTCAATACTCAAATCCCTCACCTTGTAACCATCTTTGAGTATCACTCAAGCCCTCCCTACCTCTCTTTCCCCTCCATTTTTCTCAGGTCGAACCCTCCTCAGTGAAGCTTCACACGCCGCCGCGGTTCTCCGACGTCGGCTTGACACCGACCCCCTCTGTTCAACCGCGTCACTCCGGTGAGGTCCCTGCACCCCTCTAGTACTAGGGCATGCTTAAGATCGTTAAAAACACTTCGGGTTGCGATGTGTCGTTTCGGCTGAACTGCACCGCCGCCTAACACCATCACGCCGCCGCCTCCGTTCACCGGAGACCTCACCGCCGGTACCGGTATGTTCACCTGAGTCGTGGCTTTCCATTTTGATCACCCGGCTACGCCGCCGTGCTTTGGTTTGCCAGCGATTCACCAGGCAATTTCCACGGCCGAGCATGCCCCATGTGGTGCGTTCCGACAGCACTGTAGCGGAGTTAATTACTGTCTTAAGCACGGATTACTGTGTAGGTCCGATGTAATGTTCCGTTGATGGGTGGGCTATAGGCTGGTTAAGTGATAGGTTAAAATGGAGCAATACGCCTTCCCTTAAGGAAAACGTATTTCTAATCGTTTCAGACCTAAAGTACATTTCTAGTTTCGGAAAGCGTATTTTCGGCTGGGGACTGGGTCAAGTTGACTAAGTCAGCTGTTGACCGTGGGACCCTTTCTGTCAGTGACGTTGGCTAGAGTGAGTATCGGTGTAAAAAGTATTAATGTTTATATAAAATCTGAAATGCTTTATTTGTGAACTGAAAAATACATTAACTTCAAAATTGCATAAGTAATTCATTTTAGCTCCAAAATTGATGATTTAAATTTTGCTAGTTTCCTTTTTTACATGTACGTTAATATAAAAGTGGGTTGAACCATGTTACTATTCCATAAATCACTTTTGGCAAATTTACTTTAGGTTTAATACTATTGTTGCACTAAAAATTGTTTTAACTTCAAAAATGCATAAGTATTTCTCTGTAACTCCAAATTAAGTAAACTCAATTTTGTTGGATTCCTCTGTTACTGTACTTTAGTGTAAAATAGGTTTTGAACATGTTGCTATCTCTGAAAATCTGATTCTACATATGTCATGTGCACTACTTTCATGACTTTGAAAAATCATAGAAAATTCATCTTAGCTCCAAATGAGGTGAATCAAATTCCATTGCTCATCTCATGTGGTGCTCTATCTACCATAGAAATTTCATGTACACCTCTCTGGAAATTTTCACTAAAACATTTAAATTCGGATGAACAGTAACAGATAGCAATTTATTTGGATTTTTTGGAAAACTGACTTTCAAACTGCCATAACTTTTGCATAGAACATCCAAATCAATTGATTCTTGTTGCTAACTTCACCTAAAATCATGCTATACCTTCTGTGAAGTTTTCATGATTTTTGAATGACTTTGAATGTTTGGGTCTTTTTGGTATTATTCGTTCTTATTATGCTTTCGATTCTTTCGATAGGTTCCGATGAATTTATTGATTACACGAGTGATCCTCTACAGCAAGAAAGTTATCTCCAGCAAGGCAAGCAGTTGTTTCCATTTGATCATATTGATCCCATTACTTTCAAAGTCTATTATCTTGTTTGCAAAGTGTATGTATGCATGCTCTATTTTGATGTTAAATTATCGATCGAATAGTTGATCCTATAGTTGCATAAACTGTAGGTAAATGTTCATCCTCTACCACTGAGCCTAGGATATATCCGTTGTGATTTAGAGCTCGATGGATGGGCTCTATTCACTTTACTTGTAGTTGCGAGTTGATGTCGCTTAGAAATGCTTAGAACGGTAGAATGGGGATCATCGCCTCGGCGATGGTCATTATATCATCACTATAATTATTTGAGTTAGGATACTCATCTATGTAATTGTATTTGAGAAACTAAAACTGAAAGTAAAATGTTTTAGACTTGGGCACATTGGTTTGTTGGTGTGGATATTAGGTGTGTGAATGGTGTCTGAGTCAACAAGGACCGAACATCTTGGACATTGACCCAAGCACTCTTGCGTGCTAACCACATGAGGGTATTGGAAACCCCTCTTGACTTAGTACTTTGGCGTGTGTTAGCTCCGGGTCGCAGGAGGTTGTGTTGTGTTGAAAAAGAATTTATCCCATGTGTGTGTTGGGCGTGACGGGATGGGTTTTGGTATTAAGTCCAAGTTCCCTACCCCGAGGAGCATCGGTAAGTTCTCTCTCTGCCGTTGACTCCGTCACAATGTATGGGGGTTTTCATTCCCATACGGGCGACTCGTAGTTAATACACAATATTGGAAATGTCTCGTAGGACTTAGCCGTGCCGGCATACCTAAGGAAGTGTGCTTAATCATGTGGCAAAAATACGGTCTGACATGTGGGTACATTGGTACACGCTTGCAGGGTATAATCTATTCGAATAGCCTCGTCCTAGGTTATGGACATGCTTGGTTAGGTCTCTACAAGAGTTAGACTCAACAGTTTTCGATAAAACTTGAATTCGGGTGGTACGAATGGGTAATTCGTGCTTTGTTGTGGTGGCTGTTGGTAAGTTACCTCTAGGATGTTAATTATGTTTATAAATGTTGTCTCGCTATTATTTAATCAATTAAAAATAGATTTGTCAAATTGCTTTCAATCTATTACATATTGCAAATGAAATATTGCTTTGCGCGTCAAATGAGCCATATAACCTCCTCCTTTGATTCAGCTTGCATGTAGCTATATATAGGCTTGTTACTCAGAAGACTTGTAGACGCGTTTTTGTACTCAGTTGCATTGCTTAATTGTTGTAGAGGAGGTTGACCCCCAAGGGGTTAACTATTGTGAGACCGACTTCGACTTTGCCTTCGACGACTAGCTTGGACGTTTCCAGTCGGTTGCCTTGTGGGTAATGGCAAACCGTTTGGCTTTTGTTTATCGCCATCTTATGGTTTATGTTTCCACTGCTACTTTGGTTATTTACTTGTCATTTGGCCGGTCGGCTCTACTTTTGTAATATGAACTTGTATGCCCTTTATGTTGTAAGCTTGTAGACTTGGTATTGTAATGACTTATGTATGGAATGGATGCTTAATTTTTGTATGGGGTATGTGTACTGTAATTCTGGGAAGTACATATGCGCCGAGAATCGAGATATTTGATTTGTAATGCTAGGACCAATTTGATGGTTAAGTATCACAAGTTAAATACCCCGGGTTCTCACATAAATAAAACGAAACCACAAAAAACTCCAATGAAAGAACCAAACTAGAGCTTAAAAGAAAGACACTAGATCAAGACGAAGGTAGGAGCTTGAACCACTCGAATCAGAGCTCCAATCAAAGGAGAAAGAGCCCTTCAGGAGGAGGTCTGAGCTGAGAGAGAGGTCCAAGACAACTGGAAAACAAAACGGGCAAGAGGTCTCTCTAGTGCTTCATATAAGCATGGGGAGGGATGAAGAAGGATGGCGCATTCAATGCGCACAACGGGAGCAAGTGATGGAGGGAAAGGAGCAGGTAAAAGAGGTGACAACAGAGTCAAAAGACAAGGTATGGAGGAGGTGATAGCATTTAATGCGACACGACAGCATTAAATGCGCGAAGACTCTCGCTGTACTGAGACACGACGAGAGGAAGAAGAAGGTGAGCAGAGGACCTGAGAAGGTGGTCCCACTTGGGAGGTGGTCATGACCAAGGGAAAGTCGTGACCACAAAGGTGGTCTTTGCAAAAAGACCAAGGGAGAGGTCGCAACCGCGAGGGGAGGTCGTGACCCAGAGGGAGGTCCTGACCGCAAGAGGTGGTCTTGACCAAGAGGGTAGTCTTTACAAAAGACCGAGGGGGTGGTCTTTGCAAAAAGACCACAAGGAAGGCCCTAACCAAAGGGGAGGTCGTGGCCGAAAGGGGAGGTTGTGACCACCAGGGAGTGGTCTTGACTACGAGGGTGGTCTTTACAAAAAAGACCATGAGGAGGCGGTCTTTACAAAAAGACCGAGAAGGGTGGTCTTTGCAAAAAGACCACAGGGAGGTCCCGACCAAAGGAGGTCACGGCAAAATGACAAAAGAAGGAGGTCGCGGCCTCAGAGGGAGGTCATGGCAAAATGACAAAAGAGAGGAGGTCGCGGCCTCAGAGGGAGGTTGCGGCAAAACGACAAAAGAGAGGAGATCGCAGCCTCAGGAGTGTGGTCTTTGCAAAAAGACCTCAAGGAAGGTCGCGACCCAAAGGGAGGTCGTGACCAAGAGGAAGGTCCTGACCACAAGGGGTGGTCATGACCAGGAGGGTGATCTTTGCAAAAAGACCAAAAGGGTCGTCTTCGCAAAAAGACCACAGGGAGGTGGTCTTTGCAAAAATACCAAAGAGGTGGTCTTTGCAAAAAGACCACAGGAGAGGTTCTGGGGCAAGGAGGATACGCGCAGCGAAGTGGGGCCGTCCGATTTTTTGATCAGGCGGTCCAAAAGGGATATGAACGTTCGGACCATCCGAACGCTTCATCCCGATTGGACCGTCTAGGCACGATTGGATGGCTCAGACTGAGCGCGCTCACGTGAGGGGAGAGGAAAGGACTGACAGGCAGGGAGCTCCAAACGAAAGGGAGGTCTGGACCCTCAGATCCAAACGAAGGGAGGTCTGGACCCTCAGATCCAAACAAAGGGAGGTCTGGACTCAAGAGGAGGTCCAAACGAAATGAAATAGATCCAAACAAAAAGATCCAACGGTCAAGATGAATCAAGGGGAGGTCCTAACGGTCAAGATCAAATAAGGGGAGGTCCTGACGGTCAAGATCAAACAAGGGGAGGTCCTGACGGTCAAGATCTAACAAGGGGAGGTCCTGACGGTCAAGATCAAACAAGGGGAGGTCCTAACGGTCAAGATGAAACCAAAGGAGGTCCAAAGGACACTAGGAGGTCCAAATGAACACAAGGGAGGTTCAAACGGGCAAAGAAGGAAAGAAGGTTAAACAAGAGAGTTCTAGAAGGGAGAATTTCAACCTGAATTTGAATTTCAGAACTCAAGGACGTTTGAAACACAAACCCGAGCTTGGGAACATCTCGGGGGTGGTCAAAAGACACAAGAGGAGGTCTAGAGAGATCAAGGGAGGTTTACTGAGCCTAGGAGGACACAACACAGATAAAGGAATAGAGGTCTATACCAAAGGAGTGGTCCAAATGGGAAAAAGGTTTGATCCAAAGGGGAGGTTCAAACGGAAAGGTGGTCTAAACCAAGAAGTGGTCTAAACCAAAGGAAGGTCAAAACAGAAAAGGAGATCTAGACCAAAAGGAGGTCTAAACAGAGATGGAGGTCTAAACCACAAAGGGAGGTCTAAACTACAGGGAGGGTCCCAAAAAGAGAAAGAGATCTGGACCTAAGAAGAGGTCCAAACGAAAGACACAAGGGGAGGTCCAGAGGAAAGGAAAGTCTGAACCAAAGAGAAGGTTCAAACGAAAGGAGGTCTGGACACAAGGAGAGGTCCAAACCAAAGAGGAGCAAGGCTGAGAGAAAAACGGGACAAGCTGAGAAAGGGGAGAGACAGCACCAAAACCCAATCAACTCCAAATAAACCAAACTTTTGATTAGTTGAAGTTTGATTTAGTCATTTTAAACACTCGAATTATGAAAATCTCAAGTTAAGCTTGAGCAATTCAACAAAATCGAATGGTTATTTTTATTTTCAAATTTTTTTAAAAACTCCTAAAAATTGGGATGTTACACTAATAAACCACTAGCAGCCATCAAATCAAATCCCTAAAGGCTCTTTAACCAGAATATTCAATTTGCAGTCACTACAGAGTACATATACGAGATAACTTGATCCCTACGATTCAATGAAACAAAGATAATCCTGATGCTAGGTCTGATCATCGATGTAACAGCCTCAGTTTTAGTGAACAGTAATAAAATGCTTTTCATAGCATTTCTGGTCATTTTGAAGCATGGGCATTTTGTTACAATTTAAAAACTTCCATTTTCAAACCAAATCCAAAACTTGTTTAGACGCTTCAAATAAAAATACAAGTTAATGCTTGTATTGAAGCCAGGGAAATAATTTTATCAAATACTAGTTTATTTTTCACATATTAATATATTTTTTGTCAAATTTTTAGAGATCTGTTTGACCTCAAGAAAAACCTAACTTTAGTATTAAACCTATTTGTTTAAAGTATTTAATTATGTATTTTAAAACATGAACAGTGGTGTTTGAAATTTTTATGGGAACTACATAATCCCATAAGCATCTCTGAAATTTTCATATTTTTACAAATTTATTTGCTATTTATTTCGGCCTGGTCAAACTAAAATGTTTTGATTTTAAATCTGGTCAACTCGAGCTCAGATCGCACCACGTTGCACTGTTCCGACCCGCGCCATCTGACTCGGCTGGACCAAACCCTCTCACACACACGCCCGTTCCTCTGCGTCGTTCGCTCATCTCTCTAACTACCTAGGCCCGCCATGGCAGCGTCTCAGCCTTGTCTTCTCCGTGAGCCATGCCAACTCTGTGCGACACTAAGGGCGATGTGGCGTGCGCCACGCATTTCGTCTCATGCAAGCGCCACTTGTCCTCGCATTGCTGACATGAGTCGGTCTATTGTTGACATGCACGATCGCCTTCATTTCCCTCCAGCGAGGAAGCCATAAAAACCTTCGTTCATTCTCTCGGCTGAACTGACGGTGCTCTCGTTTCTTCCTCCTCGCGAAGGAGTATCCTCCCATTCTCACGCTCTTGTTCTTCTATGTTTATGCCATACTCATCCTGTAAATTTGAGCTTTTGACATTGCTCATAGCTTCGGGACCACGGCCTTGTCTTTTGGTTGTCCAGAGCTGCACCGAAGGCTGACATCGTGTCATCTTCACATCCAGTGAGATCTTCCCCCATTTCATTCGTGTCACCTTATGTGATAGATTGTCAGGAGCAAAACCCCTCATGCAATTTCACATTTGGTCAAACAGGATTGTCAAATTTTGGATTTCTTGTTTTTTCGGCCGATATTGCCCCTTTCATCTCCAACTCCGGCCGGGTGAGTCATTTCTCAATTCCTTCCTTTACGAGCTTCTTGATGCGGGCATCCCTACGACCAGTTCTATCATCTCGACGACCAGATCGGTTTGGGTACATGGGGACAAGCTGAAGTCTGTCGCAAGACGAGCCAGAAGGAAGTGAGGCCCACGACCACCCCAGTTGGCTCACGACCACCACCAGGTCGTCTACGACCACGTCCAGGTGGCCCACAACCGCTTCCATGACCACCTAGGAGGTCTCCTCAGGACCTCCCCAGGACCTCCTCAGGACCTCCCTCTAGGACCTTCCCAGGACCTCCTCGGGACCTTCCTAGGACCTCCCCAGGACATCCCTCTAGGACTTCCCCAGGACCTCCCTCCATGACCTCCCTAGGACCTCCTCAGGACTTCCTTCCAGGACCTCCCCAGGTCCTCCTCAGGATCTAGATAAGTTATAGTATATATCTTTTAGATGGAGTCGGTTGTAATCTTTCCATAACTGTATTAGGAAAGAATCTGTATAATACGTGAGTTAGAGATAGAATCGGCATTAAGCCGTGTGTGAGTCGGCCGCACCCTTAGGTGCCAATATGAGGCCAGGGCTTTGCCCATTGTAAAGGGAAGAAGAATTTTGGAAGAAATACAGAAAAGTCACGGCGACTTTGTGGCGCATATCGTGCGTGTTGTTGAGGTTTTCCCATCTAGGGTTTGTTGAGGTTGGAGCAAGGCATGAACACCTCGTTCTTGAGATTGCCTACCGAATCTACACGATTCAACTCGTCTAATTCGTGATCTTTGCTGCTCATGGTTTAGAGAGGCTTCGAGTTCATGCTTCTAATCGTCTTTGTGATTGATTAGTGCGTGGCTATCTGGATATCCATCTACACTGTGACGTGGTCGAAGGAGCTGCTGCTGTCTTCATCACCGCAAGGTTCAAGGATAGTTGAACCCCAGCCGCAAGAAGGACTACCTCCGCTGTTTGTACCATGAAAGATCGGGCAACATCTACGCATCAGCTAGTTTACTAGTTGAGCCGTATCAGGTGGTATCAGAGCGCCAAGTTGATCGTGGTACGGAAATTTTTTTCTTGCTGCTTTCAGGATGTCAGGAGTGAGCCAAAGGGGTTCGAGTGGTTACCCCAGCGACGACTTGGGAGAACCGATCGATGATGACTTGCCACTCGCAGTACGAGCACGATTCAAGGTGATCCCCGAACACATCAAGTGCCGCGAGGACGTCATCCGTGCTAATTTCGATGGAAGCATCAACGGGGTGAATATGAGGATCAACGAAGTGCAAACTTCATTGAATGATCACATGACGGAGGGCTTCAACAATTTGGTCATTTCTCTTCGTTACTTGGAGGAGAGATTACTGCCACCGGAAGGGGCCGGCGCCCTGCATCAGGATCCAAACTTGGTACGACGAGCGCAGTAGCATGACGACGCTCGTTACTATGGTTGTAATGATGAGGACATGTCCGATGGCTGTTGAGGCTACCCACGACTACCACGACATGATTATTTTGATCGCCGACCTACTGCACATGGAGGACACCGCGAAGGTGGTGTGCAACGCGAGGATGATGGTATTGGCCGAATCAAAATCACTATACTGGCATTCAAAGGCAGAGCTAAACCTGAAGCTTATCTGGAGTGGGAGATGCGTGTCAATCAAATCTTCGACAACCATAACTACTCCGAAGACAAGAAGGTTCGTGATGCTTCAATTGAGTTCATCGAATACAGTGTTATTTGGTGGGATCAATTGAACCGTGCAGGAGATCATCCACACACTTGGGAGGGGATGAAACAAGTCATGATGACTAGATTTGTTCCAGCGTACTATACCAAGACGCTGCATACAAAGCTACGTCGTCTATCTCAAGGCTCCAAATCTGTGGATGAGTATTATCAAGAGATGCAAGTGCACATGATCTGTACTAGTGTTTGCGAGTCCGCTAAAGCTACAATGACACGCTTCTTTGAAGGACTGAACGACGACGTGCGGAATCGTGTTGACTTGATGCCGTATAACACCGTACAAGAACATCACGAAGCAGCTGAGCGTGCTGAACAATGGGTGAGGGACAACCATTCAAAGGTTGGCCGCACCAATCCATCGAGTTCGAGGTGTCCAATTCAGCAAGATGGTGATGGTGGTTCAAGTTCTAAGCTGGTTGCACCCACTAATCCGATGTGAGTACAACTTAAAGAAGCATCCAAGGCAGTCAGTACAGCAAGCAAGGAGGCATCTAGATCTGATTCTAGTGCTTTCTCAATTGCTTGAACACGAGATATTGAATGCTACAAGTGCAAGGGCAGAGAGCATATGAAGAAAGATTGCCCAAATTCAAGACAAGTGCTACTCGTACAAAACAGATATGCATCGGAGAGTGATAGCGACGACGCTGATCATGCGAAAGAGCAATCTGAGGATTCCGACATTGAAGTGGTGTATTTGTGAACCTGAAGTCGACGTATCTTTGATGACTCACAAGGTGAATATTGACAATACACTGATCGTCGAGAAGGGGTAGCGACGTGGTGTATTTCAAACCCAATGCATGATCCAGGGCAAATGGTGCAAGCTGATGATCGATGGAGGAAGCTACAATAATGTGATCAGTAAGGACATGGTTGATGCGCTCTCATTAATCACATGGTGTCATCCTAAGCCATACTATATGCAATGGCTTCACAATGTTGGTAAGCTAAAAGTTACACATAAAGTTTCAGTACCGTTTTCAATTGATGGCTATGACGACAAGGTGGACTGCGACATCGTGACTATGCACGTATGTCACATATTGTTGGGGCGTCCATGGTAGTTTGATCGCAATGTTACACACCGAGGGAGAGCTAATCGATTCACATTGATGCATAGAGGTGTGTTCCATTTTTTGCTACCAAAGAAAGATGAGGGGATCCATTCTGATATTGTCATAACGAGCAAGGATCTTTTGAAGAATACCCCAAAACCGAGGACGGTTTCGCTTGAAGGGGGAGGGGATGATGCGGGCATCCCTACAACCAGTTTTGTCATCCCGACGACCAGTTCTATTCGGGTACATGGGGACAAGCTGAAGTCTGTCGTAAGACGAGCCAGAAGGAAGCGAGGCCCACGACCACCCCTAGTTGGCCCATGACCACCCCTAGGTGGCCCACGACCGCTTGCACGACCACCCAGGAGGTCTCCTCAGGACCTCCCCAGGACCTTCTCAGGACCTCCCTAGGTCCTCCTCGGGACCTTCCCAGGACATTCCTCTAGGACTTCCCCAGGACCTCCCTCCAGGACCTCCCCCTAGGACCTCCCCAGGTCCTCATCAGGATCTAGATAAGTTATAGTATATATCTTTTAGATAGAGTCGGTTGTAATCTTTCCATAACTGTATTAGTAAAGAATCTATACGATATGCGAGTTAGAGATAGAATCAGCATTAAGCCGTGTGTGAGTCGGCCGCACCCTTAGGTGCCAATATAAGGCCAGGGCTTTGCCCATTGTAAAGGGGAGAAGAATTTTGGAAGAAATACAGAAAAATCATGGCGACTTTGTGGCACATATCGTGCGTGTTGTTGAGGTTTTCCCATCTAGGGTTTGTTGAGGTCGGAGCAAGGAAAGAACGCGTTGTTCTTAAGATTACCTACCGAATCTACATGATTCAAGTCGTCTAATTCGTGATCTTTGCTGCTCACGATTTAGAGAGGCTTCGAGTTCATGCTTCTAATCGTCTTTGTGATTGATTAGTGCGTGGCTATCTAGATATTGTAACACCCCAGCTCAACATTGAGCCTGGAATGCTACTAGAATAAAATTAAACTAAACTAAACTAAGACCATTTACCAAATTTTTCAGCAGAACCTCCTTTGTATACTTTCATATACCGAGGTTTCAACAGTTAAAGATAACATTATCAATAATCTAGTATCCAAATTCATTCAACATGCAAGATAGTCTATTCTGTTAAAGCAATGATAAGAATAATCCCAAATAGCTAATCTCATTATTACAGATAAGCCAAAGCATTCAACGAAACTATAAGTGAAGCTCAACAGTTTGCTTATTTAAAGAATATAAACTAAATGATGTTCTTTCTTTAGGATGAATGGAAGTGAGTGCAACTCAACCAAAACTACTCCCTTCCATTCATGCCGATCTTGCTTGTGGTACCTAAAAACACAACAAAGCAAGAGTGAGCCCAAAGACTCAAAGAAGTATCACCAAGAAAAACTAAAATCACAGTATAGCATCAACAATCCAAAAGAAGCATTACACTAAAGATAATTCTCATGCTTATGTAATGCGATCATGCAATGCACCTTTCAATCTTTATCTCTTTTCGCATTTTACCGGTAATGCGAGGTATACAACCGTCGATGTATACCCATGCCTGTGCCCTCTGGCACAGGGACCAAGAGCCTATACTCCATGAGTATACGGACCATTGCCCATCATCTTCATGATGGGGACCTCTACTCAATGCCTACGTTCCACGAACGTGGGGACCACAAGCCCGTCATTTGCATGACAGGGACCTCAACTGTATGTACTTGGTCACCACGTGACCAAGTCTCAGATATGCTTTCAACATGCGTATGTACTATGATCCTATCTTCCATACATAACAATCAACAAGTACATACCACAACTACAGATCCCAAATAACACGTAAGGCATAATCAACATAGATAGGAAAGCTTTAACCATAACATGCATTCACCATGGTCTATTCAAATTCATCACACTATCATGCATGTATGACAAGTACTATTCAAACGCAAATAATCCTAACAATCAATCATCATTATGCTACGATCAAGATACTTGCCTCAACCGTGCGAAAACGGCAGATGCGAAGAGGGCGCTGCCCCTGGGTCCAATCCCTCACCTGAACATAATTATGAATCAAGCTAAGATAACCATGCTGGACCCAAGACATATATAATAGCTCAAACGAAAAAGCCAAACTCTCAAGTGCCTTCCTAACGTCCCACATCTAATGACCAATCTGTTCCCCCTGTGGACAGTCCACTCCCAAAATTCATAACTTTCACTACAGGGGTCCAAATAAGGTGTTATAGGACTTTCTGGAAATATAATTAAATTTCCCAACTAAACCTAGTTGAGTGGCCCTTCTGAATCGGCCATCTAATACCCCTATCAAGCCAAATTAAAACACATCAATTTTCACGTCGGGTTCTCTGGACAGTACACTAAAACCACCATAACTTTTGCTACGAAAGTCCAAATAATACGTTCTTTAGCTTTATGGAAAGCTATGGAGATTACCCACATTTTGCGTTATATCAAGATCCTCTAATTTCGTCTTTAACTAATGGCTTAACCCAGGTTTCTATAATCTGTCTGGATGTTGACAGTTTATCAGGACAGCGACACTAAACAATTCATATCTCCCTGACCGTTAATCGGATTTGGGCGTTCTTGGCGGCCACGTAAAGCTAAGGACATGACCCAGATATCTCTAAGAGAGTGGATCCACAGATTCTGCTTCTAAATACACAAAACCACCGTTCAAAATTCTGGACAGAATGGGATCTAAACAACCGATCTACTAACGAATTCAAAGACGCCTTAAATTGAAACATACAACGAGGATGATCTTCGTTACCCTTGAAGAATTGCTGTAGATCGCGATGAAGCCCGTGAACCTTTCCCTTCCCTCTCTTCTTCTTCCCTTCCCTTTTCCTCTCTTCTTCTCCCTTCTTCTTCCTCTCCTTTCTTTCTCTTCTTCTTCCTTCTCTTGGTAGAGCAGTAGGGAGGGGTGGCTGCTACAGTACCACGTGCTACAGTGCAGCGCGGTACTGTAGCAGATGCTAGGGTTTTGGGAAAAGACACCCCCTCTTGATTCCACTAAAAAGGCCGGCGCATATGGCTAGAACGCCTTGGGCCGAAAGCCTAAGGTCCAATCCTCCCTCAATAGATTCTGAATTTTTTTAGTAATTTTCCTCTCTAATTTAATGTTGTTCTCTCTAAACTTTATTGCATTCACTTGAATATTCGGGATATTACAAAAACCCCCTCTAATCCTCTGTTAAATTCTTTTCTATTTGGTCCTTCTCCCCAATTTAAATATTCTCTCGCGAATACTCTTTCGAACCCATCTGGGGTATTACATTCTACCCCCTTAAACAGAATTCGACCCCGAATTCTAACCACGCTTATCATCAAAGGTTAATCACAGCTAAAACTTACTAACATTACCACATACCTGCTGTGAGTAATTCCGGATATCGCTCGCGCATGCAAGTCTGCAATTCCCAAGTCGCTTTTCCCTTTAGACTTATGGGACCACCGCACCTTGATGCAACTGATGTGCTACACCTCATCATGAGTACCATCCTAACCAAAACCACTCAACGGACAGGACTCGAAGATGCGGTAAATGCTCGATGGTCAACGGTTCTTATGAAATCTCACACTCCAAATACCTCAAGCATTCTCTCAACACCAGTTCGTCCAAAACATTATATACCCCGCTCCAAGACTCGAGACGGTTCTAGCGAATTACTATCGTCCAAAACCCCCCGCAACTTCCAGAACAACCAAATATACTCTGGGCTATCTATCTCTTCGGGATCAAACCACATAGCTTGTACGTAAACATATGGAACTCTTGTTCCATCTTTCAGTCAATCTCTTCATCATAACAAGGACATCCTCCATTAAGCAGGGACGCGCAACCCAACTTATTTTAATCAAACTTTAATAATCAGATTCAACTGAAAACAAGGATTCATAATGCAATTCCAACTTTCCTCCCAAAATACTCAAATCCAAAATAAGAGATTCTTCACAAAAACCTTCCATCCTTCCAACTCGGCAGTTTGCAACTAACCACCACATAAGCCAAAAGTGGATTCGCTCGAATGCCCAAATCAAATACTTCATTTATATTCCTGAATCGGACAGAACCACCTTATCAACATAAGTCAATTCAAATTGTACATGATCTCCATCATAAAAATCCAACTCAAACAAGAACCAATAGTGCACTTCTCTACTCGAGAAAATATTCTTTTCTCAGATGTTCTTTTAGGAAATAAACCCTTTCCCAAATCATGGGTGTCTAGAATTATCACACTAACTCCTTCTACTCAACCGACAATCCCAAAACGATCCTCAAACCGAAAGAACAACCATACTTATTTAAAGGGACTCTACTAATCCACAAAAGGATTCTCTAGTCCACTCCTATACCAACGGAATTATTTTGACAAATGGTTTCCGACACCTCAATAAAGATTTTTCACCCACAACCACATCATCTTAATCTGTTAAAGATAAATCAACTTCAAATTCTTAGCACACATACTCATTTACTTTACCCAAAGTATTCTATTAAAGATCAACACACTATTCAAAATTCGCTTCTGTTCATCTACCTCTACACAAGATATTGGGTCTCTGAGTTCCTAGCATAAAAATGCAAAGTCCAAATTCAACCTCCAAGTCTCCTACCATGAATTTCTGGTATAATTGATAGGAAATCCTCAAATTCATTTACTAAAATTTCACACAACTCAACAATAACTTCAGTCATTAATATCAACATTCCTCACTAATCAAGTAACCGCCCTAAGGCGATTTATTTCACCAATCTTAGACATTCTCTAATCCACATAAATCCAATTCAGTTACACAACCACAATATACCCGTTCGCAATACCCTAACTGGTTGACCAAGATTCAAACATACTCAATCACTAACGTCAATAAATAAATATATTCTTTGACCAAGATATCCTTAGAGATAATTTAACTCCCATAGGGTTACTCACTGAGACCGAGTCATACTTGACAATAGTTCAATAATTCCTGCTATCCCATTAATTATCATGACACATAGGTTTCTCCACACCGCTACTCTCATTAAACTTCACCACCACAACTCTTCTACACAATCTTACTAAGTATCCAATTGCGATACTCTAATAAGTTTATCAAGAGTCCATACTTTCGATAATCTCAACATGGACAAAGGTTACTGGATCATAATTCGCCATAGGTTCCTCTAGTTGTAACACTAATCAATTTTATCTCATCGACAAACATTCCATTTGAATAGAATTCTCTCCAGGTGTTATAGGTTAAAACCAATTCACTTTCTACTGCTCTTCAATTAGCTTGGTCCCCAAAAATATCACCACTATCATATACTTGTCCACCACCAACTAGTCGCCATATTACACTTTATAAGACTCGGCAACACAAGTTGGTTAATTCCTTTCTAAAAAAGGAAGAGAGAAACTAATACAAGATTCAACACACATGAAAACATTGCTCCTCGGAGTGAGCACGAGACCAAGAGAAACCGTCGAATAGAAATGATCTCTAAAAACAAAAGTCGAAACCACAGTTGAGGGCACATGTCCCACAGGAAGGAAATTTCAACTTCCATAAATCATGATAAAACATGGCTATTGAAACTCAAGAAACTCTTAAGCTGTAATGACAGAAAAGTTGCGGATTACAACTCTTAACTCCAACCTCAACTACTTATGGTACACATTTTTCGTTAACAAAGAAAATAATTTTCTTTGATTACAACATTACTTGCCAACCCAAACAAGGAATGCCTTTAAAACTAAATCACATTAATCACTTAAGAACCAAATAGAACCTTCCAATACGTCACACTGCTCAAACTAATTTCATCTACTACATAAATCATGAACTCTCAAAAGATCACGAATGCATAACTCCAAATATTTCGTTTAATCCATATTAGGAAAAGCAATCAACTACTTTCTCGCTAGAAGAATCATCACAACTCCAACGCGTCACAATCTGTAGACCATATTACTAACATCAAGAATAATTCACTCTTAACAAGGTTCGTTATCGTCAACTCTTCCTTTATAAAGTCCCCAAAAGCTTACCAAACCGTTACATACCACTTTATCATCTCATCCTCAATGGAGAGTATACCAAATTCTTACCACCTCACTATAACAAGCACTTTATTTTTTTAGAGGGAACCTACTACCCAATTTAAAAGGTTATACCAAAACCCTTTCATCAAAGGCATACTGTTATCCGATAATTTCACCATCATGCAAACACAGGTCACCTATTAAATCACATCATAAACCATTGATGATTATTCAATCATGGACACAATTGATGGTCCTTTCTCTATTTGTTTTCCCACGAGCAAAAGTAAGATCATCAAATAATCAATTAAAGAAAATTCAATATTATTGTGAGACCCCGACGTTTATTAGGCTCATAATACTTAGTCATCCGATTGACCCTAGTATTATCAACCAAATAAACCCCGGTCTCGAGAGATGTATACTTCCCAGAATGCAGTATACATACCTCACAACAAAAGAATGTATCAATTCCATACAACACATAGAACATAAGCAACAAACCAGAAGTTAACATTAAGATGGAATAGATATTACAAAAGAGAGGCCCTTAGGCCAAATAACAATAATTACAAAAGATAACAGCGGAAGCAAAAGTGCCATAAAGATAGCCCAAAATAAGAGCCAACCAGTGTGCCTTTAGCCCACAAGGCAACTGACAGGACCGCCAAGCTAGTCGCTCTCCCAACCACGCACAACTTCATAAAAGTAAAGCCCTTTGGGCTCTACCTCCTCTGCAACAAAGTTGTTAAGCAAAGCAAATGAGTACAATAAATTGTTTATTGTACTGCAAGACCGACGTGTAAGATAACAGAACTATAATTTAGCTACATGCAAGCTTTATTTAAGTGGATGAGGCTTTGGACTCATTTTAGCATAAAGCAACATTTATTTGCAATAACATAGTAGATTGAAAGCAATTTGGCAAAGCATTTTTAAATGTTGAAGTAACAACGCGATAATAACATAGTAACAACAACAAGAACAGATCCCGAAGTGACTAACCCAAGTCACCACAACAATAGCATGAACTCCCCGTTCATACCAACCATGTCAAGTTTTAATTAAAGGTTGTAGTCTAGTCTTGAACGACCTTACCAAGCATGTCCATAACCTAGGGCGAGGCTATTGAATAGTTTTATCCCTGCAGGGTGTACCACTGCATCCACACGTCGAGACCGCCTTTCCATTAGGCACACTACCTTTGGTATGCTTGGCACGCCAAGTCCTACGAGACATTTCCAGTGGACAATGCTAATTCGAGTCGCACAACCCACGGGAGAAGGAGACATCACACAACCTTCCAGGAAGCTAATGCTCCTCCCACATCACACACACATTTTATCTTTAAAACACACCAACCGGCGACCCCAATTAACACCGCCCAAAGTACTTAGTCAAGAGGGTTCCATATGCCCTCGTGTGGTTAGTCATAAAATCGCTGGCTTAGTGACCCAAGTACTCGGTCCTTAGGGACCCGGGCATACCACCACATCCAAAAACCACGCCATCCATCCAATATGCCCAAGTCTAAATCAATCTTTTATTTTCAGTTTTGATTTTACAAATTAATCAAAGCACAAGTGCTGGACATATAGGAGTAATAATCAGTTTTGAGTGATCAAGACCATCGACTAAGTCGATGATCGCCCATTTCTACCGAAAACTAAGCATGTCTAAGCAATTTAAATCGAAACTACTAAGTGATAGGAGCTCATCCAACGAGCTCCCACCACAGCAAATAACCTAGGCTCATGGTAGTAGAGGATAAACAATTCCTACAGATTATGCAACTATAGGCTTGCTAGCGACATTTAACACAAAGTAGCATGCATACATAGAAGTAAAACGATATATTAAGCTTTAAAGTAATGGGACAATGATGGAAATGATCAAACTGCTTGCCTTGTTGCTGGTGGTCACTTTGTTGCGGAGGGTCACTCTCGGGATCACCACAAATGTCGAAGCCTAACGGAAAAGCGAGAAAGAACCGATAAGAACGACGAAACACAACAAAGACAGCACAACAAACGAACTCCAAATTTTCTGAATTTTCTACAGCAGCAAGAGGGTGATTTTTAGGGAATATTGCAACAAGAACCAATTGATTTGGATTCTCAATGCAAAAGTTATGAGCAAAACAATTCTGCTCAGCCCCTAAAATACCAAACTGCACTATTCACTAATTTAATTATGAGGCAACATTTTCTAGAACAGCAGCGAAGCTGAAATTTTTACTGTAAAACCAGCACCTCATGAGATGAATAACACAATTGAGTTCATCTCATTTGGAGCTATATTGCACTCTCTACAAATTTTCAAAAACAAGAACTTGAACAAAATTATAATGCACAAGTCCTCATTTTCCTAGCAGCAACATGCTCAAAACTAATTTTCACAGTGAGTTCACTAAGAGAGGAAACCAACAAAGTTTGTCTCACCCAAAAATAATCTATAGAGCATTAGTTATGTATTTTACAAGTTAAGCATTGATTTAAGTGCACATTTTAAAGTTGGTTTTAAAATCTAATGGCAAACTGTGCTCTGGAGCTGAACTCAACTTACAATCATTTTTGGATTAAAGTCAAGTTCAAAACAGAGCCAACACAATTTGAATGACCTCATTTGGAATTAAAATGAAAGAGATATGAAATTCTAAAGTCTATACCTTATTTCAATTTAACTAAGACCTCACTGGAATTTCTAAAACTCACAAGGGCGTGGGAGGACGTGAGCCACAGATCTTAAATCCAACGGCTCAAGATCTCCCAGGAGAACATCACACACGCCAGACGTGAAGGTCCAGAGGTCTGGACCTCTTAGCAACCCACATGCGCGAGGTGAGGGAGGTCGTGGCCGTAGATGGGAAATCAACGGACCACAACATGGAAAGGAGGTCGGAGCGGACCAGATCTAAAGGGAGGTCCTCAACGGTGAGATCTTCCAAAGGAAGATCTAAACTATCAAGATCTCCCCAAGGAAGATCTGCATCGTCAAGACCTCACAGGGGAGGTCCTGGACGGTCCAGATGTTCCAAGGAGGTCCTCGATGGTTCAGATCGTCCGAGGGAGGACCTTGACGGTCAAGATCTACCCCGGGGAGGTCATGAACGGCTGAGATAACCTAGGGGAGGTCCTAAGGGAGGTCCTAACGTCACAGACCTCCAGGGAGGTCTGGACGGCCACGATTGCGCGAGGGGAGGTCTTGGACGCTCCAGATCTCCTCGGAGGAGGTCTGGACGTCTCAGACCCAGCGCCTTAACTCGCGCACGCACTTGGACATGAATAAATGCGCACGGGACCATGAGGAGGTCCGCGCGAGGGAGGTTTTAAATGCGCACAAGAGACAGGTTAATGGCATTTAACGCTAACCCCATGATTGCAATGATTGGGCATTTAAAACGGTGAATTTATGTCCTAAAAACGACAATGACACGCTCGGGACGTCCGACAAAATCCCGGCGTGAAGAAGTGATCTCGCCGGCGATGTAGAGCCCGGCGGCGAGATCCAACGATACCGTTGGGTCCGCAATAACCGTGCGCACCCAATGGTCCTTCTCTCAACGGCGGCGACGGCCTTGAAGGCCGTCGAGCCGGAGAGGTCAAAAGATGACCATCACGGCCAAACGACAAAATGCAAAATGGAGCTCCGCGCGACAATCAGCGTGTGCCAAAACTAAAGCTCCGCGACATGCATTCAGCGGGTGCCAGCAACTAAAGGACTAACAGGAGGTACGGAGGTCCTAAGGTCTTTGCCGGGAGGTCGTGGAGGTGATGACCGGAGTTGGGGAAGACAACGAAGCTTCGCAGCTCACGGCACCAGCTCCAAGCTCAGCTTTGTCCACCTCTGAAAAACGCCCAAACAAAATAAGTTAGGGTTATTCCAGGAGGTTTGGGGAGCAAGAGTGAGCAAGGTTTGAAAGAGGAGCCACTTTGGAACTCTGAGCTCCGAGAAGCTCCAAGGACTTCAACAATGGCAGCCACTAGAGAGGAGGTGAGTGAGTTAGGAGCTCAGCCACGCACAAGATGCAAGGCTGAGATCGGTTGTGTGCAAAGGAAGCCAAGGGAGGATCCCCAGGGTGACTTATAGCCTGAGTGAAGGTTATGAACTGGGGCTAAGCTCCATGGTGAGCTTAGCCCACGGGTTGGTCCATGGGTGGACAAGACATAAAGGTTGACAAGAGGCGCAGGGTGGCTTGACTGAAAGCGGAAAGTCGACTGCATTAAATCTTGGTCGACAAAGAGTCATTAAAGGTGCAGAGGCCTGGTGTGCATTAACTCCACCGCTCAGAGCACGCATGCGCGCCAGAGGAAGGAGAAGAACAGGGGAGGTCCTTATGACCGTTGGATAAGACCTGGGGAGGTCCTAACCATCGGATCAATTTTGAATCGTTATGTTTTAAGTGGCCGGGAGGAGGTCCCACCACACGATCAAGGATGGGAGGTCGTGGCCCTCCGATTTTTAATCGCAAAAACGCACGTGAGGAAAAGGGACAGAGGTCCAAAGCGTTGGATCTCCATCCAGCAGTCGCGGACCTCCGGTGAGGACTTAACTGCACGCGATCAAAAAGACATGAGGGGAGGTCATGGCCTTTGGATTTAGATCCAAGGGCACAGACCTGATGGGGAGGTCCGATATGATGCGCAACAGGCAAGGGAGGTCAGGACCGTTAGATTTAG
Source organism: Phyllostachys edulis (assembly GCA_036346405.1). Taxonomy (NCBI): domain Eukaryota; kingdom Viridiplantae; phylum Streptophyta; class Magnoliopsida; order Poales; family Poaceae; genus Phyllostachys; species Phyllostachys edulis. The sequence continues at coordinate 27,362,448 of CM070568.1, read as the reverse complement.
ATCTAAGGGTTCCGATCAAAAGAGGTGGAGGTCTGAGCTTGCAACGCACAAGGGAGGTCATGGCCTTTAGATTTAGATCTAAGGGCTACGATCTCACGTCTTGTTGGGAGGTCTCAGTGCGCATGAGACAAAGGAGGTCGTGGACCGTAGATTTTAATCTAACGGTGCACAACAAAAGATGGGGAGGTTGTGAGTGCTTGATAACACGGGAGGTCGTGAGTGTTGGATCGATCCAACGGCCACGACCTTGGTTAGGTGGGAGGTTTGTTTAGTTTAACGGTGAGGGAGGAGGTCGGGGCCATGGATCTTGGATCCAAGGGCGTGACCTCACGAGGTGGGATGACCTGACCGAGTATGTTGAGGAGGAGGTCGTGGTGTTGGATTTGATCCAAGCGGCTCGACCTCAACAAATGGGATGACCTCATTGCGATGGTTTACTGACTCGAGGAGGTCTTTGAGGTTTAACACAGGGAGGTCATGACCATGGATCAGCGATCCAACGGCAATGACCTCATGAGGTGGGGAGGTCCTTGCGGTGTTGACCGCGGAGGAGGTAGTGGCGGTTGGATGTAAATCCAACGGCTGCGACCTGATCAAGGTGGAGATGGGGTCTGCTGAGGTGCAGACATGGTTGGGCTGGACCAACTTTGAATATGGCTAGCCCAAGGAGCAGTGTAGGCTTTTAAATTTAGTTTTTAACAATTTGAAACTTAGCAGAATTATTTGAGATAGCAAATGAACTCCAAATTTGATGAAATTTTAACTGGAGCTTGCTGACAATGAGATCAACCTTGCATAAAATTTCCAGAGGTTATTATGCAATGCATTTTTCTCAGGAAATTCATGAAGGTTGTTTAAAGGATTGTGTTGCCTCCAAAAATTATCAACAAGTGTTATAACTCATGATATTTTTCAGAGGGGTCCCATATCAGTTTTGGGACCAAGGAAAATATATTCCAAATATTTGACACAAGATTTAAGATAATTGGAGAATGAGTTTGATTATTGGTCAACAAGAGCTTTGTGTTTTTGAATTACACAACTCTTGGACAATAATTACATAAGATTTTAGGGTTTTTCAAGATGTGAGAAAAAGTTTTAATTTCTACACATATAATTATACTTGATTAACCCTAATTATACATTTGGGATGTTACAATTATCATCTACTAAGACAACTGTCGAACACATCTTTACATTTCCCTTCCTGCACAGTTATATTAATCCATTGAGACAAAATAATCCAACAAGTTTAGCAAACTAAACAATTCTAATGATCAACCATTTCATCAATATTCCACACTTCTTAATAACTCTATTGATTCCAATTAAGTTTAGCTATACCTATAATCATAGGTCATCAAAAACTACTACAAGACACTTTCAAGTTAATCAATTTTTCTTTCAAGGATCTTAGTTAAGATCGATCATGCACACGCTACAGACTCAACCTGATAATCCATATCATATCCATTAATTGCTTTGATTATAACCTCTCACTTAACCAAGACAAAACATCGTTAAAGGGTTTAACATCTTATTTCATAAAAGAGAACCATTAATCTTCAACACTCAAAATACCCAAGAGAGATACATTGAGTCAAAGCCTCCACGTACTAAAGAACTTGCAAAAGGAAACTTTCATTAACCAAAATCATCAAGCGAATAAATGGGTCATGTTTTCCAATGAGAAAGGCAAAACTCCAATATAAAGGTCAAACTTGACAATCGACCAAGTTCACCAGCCGCAAGAATAACTCGTCGGTTGGGAAAACAATGATGGCTTTACGGGATAAATTAAGCAAATGCAAACACACCAACTTTTTTCAAAGCAACCCATCAACCACAATGAACTAATAACACAAGAGAAACTCATCAATCACAACTGGATAAGAGTTGACCAAATTCAATTTCAAAGAAGAGAACAACTCTTTTGAAAATACTCACTATCAACACCTATACTAAGATATCCAAGGTAACCACTTCCCTATTCTCAAACGCGAACGGTGGTGTAACCTGGTAAAGCCCAGGTCCACAACCACGACCTCAACCTCTCAACATGGGTTATTCCCACACATAATAATCATATAATCAATTTACGAGCAATCATACTCAATTCATATCAGCAATCATCAATATGTTATAGCGGAAACGTAAATGCAATGCTTTGCCCATTCCCATCCTCTCGTGCACCAAAGGTGTCAAAATTTTAAGTTGATAAGACATTAGCAAATTTTAATTAATCTATTCACCACGGACCTAAAGTCCGCTCGATACTAATCAGAATAACACCTGACTCAACATTGAGCCTGGAATGCTACTAGAATAAAATTAAACTAAACTAAACTAAGACCATTTACCAAATTTTTCAGCAGAACCTCCTTTGTATACTTTCATATACCGAGGTTTCAACAGTTAAAGATAACATTATCAATAATCTAGTATCCAAATTCATTCAACATGCAAGATAGTCTATTCTGTTAAAGCAATGATAAGAATAATCCCAAATAGCTAATCTCATTATTACAGATAAGCCAAAGCATTCAACGAAACTATAAGTGAAGCTCAACAGTTTGCTTATTTAAAGAATATAAACTAAATGATGTTCTTTCTTTAGGATGAATGGAAGTGAGTGCAACTCAACCAAAACTACTCCCTTCCATTCATGCCGATCTTGCTTGTGGTACCTAAAAACACAACAAAGCAAGAGTGAGCCCAAAGACTCAGCAAGTATCACCAAGAAAAACTAAAATCACAGTATAGCATCAACAATCCAAAAGAAGCATTACACTAAAGATAATTCTCATGCTTATGTAATGCGATCATGCAATGCACCTTTCAATCTTTATCTCTTTTCGCATTTTACCGGTAATGCGAGGTATACAACCGTCGATGTATACCCATGCCTGTGCCCTCTGGCACAGGGACCAAGAGCCTATACTCCATGAGTATACGGACCATTGCCCATCATCTTCATGATGGGGACCTCTACTCAATGCCTACGCTCCACTTAACGGGGATTACTAAGCCCGCCATTTGCATGACAGGACCTCAATCAGATGTACTTGGTCACCACGTGACCAAGTCTCAGATATCTTTCAACATGCGTATGTACTATGATCCTATCTTCCATACATAACAATCAACAAGTACATACCACAACTCACAGATCCCAAATAACACGTAAGGCATAATCAACATAGATAGGAAAGCTTTAACCATAACATGCATTCACCATGGTCTATTCAAATTCATCACACTATCATGCATGTATGACAAGTACTATTCAAACGCAAATAATCCTAACAATCAATCATCATTATGCTACGATCAAGATACTTGCCTCAACCGTGCGAAAACGGCAGATGCGAAGAGGGCGCTGCCCCTGGGTCCAATCCCTCACCTGAACATAATTATGAATCAAGCTAAGATAACCATGCTGGACCCAAGACATATATAATAGCTCAAACGAAAAAGCCAAACTCTCAAGTGCCTTCCTAACGTCCCACATCTAATGACCAATCTGTTCCCCCTGTGGACAGTCCACTCCCAAAATTCATAACTTTCACTACAGGGGTCCAAATAAGGTGTTATAGGACTTTCTGGAAATATAATTAAATTTCCCAACTAAACCTAGTTGAGTGGCCCTTCTGAATCGGCCATCTAATACCCCTATCAAGCCAAATTAAAACACATCAATTTTCACGTCGGGTTCTCTGGACAGTACACTAAAACCACCATAACTTTTGCTACGAAAGTCCAAATAATACGTTCTTTAGCTTTATGGAAAGCTATGGAGATTACCCACATTTTGCGTTATATCAAGATCCTCTAATTTCGTCTTTAACTAATGGCTTAACCCAGGTTTCTATAATCTGTCTGGATGTTGACAGTTTATCAGGACAGCGACACTAAACAATTCATATCTCCCTGACCGTTAATCGGATTTGGGCGTTCTTGGCGGCCACGTAAAGCTAAGGACATGACCCAGATATCTCTAAGAGAGTGGATCCACAGATTCTGCTTCTAAATACACAAAAACCACCGTTCAAAATTCTGGACAGAATGGGATCTAAACAACCGATCTACTAACGAATTCAAAGACGCCTTAAATTCGAAACATACAACGAGGGATGATCTTCGTTACCCTTGAAGAATTGCTGTAGATCGCGATGAAGCCCGTGAACCTTTCCCTTCCCTCTCTTCTTCTTCCCTTCCCTTTTCCTCTCTTCTTCTCCCTTCTTCTTCCTCTCCTTTCTTTCTCTTCTTCTTCCTTCTCTTGGTAGAGCAGCAGGGAGGGGTGGCTACTACAGTACCGTGTGCTACAGTGCAGCGCGGTACTGTAGCAGATGCTAGGGTTTTGGGAAAAGGCACCCCCCTCTCTTGATTCCACTAAAAAGGCCGGCCCATATGGCTAGGACGCCTTAGGCCGAAAGCCTAAGGTCCAATCCTCCCTCAATAGATTCTAAATTTTTTTGAGTAATTTTCCTCTCCAATTTAATGTTGTTCTCTCTAAACTTTATTGTATTCACTTGAATATTCGGGATATTACAAAACCCCCTCTAATTCTCTGTTAAACTCTTTTTCTATTTGGTCCTTCTCCCCAATTTAAATATTCTCTCGCGAGTACTCTTTCGAACCCATCTGGGGTATTACAGATATCCATCTACACTATGACGTGGTCGAAGGAGCTGCTGCTGCCTTCATCACCACAAGGTTCAAGGAGAGTTGAACCCCAGCCGCAAGAAGGACTACCTCCGTTGTTTGTACTACGAAAGATCGGGCAACATCTATGCATCAGCTAGTTTACTAGTTGAGCCGTATTAGGTGGTATTAGAGCGCCAAGTTGATCGCGGTACGGAAATTTTTTTTCTTGCTGCTTTCAGGATGTCAGGTGCGAGCAGAAGGGTTTCGAGTGGTTACCCCAGTGACGACTTGGGAGAACCAATTGATGATGACTTGCCACTCGCAGTACGAGGACGATTCAAGGCGATCCCCGAACACATCAAGCGCCGCGAGGGCGTCATCCGTGCTAATTTTGTTGGAAGCATCAATGGGGTGAATACGAGGATCAACGAAGTGCAAACTTCATTGAATGATCGCATCACAGAGGGCTTCAACAATCTGGTCGTTTCTCTTCGTCGCTTGGAGGAGAGATTACTACCACTAGAAGGGGCCGGCGCCCGGCATCAGGCACCAAACTTGGTGCGACGAGCGCAGTCACATGACGACGCTCGTTACTATGGTGCTAATGATGATGACATGTACGATGGCCGTGGAGGCTACCCACGACCACCACGGCGTGATTATTTTGATCGCCAACCTGCTGCACATGGAGGACACCACGACGAAGGTATTGGCCGAATCAAAATCACTATACTGGCGTTCAAAGGCAGAGCTGAACCTGAAGCTTATCTGGAGTGGGAGATGCGTGTCAATCAAATCTTCAGCAACCATAACTACTCCGAAGACAAGAAAGTTCGTGCTGCTTCAATCGAGTTCACCGAATACGCTATTAGTTGGTGGGATCAATTGAACCATGTAGGAGATCATCTACACACATGGAAGGGGATGAAATAAGTCATGAGGACTAGATTTGTTCCAGTGTACTATACCAAGACACTACATACAATGCTACGTCGTCTATCTCAAGGCTCCAAGTCTGTGGATGAGTACTATCAAGAGATGCAAGTGCATATGATCCGTACTAGTGTTTGCGAGTCCACTAAAGCTACAATGACACGTTTCTTTGAAGGACGGAACGACGACGTGCGGAATCGTGTTGACTTGATGCAGTATAACACTGTACAAGAACTTCTTCGCCAAGCTGAGCGTGCTGAACAATGGGTGAGGGACAACGATTCAAATGTTGGCTGCACCACTCCATCGAGTTCGAGGCGTCCAATTCAGCAAGATGGTGACGGTGGTTCAAGTTCTAAGCCAGTTACAGCCACTAATCCTGTGGGAGTACAACTTAAAGAAGCATCCAAGGCAGTCAGTACATGTGGATATTGTTGGGCCATTGGTACACTACGATAGCTATAAATCAAAAATTTCTACCACGCAAACCAGGAAGCCAAGCAAGTAGATGATCACAGATCGTTACCACCAGACGCGCAGAGCAGCGGAAGAAGGGTTGGAGCAGCCTAGTCCAACGAAGAGCGCGTCGATGTAGTGGTCATAGTCGATCGTCCAGCGTCCTCGCGAGTCGATCGTCTCCTCCAGTAACTTCTGCAGTTCTTTGTGAAGATCGCGGATCGTCCTCAAGCGCAACAGTCGCAGTAGCGCCTCTACGGTATCCACACATCCTGAGAAGGAAGAACTATGCGCAGGTGTGCTAGCACCAAGTCGCACGGTAGAGCTCTTAGGAAGATGGCGGCTAGGGTTTCGGTGGTGATTCACGCTTTTTTTCCAACAGCCTCATGCATCTCCTTATATAGTGCTCGTGACGGATCCTATCCGAACACGTTTGTCGAATCGTATTCGTACTAGTTTGTTCCAACCCGTTAAGTGTGTGACCCTATAGGTTCATGCGTAATCGGTTGTGACCCTTTCCGATCACGAGTCATAGCGGCTCCTACCAGGACATAGCAATTCCTGAATACACACAAATTATATCGGACGAACCTTAATGCAATATGATCTACGACCAGGTCCTATCTCTATACGACTAGTTCGTATTTGGTCGCGACCAGTTCGTAATTCTTTACGACCAGGTTACGACCACTCTGTGACTACGTTCGACTAGTCTATGACCAGCTCGTATCTCCATATGACCAATCCGTAACTGTTCAAACTAAGTGACCTACTCGTGTATACTCCCTTTGCCTCGCGATGTCTGGTTGAACTCCAGGTGAGATGCTATGTTATCCATGGACTGTTCAATGCTTTCTCGACCGAGTGTTGGATAACTTCACGTGGTCGAACACTTCGACCACTAGTGGCATGGCCATGCACTTTCTTTATCCGATCACAACAAGGGGCCCAGAGACATCTCTCCTGTTATGTTAGGAGGGCAAATCCAGATCCGACCAATCACATTCCTCTGATGTTTCACAAAGATAGCCGAAAGCTACCTTTATAACTACCCGATTCACGGTGTAGCGTTTGGCAACTCCTAAGAGTGCTATTACACATGTAGGAAACCATGTTGATCTCAGGTCTAAGGATTATACATCATCATTGCTTGAGACCAGCTAACGACACATAGAATCATAACAATCTCAATAGTGTCTCAAGGTGGGTCTAATCCAACATCATGTTCTCTAACATGTGTCCATATTATTGGTTTGATATCTCCATATCCATGACCCGTGAAACATAGTCATCAACCAATACATATACTAGTCTATTCATATGTGTCCTCATATGTTTTCGACCAGGGATCGTATAAGAATAATTATCGCAGAAATATAGTCACATACTTGATAATCAATATTAACAATATTATTCTTGGAACAAGATAACATTTTATCCAATATTATGAACATAAGGAAATATAATCATCTCTATGATTGCCTCTAGGGCATATTTCCAACAGTCTCCCACTTGCACTAGAGTCAATCATTTATGTATCTAATACTGATAGCTCTTGTGTGTGCCTCATGCTTTGGCTGTCACTACTACAAAAAGGCTAATACTGGACGCCTCATCACAGACGGTTGACCAAAATCGTCGGTATTACATTCAATCACGCACGGTTTTGGTTTAGAGACCGCTCAGGCATCGGGCCGCGCTTAAAAACCGCTCAGGAAGAGGCAATATCACGACGGTTCATGTTGAAAATCGCTCAGGAAGTATCACGAGCGGTTTTGAACAAGAACCGCTCGTGATATTAATCAAGATTACGACGGTTTTAAAACACAACCGCTTAGGAGTAGCACGCACGGTTCAACACGAACCGCTCGTGATATTATTAGTATCTGAGCGGTTCTAACAATAACCGCTCGGATAATATCGCAAATCGGCGTGAGTTTCTTCATCGCCGGCGCGCTCGTTTGCCGCCAATCCGCCCGGCTCCCGATCGCTCTTCATCGCATCGATCCGCTTCGCCCTCGATGCGTCTCTTCGCCTCACGCCCGAATTTATTCCTTGTTTTATAAAAGGATCATCTCGCCATCCAAGATGATCATCCCCACATACTTATAAAAAAACAGAAATGGCTGCCTCTTCCTTGTCGCCGCATCGATGGCCTTCCGCCAAGACCGAACGAGCACCTCTCTCGGTGCACGTTGAACTGTCTTGCGGAAGAACACTGCTTGATCAACAAGTGTCTTCACCTCCGCTGCCCAGCAGAATTTGCCGGAGCGAGTTACGACCACCTTCCGCCGCCTTGACATCCTCCTCCGCCGTGTCTTCCGGTGATCTCCCACTTTCGGCGAAGTTTATCGCGTCATCGACATAGTCCTCCAAAACGACGTTGCACGCCCCAGAGGCTTGCCGCCACTTGGCTCAGGAATCGAGACGGCGGCGCATCGAGTCGACGGCCGAGACCCTCAAGCAAGGGAAGAGAGCCTATGGGCTCAATTCTTCTTGGTTCAATAGTCCGAGGGTCTTGGAGACACTCGAACGAAGCGCGTCAATGGGTGGACGATTTCGTGCTTCGTTCACGATGATCGAGAATCGTCCGATGCCGACACCGCCGCCTATGAAGTATTGCAGATGGAGATAGCACCTACCTTCGCCACTAGAAAAACCTTGTTTAATTATAGGTTTCGCTTTTTAATATAAACATGTAATTTCTTCATGTCATGTAAGTGTATATATATACTTGAAAAAAACCATTTCACGAGCGGTTCCATTATGGAACCGTCGTGATATGGGATATATCACGACGGTTCCATAATGGAACCGTCAGGATATGTCCCATATCACGCACGGCTCTATTATGGAACCGCTCGTGATATTCCTATATCACGGACGGTTCTATTATGGAACCGTCGTGATATTATCACCGACGGTTCCATAATAGAACCGCTCGATATAAGTCTCTTTATAAGTAGGAGCTAGCCCAGCTTGCCGCTAGGGTTTGCGCCTAACTCATCACTCCCGGCCGCCTTACTCTCGTCCGTTTCTGCCGCCGCCGACGCCGCCATTCTTCCTGTTGCCGACGGTTAGAGATCTGGTGACACCGCAAAAGACACTCAGACGATAAGAGTGTCTTTTGCAGCGTCACCATTGTGCCACAACCACGGTGACGCCCAAACTCGTCACTCCCCTCACTGCTAGGGTTTGCGCCCGCCCTAACTCCGCTCCTCCCCACCTCGACGCCGCCGCCGACCTGCCGCCGACGCCGCCGACCTTGTCGCCGACGCCGCCCGACCCGCTGCGCCTGCTAGGGAACCTGCCGGGCTTTGCTTTCCCCATCCTCCTCTATTCTCCTCTAGATCTGTTAGCTTAATGTCTTTTGTTGAGTTTGATTTTTATGCATGAACCTTAAGTTGTGTCCTCGATGTTTGTGTGATTTATGCAAGGTAAAGGAAATGGATGAGGGTTGTCTTTGGTGGTGGGGTCGCCACCATGGTTGCTTGTTGCACTAAGGTCCCTCTCTGTCTCTACCCCCTTGCTCTGTGATGAAAATGGCTAGCTAGTGCTCATGATGGATGCCGAGGGCTACTACTTGTGTGGTGGGTTTGGACACCCTTGGTCTTGTTCTCTTGTTGATGAACCGCTCAATGATGTTAGTAGTCTTATGCTGAAATTGAATTGATAATTAGTTCATATTAATAGTCATCTTGCTCGTGATGTAATGATGTAAATAGTCTTATGCTGAAATTGAATTGATAATTAGTTCATATTAATAGTCCTCTTGTGTGTGATGTAATGATGCCAATAGTCTTATGCTGAAATTGAATTGATAATTAGTTCATATTAATAGTCCCTTGCTCGTGATGTAATGATGTAAATAGTCCTATGCTGAAATTGAATTGATAATTAGTTCATATTAATAGTCCTCTTGCTGTGTGATGTAATGATGTCAATAGTCTTATGCTGAAATTGAATTGATAATTAGTTCATATTAATAGTCCCTTGCTCTGTGATGTAATGGTGTCAATAGTCTTATGCTGAAATTGAATTGATAATTAGTTCATATTAATAGTCCCTTTGTTCATGCCGGTCAAGTTCTCCTACCTCTCATGCACTGTGCACGCCCTACCATTCCATTCATAATCTCTTCTCTATAAAGTCTCCAGCGGTTGATATCCTATATTTGATATGCAAGTGATTAAGATCATATATCATTAGTCATTCTTGATGTAATTGTTTAAAGCCAACAAGAACACCAAGCAACAAGTTGAGAATTCTTTTGAAATATGAGAATGGTTGCTTGGTGTTCTTGTTGGGTTTAAAGACGATTACATGCTCAAGAATGGTTGGTTGTTAATATATGATGCCACTTCCTACCGGAGTAACGGTGCATCAACTACACTTTCGAACATAGCGACGCCCAATCCATAGTAATTGATGTCCTAACGCCTCCTTGCATCCATATTTTTGAATTTGCAAGGGCTCAATGAGGTTGCCCGTGGCTACCGCCTCATCCTTCTCATGTCATACGACGATCCCCCAAAGTGGCCGAGAGACTCACTTAACAATATATATATAATATATATATGATGCCGATTTAATGGTACAAGCGTACCACCGCTGGGTCTTTATAGAGAAAGTCATCACAGACGGTTCCAAACCACAAACCGCCTATGATATGTGCTTATCACGCATTTGCGGTTTGTGGATGAAACCGCTCGTGATATGTGCTTATCACGACGGTTTGTGGATGAAACAATCAGGATATGTGCTTATCACGACGGTTTGTGGATGAAACCGCTCGTGATATTATTATCGCAGACGGTTTGAGGCACAAACCGCTCAGGAAAGTATACATCACAGACGGTTCAAAACCGCTCGGATGACCTCATGTCATCATCGACCCATAAACTCAGACGGCTCACGAAACCGCTCGTGATGACGCTTTTGAACCGCTCGGAAAGCCTTTTTCGTAGTAGTGTGTGTGAGAGCCTTTGTCAACGGATCAAGAACATTTAAATCAGATGCACTTTGCATATCTTAACATCTCCTCTATCCACCAATTCGCGAATAAGATGATAGCGCCTGAGTATATGCTTGACTTTGATAGGATCTAGGATCCTTAGTCAAGACAATGGCTCCATTGTTGTCACAATAGAGATCCATTGGGCTCGAGGCACTCGGAACCACACCCAACTCAGCAATAAAATTTCTTATCCAAACACCTTCTTTCGCAGCTTCAGAAGTCGCAATGTACTCGTCCTCCGTCGTGGAATCAGCGACAGCATCCATCTGAGCAGATGATTGGGGATCTTCATGAGCGAGTCACTCGCTTCAGGTTTATCTCTCTAGATTCTCATGCGCATTCTGCTTTTGTCGCGTCTTTTGAACCCCGAGATGTCACCCATGCTTGATCTGATTCCTCTTGGGTCAATGCCATGCATAAAGAGCTTGAAAATTTTGAAAGAAACAAAGTGTGGACCTTAGTTGAACCTCCACCTAATCATAATGTAATTGGAACAAAATGGGTTTTCAAAAATAAGCAAAGTGAGGATGGGTTGGTAGTTCGCAATAAGGCTAGGCTTGTAGCTCAAGGTTATTCCCAGGTAGAAGGCTTAGACTTTGAAGAGTCATTTGCTCTTGTAGCTAGATTAGAAGCCATTCGCATTTTGCTAGCATTCGTGGTATCTAAGGGCTTTAAGCTTTTTCAAATGGATGTCAAGAGTGCTTTTCTTAATGGTTTCATAGAAGAAGAGGTTTTTGTCAAACAACCCCCTGGTTTTGAACATCCCAAATTCCCAAACCATGTGTTTAAGCTTTCCAAAGCCTTGTATGGATTGAAGCAAGCCCCTAGAGCTTGGTATGATAGGCTTAAGAGTTTCTTGCTTACAAATGATTTCAAAATGGGAATGGTAGATAAAACCTTGTTCACTCTCAGGCATGGCAGTGACTTTCTATTAGTTCAGATTTATGTGGATGATATCATATTCAGTGGTTCTTCTCATGCTTTGGTGTCCAGATTTTTAAATTCTATGAGCAGGGAATTCGAGATGAGCATGATGGGCGAACTGGCCTTCTTCCTTAGTCTTCAAGTCAAGCAACTGAAAGAAGGCACCTCATTCATCAAAGCAAGTATACAAAGGACCTTCTTCAGCACTTTGACATAGGAAGCAGTAGGCCAATGTCTACTCCCATTGCCACATCCACCGTGCTGGACCCTGATGAGGATAGAGAGCCCGTGGACCAGAAGGAGTACCGCAGCATGATTGGCTCTCTTCTCTACCTCACGGCGTCGAGGCCGAACATACAATTTGCTGTGTGTCTGTGCACTCAATTTCAGGCTTCCCCTCGTGCCTCTCATCGTCAAGTAGTGCGTTGCATTTTCAAGTACCTCCAGGACACTCTTGATTTTGGACTTTGGTATTCTTCTGATTCTGCTCTCTCTATTCGGGCTTTTTCTGATGTTGGTTTTGCGGGGTGTAGAGTAGATAGGAAGAGAACTTATGGCACTTGTTATTTCCTAGGCACATCTCTTATCTCTTGGTCATCTAGGAAACAGTCATCTGTTGCACAGTCCACTGCCGAGGCCGAGTATGTAGCTGCAGCCAGTAGTTGCTCTCAGGTTCTCTGGATCTTGTCTACTCTGCGGGATTATGGGTTATTTGTGGTTAGTGTTCCTCTTTTCTGTGATAACACTAGTGCCATAAACATTACCAAAAACCCAGTGCAACACTCACGGACCAAGCACATTGACATTCGATATCATTTCCTTAGAGACCATGTAGAGAAGGGTGATGTTGTGCTTCACTTTGTAGAGTCTGAGCAGCAGGTTGCGGATATTTTCACTAAGGCTCTTGATTCTTCTCGTTTTGCTTCTTTGCAGGGAGAGTTGGGGGTTATTAGTCCTCTTGGCCTGTTTTGAGGGGGAGTTTGCTCTTTTGCATTCATTGTACCATAATGCATTTTAAATTTAGCAACTTGCATTGTAATATAATTACATGGAGCTTTGATTATTATCCTTGTATGACTTGATTTCGTACTTTATACCCTACCATGTCTTGTGCTAGTTTGCTAGATTTTGTTTATGGCTTTTCATGTATAGCTTATCTTTTGTCATGCTAGCTTTATTATCTATGAGAAAATTGAATCAAAACATGACTTGTTAATCTTGTGACTAGTTTTGCCATCGTGATCCTCTCATGATTCACGCCATGTCATATAGGCTAAATTGAGTCTTGAACTTACTTTGAGCTTTAAATTGAGCTATAACAGTTCTTAAGTCAAGCAAATCAAAAATGAGTTTTTTTGTGCGAAAAAACTGATCTCACCAATTCTTTCTCATGAGACGGCTTGTCATTGCACTAGGCATGAACTCAGGGGGAGTTTTGGATGACCTAGACCACTCTCTTAAGCTTATTGCTTAGGATGGTCGCGGCAAGGCTTGAGATCTAGCACAATGCTAAGAAAACAAATTGTCATTTGGTTGAAGCTTAGGAGGCAGTTGTGGATGGCTCCTAGTCTAGGACTTGCTTTACTAAGATAAAATAAAAAAATTTCAGCAAAATGTTCAATGTGCTAAATTCCAAATGCTTGAACAAATTGATTCATAACTGAACTCATAGTGCTCAAAATTGACTCATTTTCTAGTTTCTAGGCTCCATTTTGCTTATTGACATGGCTTGACTCATTTTTGGATACCTGTAGCTAAACTATGATCTTGAGCAACTTGCCATGCTTACAATTTATTTAATTTCAGATTATTGCTATTTTGGCCTTAGCTTTGCTGTATATATTTTTCCATGATAGAAAGTAGCCTCTTCACATAATATGCTTGGTGTAATACATGTATAGTCCTCATGGATAATTTTCATGGCTCCTTGTGTTAAAAATGAATTAATTGCAGCCATTCCATGTCATTCATGCTCTATCTTCCTTTATGCACCTTGATGAATCCATTGTCAAAGGGGGAGAAATGGTAAAAATGAAATTTGCATGAGATTATGAGGATCATAGTGAGGGGGAGCATCTCATATGCATTTTTGCGATCTTATTGCCAATTCTGAATTTGATTTGCAATTCGTGCTTCCTCACAATAATCAAAGGTCAAATTGAACAATTGTTCTTTCTTATGGACCTTGAGTGAGATTTTTGTCACCTCTCTGGAAATTAAAGCTATTGTGCTTTATTTTGCCTTATCTCACTTGCCTATACTATTCAGAAGCCAGCTTGGTCATTTCCCTTGCTTTTTCTTGCTTTTGGACCAAGTTGTGCCTTTGCGCGAAAACGTTGAGTTTTTCTTTCTCAAACCTCAAAACTTACTTTTTTTTGGGAAATTGCTAATGTGTTCATCAAGGGGGAGATTGTGGATATCATGGGGATATTCTCATGATCTTAGGATGATGAGACAATTGACAATAGCTTTGAAGTTTTGTCGAAAGTGTTGTTTTCAAAGAAAGTGTCGAGAATCAGTAGTACCGCTTAAAAGCGATTTACGACCGCAAGTTCAATGGCGGTAGTACCGGAGTGCGATTGTACCGATTGATATATTGCGGTAGGTTAATTACAGAGAAGATGTTTTGTGGAGGTCTGGTCTTCATTAGAAATCGGAACGACCGCTGTTATTGGAGCGGTACGACCGAAGATCGGTAGTACCGCTGGTAACATGGCGGTTGTACCGATTGTATTGAGAATGTCGACCTTTTTGGAGAATTGGTTTTGGGTTAGGTCAAGTTCATGGGTTTCAATGCATATGTGTTGCATGATGCATGTTTTCACTAACGTGGGTCAAGTTGTGAAGAACTTGTTCCCGGAATTGATTTCTTTGTCTATTGTTGTGCAAGACGCTTGGAGGTCAACGACGGTCAATGGCGAGGATGATCAGGACTAAGCTTGGAGAGCTGAGGTTCAATGGACTCAAGCATGGCGCAAAATGGACAAAGGTGACCGAACGGGCAGTTCTGTGCGACGGGTTTGATCAAGCGGCGCGGGGGTCGGTGCAAGTGCCATGGTGGTTTCAGCGGGAGCCGGACGGGAGAGACTTGCCGACATGATAAGGGCTATTGATCAACCTACACGTGGCGAAGCAGGCGAGTGCTTCACCAAGATTTGACTTGATCTTCGGAGAAAGATCAAGAAGGGGTATTTTGGTAATTTCATCAAATACCGCCTTTGTGACTTTGGACTAAACCGCGGCGCAAGACGGTGCGTGGAGAAGTGGTTTAGGTCAAGAGAAGATGAAGACAACGCTTTAAGATGCGTGCGTGTGTCCCGTTTGTGATGGGCCTTAACAGGAGCCCATTAGGGTTAACTCTTCTAGAAGCTAAGCCTCACTATAAATAGGAGGGGGTGCTGTCAAACAGCCCCCAAGCACTTTATTTTGCAAAACCCTAGTTTGTCTTAGGGCTTAGAGAGGAAAGGAGAGGCTTAGGGTTCTAGGGAGTGGATTGATTGTGTGCTCCTTGGTTGAGCTTTGTCCTCCAGGATGGAGTGGTTGTAAACATCCATCAAACTCGAATCAATTCAAGTAAGTTTTCCCTAAGATGAGTTTATTCATGTTCATGCTCTCTTCTTGTTGATTTTGAGTCTTTTGACGTTTTGTTGGTTTTCCCTCGATTTCTTGCTGTGATCTAACTTGCTGTGACATGTGGGAGTGGATCTAAGACCATCTTGGTCATTCTTTACCCACGAGCAAGATTTAGATCATGTTTTGCTTTTTGACTCGGTTTTGAACCAATCTTCGTTCAAACGGAAAAATGTTGAAACTTTGACGTGGATCTTCTCAATCTTTGAATGGAATAGGTTCTTAACCTCCTAGATAAGATATGGTTCAAGTTTCATGAAGTTTAGTCGAGTGAATCAAAAGTTATATCATTTTTGGTCTTCGTTTTCAAACTATCGGGTTGAACTCCAGGATAATCGATCGTACCGCTCATTTAGCTGTTGTTGTACCGATTATCGGTAGTATCGCGGTTTGTACGCCGGTCGTACCACTCATTTGTCTGTGGTCGTACCAATTTTTTGGTTTTTCAGCACGTCATATGTGTTCTTTGATTGCTGTGTTTTGTGGTTGATTAGGAGTCAACATAAGCCTTCCACTATGCTTATTGATTGATCCCCGTAGCTCTCATAGCTATTGGAGTGAAATATGAATTAAATCCAATCTAAGCGAAAAATTTATAGAGCTCCTATTCACCCCCCCCTCTAGTCGCCTTTCTGATCCTACAGTACAGCAAGCAAGGAGGCATCTAGATCTGATTCTAGTGCTTTCTCAATTGCTCGAACACGAGATATTGAATGCTAAAAGTGCAAGGGCAGAGGGCATATGAAGAAAGATTGCCCAAATTCAAGACAAGTGCTACTCGTACAAAACAGATATGCATCGGAGAGTGATAGCGACGACGCTGATCATGCAAAAGAGCAATCCGAGGATTCCGACATTGAAGTGGTATATTGTGAACCTGAAATCGGTGTATCTTTGGTGACTCACAAGGTGAATATTGACAATACACTAATCGTCGAGAAGGGGTAGCGATGTGGTGTATTTCAAACCCAATGCATGATCAAGGGCAAACAGTGCAAACTGATGATCGATGGAGGAAACCACAACAATGTGATCAGTAAGGACATGGTTGTTGCGCTCTCATTAACCACATGGCGTCATCCTAAGCCATACTATATGCAATGGCTTCACAATGTTGGTAATATGAAAGTTACACATAAAGTTTCAGTACTGTTTTCAATTGATGGCTATGAAGATAAGGTGGACTACGCCATCGTGACTATGCACGTATGTCACATATTGCTAGGGCGTCCATGGCAGTTTGATCGTAACGTTACACACCAAGGGAGAACTAATCGATTCACATTGATGCATAGAGGTGTGTTCCATTCTTTGCTGCCAAAGAAAGATGAGGAGATCCATTCTGATATTCAGTGGCGGGGCCAGGATTTTGGCGATGGGGGTGCGAACTTAAGACATCCATTCCAACATAAATTCAAATGACATAGTACATAAGTTCAAATATGTCAAATTACATGTTCGCACTATAACCAACATCACAAAAATATTTTTAAAAAATTACAACTTGATACGACGTTCCTTCATGCTTTGAAAGCGATTGATGACAACATCATCACTAACTTGTAGAAAAAATTCACGCTCAATGTACGTAACTAATCAATCATTCAAGTATTGTTCACCCATGCTATTTCTTAACTTGTTCTTTACATGATTCATTGCTGAAAATACTCTCTCTACTCTTTCAGTAGCCACAAGAAGGATCAATACCAATTTGAGCAGCAAATAAACAAGTTTATAGCGATTATGCTTCTTTGTCTCAACAAGTTTAATAGAGTGCTCACTGAGATTCTCCACTTCTCGAAACCTTGTATCTTGATGCATGTCCTCGGGGTCGAGACTCGAGGGGTGCGACCGGCGCGTCGAGACCAAGATCGTCAGCTTCGAAGCTAGAAGCGACGCCAGAGCACCGTGATGCTCCGATGCCACGATGAGCTACTGGCTGCGCCCCTGCGCTACTGCTAGAGCGCTTGGATGGGGAGATAGCACTTAGGCATAATGCCTCCTTGACTAGTTGAATTGGGCTTGATTCTCAGATTCTGTTGGGCCTAATGCTAAATGGGCTAGCAGGAGTTGAGAAGTATGTATGTTGGTACGTGTAGTGTATACTTTATGTATTAAGAGGGGTATAAATCAGTTTTTTGTGCAAAATATTTGGGGCTGCAACTGCACCCCCATGCATCTATACTGCCTCCGCCACTACTGATATTGTCATAAAGAGTAAGGATCTTTTGAAGAATACCCCGAAACCGAGGACGGTTTCGCTTGAAGGGGGAGGGGATGATGTGGGCATCCCTACGACCAGTTTTGTCATCCCGACGACCAGTTCTATTCGGGTACATGGGGACAAGCTGAAGTCTGTCGCAAGACGAGCCAGAAGGAAGCGAGGCCCATGACCACCCCCAGTTGGCTCACGACCACCACCAGGTGGTCTACGACCATGTCCAGGTGGCCCACGACCACCCCCAGGTGGCCCATGACCGCTTCGATGACCACCCAGGAGGTCTCCTCGAGACCTCCCCAGGACCTCCCTAGGACCTCCTCGGGACCTTCCTAGGACCTCCCCAAGACATCCCTCCAGGACTTCGCCAGGACCTCCCTAGGACCTCCTGAGGACCTCCCTCCAGGACCTCCCTAGGACCTCCTCAGGATCTAGATAAGTTATAGTATATATCTTTTAGATGGAGTCAGTTGTAATCTTTCCATAACTGTATTAGGAAAGAATCTGTACGATACGTGAGTTAGAGATAGAATCAACATTAAGCCGTGTGTGAGTCGGCCGCACCCTTAGGTGCCAATATAAGGCCAGGGCTTTGCCCATTGTAAAGGGGAGATGAATTTTGGAAGAACTACAAAAAATTCACGGCGACTTTGTGACGCATATCGTGCGTGTTGTTGAGGTTTTCCCACCTAGGGTTTGTTGAGGTCGGAGCAAGACAAGAACACGTCGTTCTTGAGATTGCCTACCGAATCTACATGATTCAACTCGTCTAATTCGTGATCTTTGCTGCTCACAGTTTAGAGAGGCTTTGAGTTCATGCTTCTAATCATCTTTGTGATTGATTAGTGCGTGGCTATCTAGATATCCATCTACACTGCGACGTGGTCGAAGGAGCTGCTGCTGCCATTATGAGTTAATGGAGTATTTTGGTGATTAATGACAAATCTATATGTGAGACTAACACTTTTATTGCTATACCTATTGTGTAGTCTTATTTGGATAAAAAGGTGAAAATCATGGAGGTATGCATTCGACATCATATTCTTATATATTGTTGCATTCCTTGGATCCAAAATATAGGTTGAACTCCACCAAAAGTTTAACTTGAATATGTGCATATGTTTTTTATTACACATTCGTGTATGCACACATTTTGTGGTTTCATTAGTATTGATCCATAGTTCTTTATCCACATATATTTGGGATCTCTACGTTGAAACATATCCATTGAGTATATAAAAACTTCTGTAGTTCATATATACTCATATTACTTTATATTCAATTATTTGCAATTGTGTTGCGGGACTAATGTGTATGCTAAGATGTGTTCAAGGCTTAGTCCCAGAGTTTGTATGATGACATGAAAAGGAAATGTAAAGATGATAAAAGATTTACATGGCTCAAGACAAAGGAGTCATGCATTGCATTTCAAAAAGCTTCTGGAAGAAGTTCAGTGGAAATCGGTTTGATCACATTTGGTAAGCGGTACTACCGATGTGCGGTAGTACCGGAGCTTATTTGATGGAACTACCACTCAGCGGTATGACCGGGAAAGTTATGCGGTACTACCGCAACCTAGTTTGACCGAAGATTACTTGGCGGTACGTATTTTTCAGAGAGCATGTTTTGGGAGTTTTGTTCTCCCTTGAAGATCGGTATGACCGCATGTCTTAAGCGGTACTACCGCTCTACGGTAGGACCGGTATTTACATGGTGGTTATGTTCCAGGGTTATGAAGACTTCGGATGGCATCATGAGTTGATCGTCATCAAGTCAAAGTTCAAGAAGAGGATGCATCATGTGTTGATGCATATCAAGATCTCGAAGACGAGATGATCATGAGTTGATCATCAAGTCCAAAGAAGACTCATCATGTGTTGATGGAGGTCGAGTAAAGGATGCATCATAGGTTGATGCATGTCAAGACGATGACCTAGACTTGAAGTGAAGATGTGCGTCATCAACCTTCAAGAAGATGCTCAAGGCAAAGGTATGACTAGCTAGGGCTAAGGATGTGTTCCTAGTCTTTTATCGGTCTTGGTGTTTGATTGGAAGACCGGATTGCTAGTATAGGTTGTCGTACTATTAAGAGGGGTCTTGTTTAGTAGCTTGAGTCTCATCATGTGTTGATTGCTCAATCTCGCTTGCTCTAGCTCACCTTGGCATGATGCTATTATTTGCAAATGTGTTTTGCAAATAGTCGAGGCTCATGCATTTAATCCTTGCAGCATGTGACTACTTTGCAAATGTGTTTTGCAAATGGTTGATGTCCATGTACCTACTCCTTGTGGCATGATCCAAGTTTGTAAATGTGTTTTACAAATTTTTGGGATTCATGCATTTTCCCTTGGCATGGTCTAAGATTGCTTATTGCTATTTCTTTGGACTTAGACCATAGTAGTGGCTCTTGAGTTGTGCTTTTGATTTGATCAAATGTGTTTGAGATCAATCACGGATGTTTTCACGATGAACTACGGTACGCCCCAATCTCAAGCGACCCTCTGAGAATGCTAGGCCAATGAGTTGGCGAGATGAAAAAGCAGATAATGGAACTAAAGCAGCGAAAGGTTATATCTGTTAAGCTCATCACCTTGAGGAGCACCGGTATTATTATGTCAAGAAAAAAGACAATAGTATGAGAATGTGTGTGGATTACAGATCACTTAATGAAGTGACAATCAAGAATAAGTACCGCTACCTAGGATCGATGATCTGTTTGATCAATTAAAGGGAGCAAGTGTATTTTCGAAGATTGACTTGAGATCGGCTATCACCAGCGAAGATCGAGACCGGAAGATATCCAGAATTGCATTCACAACTAGATATGGGTGTATGAATTCCGGTGATGTCGTTCGGTTTGACAAGCGCATACTGCATTTCATGAATATGATGAACAAAGTGTTCATGGAATTCTTGGATAAGTTTGTGGTTGTGTTTTCATCGATGATATTCTCATTTATTCAAAGAATGAAGATGAACACGAGGATCATCTCGAGAATAATTTTGGGAAAACTCGGAGAGAATCGACTTTATGCCAAATTTAGCAAGTGCGAATTTTGGCTAAGTCAATGGCATTCCTTGGACATATTGTGTCGGCGAGGAGGATTCACGATAGATCGATCAAAGTTGAAGCCGTAATGGATTGGAAACAACCCAAGTCACATCTCGAAGGTGAAAGTTTCCTTGGATTAGCGGGGTATTACTGTGATTTATTGAAGGGTTCTCCAAGATAGCAAGACCCATGACTCAACTTCGAAAAAGGAGAAAAAAGTTTGAATGGAATGAGAGGCACGTGAAAAGAGTTTACAAGAGCGAAGAAGAGATTGAGTATATGCACGGTGTTATCTTGCTGATATTCATAAGGATTTTGAAATCTTCGTGATGCATCCGTCAAGGACTTGGATGTGTACTTATGCAAAAGGTAAAGTAGTGGCTTATGCATCTCGTCGATTAAGACCACCACGGAAATTATCCGACTCATGATCTCGAGTTAGCGACAATTGTTGCTCTAAAATCTGGCGGCATTATGTGAAATACATTTTACTCGATCGAGAACTCAACCTCGGACAACGAAGATGGCTAGAGCGATAAAAGATTACGACCTTGGAATTCATTATCATCCGGGTAAAGCAAATGTAGTTGCGAGATGCACGAGTAGAAAGGCGTGTGCAATACCATCACAGTTGAAGAAGAATCGGCGATTGTATGAAGCTGAAGCATCTCTGGAGATTGTCAACCAAGGATGTGTCAATGCTTTGGAAGTTCAACCCACTCTTGAGTCAGATTAGAAAAAGCAGGTTAGAAGGCGAAGACATCAAAGAAATCAAAAGAATATGAGAAGAGGCAAAGCCCGAGTTCTCGAGGATGAGCAAGAACGATTATGGTTTGGAAATCGCATCTGTGTGCCTACTCGGCGAGGAATTAAAGCGATCAATTCTAAAAAGCTCATGAAAATAGGTGGGTGTGTAGCCCTCTGAATAAGCTTTCCATAGAGTCCAAGATCACTCAATTCCAACATTGGAGTCAAAAGTTATGACCTTTTTACCGAGCGTCGTCTGTGCTAAAATTGAGTTGTGGTACTACTGCCATGAGAAGAGAGGTACTACTGCACAGAACACTAGTACCGGCCCTTGTGAGGGCGGTAGTTTTGTACCAAGTCTGTAACGGCTAGTTTTGGACTGTTTTGTCTCCAAACGGCTAGTTTTTGGTGTAAGGGTTATAAGTTTTTAGTGTAGGGGTTATAAATACCCCCTTGGCCGGTTGAGAGACAACTCTTGGCATCCCTTTTCACTCACTTGAGCTAGTGTGAGCTTCTCCTCTCAATTGTGCATGTGTTGCACCTTGTGTGCAAGGAGAGAGGTCTCTAGTTGCATGTGTTGCATCTAGAGGTGGATTTCGTATCCCCTTGAGCTTGTGCATTCGTTGCACGTGGTGAGAGTCAAGCAATGGGATTGGCTTATTACTCTTGGTGTTTGCCGACACCTAGACGGCGTGGAGACGTCGTGGACCGGTGATCTTCTCAAGAAGCTTGTGAGAAGGTCCAGCGTGTTGTGAAGGTTGGAGCTCACCTACCCAGAGCGGGAAAGAGCTACCACTAGTGGAATTGAGGTATTTGGCTTAATTCATGGAGCCGGTCCAATTAGTTTGGGCTTACCTCAACGTGGATTAGGGGAGACCGGCAGATCTCCGAACATCACGGTAAAACGTTATTGTGGCATTGTGGTTTGCTCTCTAGTGATTTACTTTGTGATTTACTTTGTGCTTTACTATATTGCAATTTACATTCTTAGAATTAAATTGCTTACTTATCTTTGTATGCTTGCAATCATTATCAATAGACTTATATTATTGGTGCACTTAGTAAAGACTAGTTGATTTATGCTTTAATTCTGCAAAACCGAATTGATTTACAATTCCGCATAAAACTCAGTTTTAGCCAAAAGATTTTAAAGACCGCCTATTCACCCCCCCCCCTCTAGTCGGGCTCCTCGATCTTACAACTGCGACGTGGTCGAAAGAGCTGTTGCTGCCTTCATCACTGCAAGGTTTAAGGAGAGTTGAACCCTAGCTGCAAGAAGGACTACCTCCGCTGTTTGTACCACGAAAGATCGGGCAACATCTACACATCAGCTAGTTTACTAGTTGAACCATATCACTTCTTATGGACCTAAGGGACCTATCCCAATCACCCACTCTTTGAATCCTTGTCCAGGTTATCTTGTCGCCATGGATCTCTAAATTATCGTTTTCGGTCTCTCGTCGCCAGCGAGCTCCAGAGCTTCTCCGGTCACCCTCTCAGCTCAAGTAGGTTCCCACTAACCCCTAGTAGCATAAGCAAGCTTTAGTTTGCTTAATGCGCGTGCCAATTGGCATAGCCACTTTTGCCGTATTTTGCACCGCCAGCCATTCTTATCGCGCTACCGCCTTGGGTCACCGTCATCCAAATTCTGGCCACCGGCAAGACCGCCTCACTATTAGGGTTCCATTTTGGGCATTGGTTCGCGCGGCCGTAGGCCATCGCGTCGGCCAAGCTCATGGGGCTGAGCTACTCTGTTGTCGAACAACTGACAACACTGTAGTGAGGCGTTTTAACCGTTAACCACTGTTGGTTTTGCTTAAGCATTGATTAGCTCTTAATTGATGTCTTATCTTGTATCACTGACCGGTGGGACCAAGTGCTTAACCACGTGCTTTAGCTGCTGATTTCAGCGCTGAGACGCTGACACGTGGGCCCTTTAGTTAAGTGGTTGCACGAATTCGGTAGTACGCTTTGTGTTAAGTGAAGATGTATTTTGTATGCTTTGCAAATCTAAAGTACGTTTTCATAATTAGAAAGCGTATTTCGCAAAATCCGTTTTTGCCTTTGCTACAGCTGGGCTGGGTCAAGGCTGACTGAGTCAACCTAAACTCTGGGCCTCGCTCGTCAGTGTGTAGGGCTAGGTGCATGTAACAGCCCCAGAATCCTTAAGTTGGATTAGCTATGCATCTACTGTGCATTTATGAAATTTTGGACCTTTTTAAAACTTTTTGTTGCAAAACACATAGGTTACAACTTGGTTTTCCAAAACCTAGAAATGAAATTTCTAAAACGAAAATAAAAGTTTGTCAAGAATTTGAAAACTTAGTTCAGAGTAGGGCATAAAACCTATGTTGAAAGTACTTTGAATTTGAAGACTAGAGTTTAAACCTAGTAATGCAATACTCCTTCTCCCATTCAAAAGCCTAATTTGAAATTGAAGCAAAACTAAAAAGGTTTCAAATGTAGGAATGTTATTTCGGAATTCAACTTAAAAACAATAAAACCTCAAAGGCTCCTAAAATGCTTGAGGTATTTTTAAAAGAATTCTCAAATTCTAATTTACCAATATACTTTCTTAATTTCAGAAAATGCAAACTAAAAATTATTTTGAAAGTATAGTATGACCCATATCTAGGAATATTTTAGTGGAGTTCTACATGCTCTGGTCTACTTATTTGAATTTTTCTAGAAGTTTTGGAGATTATTTGGTTTCCTGTCAATTTGCATGCTCAATATGAATTTGAATCGAAAATACAAACCTATGAGTTAAAGAAAACAAAGTGACATAAATGGGTGATAAATAAAACTCCCAAACTTATCCTAATTATACTGAACCTAAAATGAGAATTTAACTCAAGCATGTTTTGAAAGTTTCCTCACATCAATTAATAAAATTACATGCAAGCTGAAACTTGAAAGATTTTTTAGAGGACAATTTAAGGCATGAAAAATACTAGAAAACTTACATAAGGATCTGTTCTAGTTCAGGATCCTCCCTTAAAAAATTCATGATTTTTGGAGCTAATCATCTATCTCTAAAAATCCCTAAACCTTCAGCCTTTTTGTTTTAGCATCAGTCAACGCTCGGTTTGACTCGGTCCGGTTCAACCCTTGGCCCAACCGAACCAGATCGGACCCGCCCCTTTTCTCTTCGGCTGACTAGCCGGGCCTGCAGCCCAGCCTTTCTTCTCCACGCGCTCCACCTTCTCTCTGGCTGAAGCCAAGATGGGCACCACGCCCGGCCTCCCGTCTTCCCCCATCGGTCTTGGTGGAGCCACTGCAAGGCGCCAATCCTTGTTGCCAAGCAACCAACGCCGTCGTTCCGCTCTCCATTCATGCCGAGAAATCGCGGGAAGACGCAATGACCGAGAAGAAATGGAGCTCGGGTTCTCGCGAGGAACTCCACCCTTCTCGCCCCTATTTAGGCCACTCCCGAGCTCACTTCACCTCTTTTCATCTCCCCTCTCCATCCTTACTCTTCCTCTCAGCTCAATTCGAGCTCCAGTGCCAAGCCGCTAAACCATTGCCCGCCCGCCCGCCGCCCGCTCCAGCTCCGTGATCCTCGACCACCCACGACCGCATCACGACACTCCTTGCACCACAAGGAAGGGTTCCCCTCCATCAATTTTGAGTTGGCGCGACCAGAGGCGTGTGCAACCGGCGTCTTCTCCAACTCCGACCGCAACCGCCGTTCCCACTGTTGTGCCCCCTCCGGCGAACCTCCTTCCGATTCTTCTCTCCGTGAGCATCCTCTAGTCCCCCTTAACCCCTCCCTAGCACTCATTTGTGCTCTTTTCTTCTCCAGGGACGCCTCCACAGTGGAGCACTCGCGCCACCGCCGGCTCGTCGTGGACAGCACGCTCCGGCCACCCACCACCTTTGCCGACCACATGGGTGAGTTCCTATCACCCCGCCGGTCCTCATGCTCCCCCTATTTAGACCCCAACCTCACCCGTGCGTCGCCGCGCTGTTTCTTCTCTAGGTCCGGTCGCCGCTCGTCACCTCCCGGTCGTCACCGACCAGCTCCGGTCAAGACATCACCATCTTTCGGTTCACCTCTCCGCCTCGGTTCCATTTCAGCCCTCACCGCCGCCTCGCCGCTGCCCAACCGTCAGAAATGATCTAGGACCAGAGCCGTCGGCCACCTTCCGAATACTGACCTCCCTGTTGTTACCTTTGTGTTTATCTCTCATTCTGAGAAGTAATCCCCATCTCTGAATTCAATTGCTTTTAGGTCTGTTGAATACTTGTTGGTTTACTCAAACTTATTTGACAAATGGATATTTGAATTCATGAGGAGATTAGTAGATAAAAACAGTAAAGTACTTTTGGATGAACTGATAACAGAGAAGGTGTGATGACAAGCTGTTTTGATAGTAAGTAGCAAACTGAAAGTTGAGAGTAGAATAAGTTTAGTTATAGCTTTGTAGGTTAGAAAAACTTGTTGTAGGTGTATGATCTGGAAGCTGAAGTTAATCAAATTGGTCTTTGAGCTTATGACTTTGTTAAGGCAATAGATAGAGTTTGTCTTAAGTCTTTTAGTTAGTTTGCTATTGCCTAACAGTAGTCTGAAGATTTTCATTTTTGTCAATAGGCTAGCATGACCAGTTCTGGTAGTTAGAATTGTAGTTGTTCTTTTAGCCTTTTTCACACTTAAGATTTCAAGGGCACACTTAGTTGAAAAACAAGTATGATTATGAAAATCAGAAACCAACAAAACAACCAACTCCTTTTTGTTGAATTAAAATCAATGCTAAGGACTGTGTTTAGTTTCCAGATCACCCAAAACTTGCTTAACAATTGATTATATGAAGTTGTGAGAAGATGTGTTAACACCAATTTAACTCAGACAAATTGCATTATAAGAATACATGAACAGAGAGTGTAATATCCTGTATTGCGAATGAGTAATTCATGAATTAATAGTAATAATAATTAGAATCTAGTGGGCATTGGGAATTAGTGTTTGGCCTTTTGGCCCATGGCCCAATAGGGCAAAGACCTCACACCTATTTAAGGGGGAGAGAGACCAACAGAACCCAAATAACTGTCCCAGCCGCCGACATTTCAGCAATTTGTTCCTCCTACTTTTGGTCGCAACACCCAACTCCTCTTCCAAGCAGCCGGCCAAGGAGGGAGATCTCCCTTCTCCCGATCTCCCTAGACCGCCCAGGCCAGGTGGCGCTCTCCATCGGTGCTTTTCCCTGGACGGTCTTCCCCCTCCCCCCTCACTCGGCGCTCCCACCGCCGCCACTCCCACCCCTGACGCCGGTCGCCTGGCCAGCTGCTGCTGGGTCCCCACCATGTCCATGAAGCGACAAGCTCGATCCTCCCTCGGTCCCCAAGGGCGTCGGGGAGGCGGTCGCAGCGGGCGGCCATGGACGGGGATTTGAGGATGACGACGGAGTCGGTCTCCGACTCGGACGCCACGGCGCAGGGTGGCAGGTCCAGGAGCGAGCCCTACTCGGCGTCGCCGTCGGTGCCCGCGACGCCCACGGATGTGGAGACTGCATGAGTGGCTGAGTCACCGGCGGCGGCAGCGGGGTCGAGGCTGCTCCCCGGTACTGTGGTGAACGCAGGATGGAGAAGGAGGACGGGCGGGAGTCTTTGGTGCGGGCACCCCGCTGCCATGATGCCGGCCGTCGGGGAGGAGGGCTCGCCGGGGTATTTAGGCCCGCGGCTAATCCTCTTCGGCAGTGCCACCGCACTTGATGCCACCCTCTTCGATTGGACTCTGTCGTGATCCCGCTCGTCCTCGCCTTTGTCGGGGTCCCCTGCTACGCGCTCGCCGACCTCCTCCTCTTCCACTTCCTGTTTGTCATGCTTCTGTGGAGTTATTTCTCTGTTGTGTTTACTAACCTTGGTCTGTTCCACCAAATTGGAGGCGATCTTGATGGATGATAGGAGAAATAGCTTCTTTATTCACCTCGGACTTTAGTAGTATGATGAATTCACAAAGCAATCTCTCGGTGATCTGAAGTCCAAGGATTAGATACCGTAGGAAGTGCAACCAGCTGAAGCCACCCCCCGTTGCCATCACTGTCCTACTTGTGGAAGGTGTGTGCTTAAGATGGATCACCTTTGTGTGTGGGTTGTGAATTGGGTTGATTCCTTTTCTTGTACTGATTGATGCTTGGTTGGTGGTGTTTCGGCTGTGGCGAACACTGAATTGGTATAGTGAGAATGTTCAGTACACAGATCATCCACAGGTTGTCTAGGTTTTTGGGTGTTACAAAAAACAGTAAGAAACTAAGAATTTAGAAAACCGTGAAATAGTCTTGTTGTGTCAATTCATTGTGACTGACTACTATCTTTTGGAAACCTTGTTGCGATGCTTTCAATTTCCAAGGGAAGGAAAGGAATGCTAAATTGCTAAGGAGTGAGATAATATTTGCGATGAGAGTTAGATAAACTAGATATGAAATTTCAAGAAATTGACTGTATGTCGTTTATAGTTATATATCTTGTGCCTATTACATATTCTTTGTCTGTGAGTGTCATTTATGATGTGGACTAAGAGATAATGGAGAACGTTGTTAAGTTGGTCTCTGCCTTGCACAAAAGGAGCCATTTAGGACACTGTGCTTTTTGATTCAAGAACATTGTGTTGCTAGCTAGCTAGAAATTTTAGAAAAGAAGGACGGTGCTTGCTTTTATTCTAATCTTTGAGTGTTGAGGTAAATGAAGTGTAGAACCACTTATTCTTATTGTGTTTAGAGAGTTGAAGCTTTGTTAGTGAATCACTCTCTGTTAGTGGGCCCGAGGCTCTGTCAAATCCTGGCTCCACCTCAGGCAAAAGATATGATGTTTTAATGCTGTCGTCTAGTATAGCTTTCTGTTAGCTTATTGACTAGCTTGAGTAGATAAAATGTTTAAACTTGGGTTATGTGAAAACGATGTAGAGTGTTGCGAGTAAAGTCTTCTTAAGCAGGTTTGATTGAAGCTTAGTATCATTCTTGGTTATCAGGTGGAGGTGAACCCCGGTGCTAGAGCGTCTCGCCTTTTGCCTTCCGTCTCACGGTTAAGGCAAGTGCAAGTATTATTAATGGGTTATTATATTATATACTTGATGGATGCCATAGTTGATTGATGTTGATTATTTCTTGGTAATGTTGATGAGCCTAATGTCATAGTTGAATGATGATGCTTTCTACTTGGAAATGTTTACATGATGCCACATGCCAATGGTTACATGATGATGCGTGCATGTTGATGTTTATATGGTGATGCTTACATGATAATGGTTATATGTTGATGGCAAGAATGATGGAAAAAGGTGAGCAATGAGGCTGCCTTGTTAATGATGAATCACGATAATGATAATGAACATGCGCATTTGCATTTCTGCATGTTCATTTCTGAACCTTGGACTACGTGGTAGCCAAGGGGTTGTTTCCTTGAGGTCCCCGTCAGGCATTGGATGGGCATTAGGTCCCCATCATGCATTGGACGGGCTTTGTTCCTCACATTCGTGGAAAGTCATATAACTAATCCGGTGAGGTCGGTGAGAAGCTGTTATATGACTTGGAGTGTGGGCTTTTGTTCCCTGTGCCTAGAGGGCACAGGCTTTGAGTAGGTATCAACGGATACCCTACTCGGCATTACCGGTAATTGCAAAGAAGTGAAGAATGTGCATTTATGACATGTTCATTGCATTTCTGCATAAGCGGTGGATCTGTGGTATATAATGTTGTTGTTCATGATGTGATTGGTAAAAAATGGGTTGTTCATGATGTGATGGTTTATTCCTTTTGACTACTTATGATGCTATGTTTGATTTCCTATCGCACTTTGCTGAGTCGTAGACTCACTCTTGCTGTGTTGTGTTTGCTAGGTACCTCTCGAGGCAGCGACATGCATGGGACGGGGTAGACTTGGTGCACGTCACATAATCACTAACCACAATGAATAACCTAGTCCTTTTATCCACCATTCGTATTCTTGATATTTGCTCTAGATGCAGTTGGTGTCCATCCTTCGTGGTGGATGTTTTAATTGTGGTCATAGATGTCCCATTTATGTTCTTATTCATTCGTTGATTGAGTTCATTAATACTCGTGATGGATTAGAATGTTTGGTTGTTGGTTTATTAAGGAGTTGAAATTAATTGGTTCAGTGGAGTCTCAATAATTTGTAATAGGGTTGATTAGAAGATTATGGTTGCCCTTTTGATCATGCTATAGTTGATTAGCTTATCCCGGATGTCCTTTGTTTATTCGTTAAATTGGATGATTTGGTTGTTGAATGATGTTATATTAAAATATTTGAATCTCCGGTATAACCATCTATACAAAGAAGGTTCTGCCGAATTTTTAGAGAAATGTCGTGGTTCTATTTGGTTAAAGCATTATTGTTTGAAAAATGGTTGAAATTATTCCGTATTGTTGTTGTATGTTAGTCTCTTAGGTGACATCATGGCTTCTGTATAGCCAGGGTGTTACAGTTGGTATCAGAGCGGGCTTTAGGTCCGTGGTAGCTGAAATATTAAATTGACACACTGTGCACAATAAGATGGGAATGGGTCAAGCATTGCATTTATGTTCTCGTTATGTCGCTTTGAGCATTGCTGTTATGAAGTGGTTATGAATACTTATGATATACCTATATGACTATTATAGGTTATAATAGTAGTTGACGAGGGTTCGGTTCGTGGTTGTAACCTTGGGTTGCTGTGTTGCACCTTGTTTGGGGCATGAGACTAGTGGAGCGACTACCTCGAATCAACTAGTTCCAGGTGTTGAGAATGAATTCCTTTGGGAGAATCATTGTCTTCTTTGAGTTTGGAATGGTTATTCTTGTTCAGATGCGGTGAATTGGTTTTCTTGGATTAGTGGTTTATTGCAGTTGAGAGGAGTTCAGCGGTCTTTATTGGTCTTCTTAAAGCAAACCTTGGGTCTTTTGAATGACGAGTTGTTTTGCTGATTGTAAGCGTAGTTGATTTTTGAGGATGTTCTTCTTCGCGAAAGTCCTACCTTTCTTATTGAAAAGTGTGATCCGGTGGTTCGTTTGGTACTTTGGATAATGGAAATTATCTTTTTGCAAACTTTATTGAAGAAGGTTTTGACTCTACTCATTTCTTTTGGAGTAGTTGGAGTGTTGGAGTTTAGAACCTTTTATTTGAAACAAAAAGGTGTCAAAACCCTTTGCAAAGTTTTGTGGTTTTAAGTGAGAAGTTGTAGGTAAATAAGATAATTGATAATGTTTATGACCTCAAGTTGGGTCTTTGGCATGATGCATAATTAATTTTAACTGATGTCCTCGGTAGCGTAGCCGGGTAATTTATTGCTATCTTGTAATGATTGCAGGATGAGATGTGATTTAGAATATGATTATTCCTGATTAGGATCAACCGGGTTACTAAGGAGAGTGAATATCGATCTGAATCTATCTTGTGAACATCTATTTGATGATCTTACATAAATGCTAGATTTACCTAATTCCTGACACGCTAAAATTGTTGAAACATGTATAAAGGACTAGATGGATGTTGGGGTAGCATTGTGTGAAACCTTGTTTTATAGAAATTATGTTAGTAAATCTTTAATCATGTGTTGAACTGATCTCTAAACATAAAGTGGAATGTTGAATCGATGTTTACAAATGGTTATGTGATTGCAAATATAAATTAGCATCATATTTACACACATAATTAATACAACGATCAATTGTTTAGGAGAGCTGAAGTTGGTGTTGAGCACACCAACCGTTGAGTAGATTAAATTTGTAAATGGTCCTTATAGCGTGCCTTATGATATTTGCTACTGCATAGTATGATTTTGTTAAAGATAAATTTGTTTCGACCTTGTGGCTTGTGCTTCTCTTGGAAAGGTTTGATGATTCTTGGCACTAATGTGCGGTAGGAGTATTTGAGAATCGAGTCAAGTTTTATAAGCTGGTGGTTATTTGATTAGTGCCTAAACTTTCGCCTGTCCGCACGAGAGTAAATCGAGTTTCAATCGCAATGTCCATTTCTTATTGGTTGTTATTTGCTATTCTCTTTTGAGGGTGTGCACCCTCATTTGTGACCCTAGTTTTGTTTTTCAAGATCATCGTTATTGGAATATTTCTTTTGATCACGTGCTCACCGTGAGGAGCGATGTTTTCCTATGTGTCGAAACTTGTTCTTGTTCACCTCTTCCTTTTGAGAAAGGATCAACCGATTTGTGTTGCAAGTCTTTGGTTAAGCGTCAACTAGCAACTTCTTGTTGGTAGCCAAGTAATGGTAGTGGTGAGATTTTGGTACCAAGCTATTGGAGGAGTAGTAGTAGATGAATTGGTTATGATCTGTACCTCTTGGAGGAAAATTAATTCAAATAGAATGATTGCCGTTGAAGCAAAATTGATTAGTGATACGACTAAGTAGAACCTCTGGTAAAATGCAATCCCAGAACCACAATTCATGTTGAAATGTTGGGATTTATCGAAGGTATGGAAATCTTGATCAATTTTATAGAGTAACGCAATTGGGTTGTATTACGAGATTGTATGGGTGATTCCTGATGATGTCAATGAGTGATTATATTGGAATTGTGGGAATGTTAGAGATTTAATCTGATGATTTCTCTATCTGTCATAAGAGGAGTTCGTTGCAAAGGTCTTGGAGGTTAAATTTGGGCTTTGCATTTTTTTTGTAAAATTTTGGTCGCCCAATGATTGTTTGTAGAGAGAATAGAATTTTGGAGTATTATGAGTAGTGGAATGATCATTGATAGAACCCTTCTGGTGAAGTACATGAGCGTGTGTATTGAGGATTCTGAATTGTTTATTCTTAAAAGTCTGAGGGGATGCGATTGCATGAAACTTTTTTTTTTCTTTCGAGGTGCTCTGGGAGCCATCTGTTAGATTAATTTTGTTTGTAGAAGGAGTTGTCTAGAGTATTTTGGTGGGATCAATAGAGCTTTTTCCACAAAGGCGTGGATGATGTATTTTGGATCGAGCATAATTTGGGGATGTTAAATTAACAAGTTTGAGCTCGTGTGGTAAGTGACGAATTCGAATTCCAAGGTTTGAGAGAAGTTTTACTCCTAAGAGAGGGACTGAGGAAAAGGATGTTTCCTCAGGTAGTGAAGCGTTTTCTTGTTTCCCGTTTGCGCTTTGTGTTGTTGACTGATGTCTTCCGCAATTTGAGTTGGTGCTGCGTTGGCATGTATGGTTCTTTCCAGTTCAGATGAAATAAAAGAAGTATTTGATTTGGGCATTCGAGTGATTTCTCTTTTGGCTTTCGTGGTGCTCATTCACAATTTTTTCTCTAATTAGAAAGTGGAATTGCTTTCGTGATGAGTTATCAATTTTGGATTTGACTCCTTTTGGTGTAAAGTTGCGGTTCATAGTTGCCATGAGGACTCCTTATTTTCGATTGGATTCTCTTAAGAAAAAAGCAGTTGTTTAAGAACGAGTTTTGTTGTGCATTCTTGATTAAAGAAGGTGCTTCTGGTGAGATGAAGAGTTCGATTTTTGAGCATGTTGCGTGTTTTTATACCAAAGGGGAAGTTGGCCCAGGTATATTGGTTCGTTTTCAACAGTTGCGGGGATTAGTAGGTGGGCGTATCGCTATGACCGTCTCAGGTCCATACGCGAGGGACGCAATGTCTGGTATGTTCCGGAGCTGAGTAAGCCCCCACGTCCGAGTCTCGGTCGGTACGTATGCTGGAGAGGTCGGGACGAGCCTTGGGGCATAAGATGTCGGAATCCGTTGAGGTGCCATGGGCTCGTGTTGAGTGTGAAGTGACCTAGGAGCTGGAGTCTCGTATGAGTGAGCTTTAACTAGAGTGGTTCGTGCCGGGTACGGGTTATCTATTGTTAATTCTCAGTTGTGGTGGTTTTTTTTATAGTAGTACGGTGAGTAGAATTCGGGGTCGAATTCTGTTTAAGGGGGGTAGAATGTAATATCCTGTATTGCGAATGAGTAATTCATGAATTAATAGTAATAATAATTAGAATCTAGTGGGCATTGGGAATTAGTGTTTGGCCTTTTGGCCCATGGCCCAATAGGGCAAAGACCTCACACCTATTTAAGGGGGAGAGAGACCAACAGAACCCTACTAACTGTCCCAGCCGCCGACATTTCAGCAATTTGTTCCTCCTGCTTTTGGTCGCAACACCCAACTCCTCTTCCAAGCAGCCGGCCAAGGAGGGAGATCTCCCTTCTCCCGATCTCCCTAGACCGCCCAGCAGTGGCGCTCTCCATCGGTGCTTTTCCTCGGCGGTCTTCCCCTCCCCTCACTCGGCGCTCCCACCGCCACTCCCACGCGCCGGTCGCCCAAGCCTGCTGCGACGGATCCCCACCGCGTCCATGAAGGCGACAAGCTCGATCCTCCTCGGTCCCCAAGGCGTCGGGAGGCGTCGCATGCCAGGCGGCCATGGGCGGGATTTGAGGATGACGACGAGTCGGTCTCCGACTTCGGACGCCACTGGCGCAGGTGGCGAGTCGAGAGCGAAGCCCTACTCGGCGTCGCCGTCGGTGCCCGCGACGCCCACGGATGTGGAGACTGCATGAGTGGCTGAGTCACCGGCGGCGGCAGCGGGGTCGAGGCTGCTCCCGGGGTACACGGTGGTGAACGCAGGGATGGAGAAGGAGGACGGGCAGGGTCTTTGGTGCGGGCACCCGCCGCCATGATGCCGGCCGTCGGGAGGAGGGCTCGCCGGGGTATTTAGGCCCGCGGCTAATCCTCTTCGGCAGTGCCACCGCACTTGATGCCACCCTCTTCGATTGGACTCTGTCGTGATCCCGCTCGTCCTCGCCTTTGTCGGGGTCCCGTGCTACGCGCTCGCCGACCTCCTCCTCTTCCACTTCCTGTTTGTCATGCTTCTGTGGAGTTATTTCTCTGTTGTGTTTACTAACCTTGGTGCTGTTCCACCAAATTGGAGGCCTGATGCTGATGGACAGATAGGAGAAATAGCTTCTTTATTCACCTCAGACTTTAGTAGTATGATGAATTCACAGCAATCTCTCAGTGATACAGGAAGTCCAAGGATTAGATACCGTAGGAAGTGCAACCAGCTGAAGCCACCCCCCGTTGCCATCACTGTCCTACTTGTGGAAGGTGTGTGCTTAAGATGGATCACCTTTGTGTGTGGGTTGTGAATTGGGTTGATTCCTTTTCTTGTACTGATTGATGCTTGGTTGGTGGTGTTTCGGCTGTGGCGAACACTGAATTGGTATAGTGAGAATGTTCAAGATTACGGATCATCCACAAAGTTGTCTAGGTTTTTGGGTGTTACAAAAACAAGAAGAAACTAAAATTTAGAAAACCGTGAAATAGTCTTGTTGTGTCAATTCATTGTGATGACTACTATCTTTTGGAAACCTTGTTGCGATGCTTTCAATTTCCAAGGGAAGGAAAGGAATGCTAAATTGCTAAGGAGTGAGATAATATTTGCAGTAGAGTTAGATAAACTAGATATGAAATTTCAAGAAATTGGACTGTGTCGTTTATAGTTATATATGCTGTGCCTATTACATATTGCTGTCTGTGAGTGTCATTTATGATGTGGACTAAGAGATAATGGAGAACGTTGTTAAGTTGGTCTCTGCCTTGCACAAAAGGGAGCCATTTCAGACCTGTGCTTTTTGATTCAAGAACATTGTGTTGCTAGCTAGCTAGAAATTTTAGAAAAGAAGGACGGGTGCTTGCTTTTATTCTAATGCTGAGTGTTGAGGTAAATGAAGTGTAGAACCACTTATTCTTATTGTGTTTAGAGAGTTGAAGCTTTGTTAGTGAATCACTCTCTGTTAGTGGGCCCGAGGCTCTGTCAAATCCTGGCTCCACCTCAGGCAAAAGATATGATGTTTTAATGCTGTCGTCTAGTATAGCTTTCTGTTAGCTTATTGACTAGCTTGAGTAGATAAAATGTTTAAACTTGGGTTATGTGAAAACGATGTAGAGTGTTGCGAGTAAAGTCTTCTTAAGCAGGTTTGATTGAAGCTTAGTATCATTCTTGGTTATCGGTGGAGGTGAACCCGGTGCTAGGCGTCTCGCCTTTTGCCTTCCGTCTCACGGTTAAGGCAAGTGCAAGTATTATTAATGGGTTATTATATTATATACTTGATGGATGCCATAGTTGATTGATGTTGATTATTTCTTGGTAATGTTGATGAGCCTAATGTCATAGTTGAATGATGATGCTTTCTACTTGGAAATGTTTACATGATGCCACATGCCAATGGTTACATGATGATGCGTGCATGTTGATGTTTATATGGTGATGCTTACATGATAATGGTTATATGTTGATGGCAAGAATGATGGAAAAAGGTGAGCAATGAGGCTGCCTTGTTAATGATGAATCACGATAATGATAATGAACATGCGCATTTGCATTTCTGCATGTTCATTTCTGAACCTTGGACTACGTGGTAGCCAAGGGGTTGTTTCCTTGAGGTCCCCGTCAGGCATTGGATGGGCATTAGGTCCCCATCATGCATTGGACGGGCTTTGTTCCTCACACCCGTGGAAAGTCATATAACTAATCCGGTGAGGTCGGTGAGAACTGTTATATGACTTGGAGTGTGGGCTTTTGTTCCCTGTGCCTAGAGGGCACAGGCTTTGAGTAGGTATCAACGGATACCCTACTCGGCATTACCGGTAATTGCAAAGAAGTGAAGAATGTGCATTTATGACATGTTCATTGCATTTCTGCATAAGCGGTGGATCTGTGGTATATAATGTTGTTGTTCATGATGTGATTGGTAAAAAATGGGTTGTTCATGATGTGATGGTTTATTCCTTTTGACTACTTATGATGCTATGTTTGATTTCCTATCGCACTTTCTTTGAGTCGTAGACTCACTCTTCTTTGTGTTGTGTTTGCTAGGTACCTCTCGAGGCAGCGACATGCATGGGACGGGGTAGACTTGGTGCACGTCACATAATCACTAACCACAATGAATAACCTAGTCCTTTTATCCACCATTCGTATTCTTGATATTTGCTCTAGATGCAGTTGGTGTCCATCCTTCGTGGTGGATGTTTTAATTGTGGTCATAGATGTCCCATTTATGTTCTTATTCATTCGTTGATTGAGTTCATTAATACTCGTGATGGATTAGAATGTTTGGTTGTTGGTTTATTAAGGAGTTGAAATTAATTGGTTCAGTGGAGTCTCAATAATTTGTAATAGGGTTGATTAGAAGATTATGGTTGCCCTTTTGATCATGCTATAGTTGATTAGCTTATCCCGGATGTCCTTTGTTGATTCGTTAAATTGGATGATTTGGTTGTTGAATGATGTTATATTAAAATATTTGAATCTCCGGTATAACCATCTATACAAAGAAGGTTCTGCCGAATTTTTAGAGAAATGTCGTGGTTCTATTTGGTTAAAGCATTATTGTTTGAAAAATGGTTGAAATTATTCCGTATTGTTGTTTTATGTTAGTCTCTTAGGTGACATCATGGCTTCTGTATAGCCAGGGTGTTACAGAGAGTGTTTAGATGAAACCTACTAATGACAGTGGGTGGTTGTCAATTCTGAAATCAGATCCTTAGAAGGTTTCTGCTCCATTTGAGCTTGGACATTTAGCTAACACTTAAACTAACAAAGGCAAGCAAATCTGAAAAATAAGCATCTATGAATGTCCTTAACAAACTGAGAATGCTTTGTTTTGGCAAAGAATTAATATGTTGGGAAATATTTGAGATTAGAATTTTTGCTGAAGTTATTAGCATCAAGGCTAAAAGAGGAACTAATTTAAGAACATGTCTTTGAAAAAGGTTTATTCGTAATGAACAGTAGACCTAGCTTATGCTATAGAGTCAATTTCAGTAAAAGATAACTAATTCATCTTAACTCCAATTCGAGTGAAACCAATTTTTTTGGTTTCCATTTTTAATGTACTTTCACTTGGCATAAGTTTAAAACATATTCTTTATTCTGAAAAATTCGGATTTAGAATTAATTTCGAGGAATGAAGTGTCTTTACACTAGAACTTGAATTAACTTCAAAAATTCATAAGAAATTCATATGAACTCCATATGGGATGAATCCAGTTGGGTTGTTCCTAAAATGTTATTATATTTCCATTTTTGTAGTTTTCATCTCCACTACTATTCTAGAGATTTTCACCAAAACAGTAAAATTCGGACAGAGAGCTGAAATTTTAGCCTTTTCTTATTTTCCGATTTTCAAAAGACTATAACTCTCACATACGAACTCCGAATCGAATAATTTTTATTTCTAAATTCATATTAAATCATTCTATACCATATGTGAAAATTTCATGATTTTTAGATGACTTTGAATTTTTGAGTAATTCGGTGTTATCCTTTCTTATTGGTTCTTTTCGATTCTTTCGCTAGGTTTCGATGATTCTATTGTATACGAGAGTGATCCTCTGCAGAAAGTTGAATATCTGTAGCAAGGCAAGAAGCCCCCCCCCTTGATCATATTGATCCTATTACTTTCGTTACAAAATATCTTGTTTGTAACTTGTATGTATGCATGCTCTACTTGAATGATTATTTTTTGTTAGAGGTAGTTATTCCTAGTAGATGCATGAGCTGTAGCAAATGTTATCCCTTGCCACTGAACTTAGGTTAATAATTCCGCTGGTGAATTAGAGCCCGGTGGATGATATATGGTCTACTTATGTTTATGCGATGTCATGCTTAGAAATGCTTAGAACAGTAGAATGGGGATCATCGCCTCGGCGATGATCATTACATCATCAATTTAAATTACTTGGGTCAGGGTACCCATGTATGTATTGTATTTGAGAAACTAAAACTGAAAACAAAATGTTTTGAACTTGGGCACATTGGTTGGATGGTGTGATTGTGGGGTGTGTGCTCGGTGCCCGAGTCAACAAGGACCGAATTACTTGCGCCATTGATCCAATCACTATTGTGTGCTACCACATGAGGGGGATATGGAACCTCTCTTGACTTAGTACCTTGGGAGGTGTTAATTAATGAGTCGCCGGTGGTGGATGTAGGAGAAAAATGTTCTGTTATCAATTGTTGTTGGGCATGTGCGGGGGTGGGTTCTGGTTTTAAGTTCCCACACCCGGAGGAGCATCGACAGTGGTTATAACTAATCGATGTCTCCAACACAACGTGTGGGTCCCTCGGGTCTCCAGAGGATTAACCTCCATACGTGCGACTCTTAATTAACTCATTTCCTTGGAAAACGTCTCGTAGGACTTAGCCGTGCCGGCATACCAAAGGAAGTGTGCTAATAGCTTGGCGAAAAGGCGGTCTAACATGTGGGTAAAATTGTACACCCCTGCAGGGTATAATCTATTCGAATAGCCTCGTCCTAGGTTGTGGACACGCTTGGTTATTTCCCGCAAGAATTAGACTATAACTGTTTTGATAAAACTTGAATTCGAGTGGTACGAATGGGTAATTCGTCCTGTGTTGTGGTGGCTGTTGGGAAGTCACCTCTAGGATGTTATTTATGTTTATAAATGTTGTCTCATTGTTATTTAATCAAATAAAAACAGATTTGTCAAACTGCCTTCAATCTATTACTCTATTGCAAAGCAAAAATTGCTTTATGCTGAAAACTGCTTAGTGTAGTAGCCTTCCTTTGACACAAGAATGCATCTATATATTCTTTTGCTTGTAAGTCTTGCGAGTACAACTTTGTACTCAGCTGCATGGATTTAATTGTTGTAGAGGAGGTTGATCCCCAAGGGATCGACTATTGTGAGACCGACTTCGTACAGGACGACTAGCTTGGCGGCCCGGTCGGTTGCCTTGTGGGTAAGGGCAAACCAGTTGGCTTTTGTTTATCGCTATCTTATGGCCTTTGTTTCCGCTGCTACTTTGGTTATTTACCTTGTCAATTGGCCAGTCGGCCCTACTTTTGTAATATGAACTTGTGTGTCCTTGTGATGTAAACTTGTAGACTTGGTATTGTAATAACTTGTGTATGGAATGGATGCTTAATTTTTGTATGGGGTATGTGTACTGCAATTCTGGGAAGTATATATATGCCGAGAGTCGGGATATTTGATTTGTAATGCTAGGACCAATTTGATGGTTAAGTATTACAAGTTAAATACTCCGGGTTCTCACAGTACAGCTAGGTAGAAAAAGTATTGAATGTTTTTTAAAATCCCGAATTGATTTAGTTTTGAACTGAAAATTAGTTTAAACTTAAAAAATTCATAAGTATTTTGTTTTAACTCCAAATTGAGTGAAATCAGTTTTGTTAGTTTTAGTTTTTACTGAACTTTAATATAGTGCAGCTTTTAAACCTGTCACTATTGTAGAAATTTTTGTTAATTATTTTTAATTATACTTTTATGGCTTTAACCTTTTAAAATTCATAACTATTTCAAATGAATTCCTTTCAAACTGAAATGTTTCACTAAAATTTCCTGAAAGTCAGAACCTTCTTACTATAAGTTTTTCATGCATTTTCAGTACTTTTGCATTTTGCTACTTTTCTCGATGATTAATTTGCTATCATCTTTTAGGTTCTGATTTACCCGACGTGAGTGAATATATTGCTGAGCAACCTGAGATTGAACAAGTGGTTTATAGTCAAGGCAGGCATCCTCTTGCATCATTTTGATCCTAGTTTTGATAATTAGTGTTTTTGAAATGCAATAGTGATTGTGTGCATGCTATTTCTGTATGAATCAATAATTTGTGAGTTAGTTAGTTATATATCCCCATCTTTGTGGCTTATCCTTAATCAAATTCATACACTTATGCTTAAGATAGAAATCTTGTGTTAGTAAAATTGGTCTTTAGATAATTGCTTAGCCATGCAAGTTAGTAGAGCGATAGTTGATTGACAAGCCTATATTGTCGGTCACGGGAAACACTAAATGAATTATAGTTTTGGTTTCTTTGTTCAGATTGTTAAAATTGAAAGTTAAGTTAAAATTTGTTTGTTAAAAACTTGGTTTAGATCTGGACAAGTGTTTGCTAGTGATGGTGCCTTCGTGCACGAGATTTGGGAATGTGCTAGTCTTGCCCAGATCAGTAAGGACCGAACTTTGGGCTGTCAATTCAAGTACCTTACGTACTTCCACACGCGGTGTATGGGCACTGCTTGGTTAAGTAAGGGGGAGATGTTATTGAGTTGAAAAACTGGTGGAGTGAGGACATGTGTGTTTGATCACATGTTTCGTAGGGCTCCAATTGCAATTTAATATGTGTGGGTGAGCACAGTTTTAGATTAGTTCATTGGATCGGTATTCCCAACACAACATATATTCCCCGATTAGCAAGCTCTATCAGTAGCTTGTACTAAGCGGAATTCGTCACACATGGGTGATTCAACTCAATAATATCGACTTGCTGAAACATACTGAGTCTTGGTTTACCCGGCCAGCATACCTAAGGTAGTGTGCTACTTTACCGGGGGCTTACAGGCTGACCAAGTCGTGTGGGTAAAGATGTACACCCTTGCAGGGTTAAAACTATTCGAATAGCCGTGTCCACGGTTACGGACGACCCTTGTTTTGATTGACATCATAGTTAGACTCTGAAATAAATTTTTGTCATGGGTATACTTGGTAGCGGCATGAAGGGTTATTCATGCATGTTAATCAAGTCAAAGTGGACAGCCACTTTGATTTGTTTTGAGTTGTGATTATTTCTTAATTACTTGTTGTTTTAGTCCAAACTTGTTTAGAAAATTGCCTTAGCAAAAATTTGTAACTATAGAAGTAAAACTTGTTGCTTTATGCAAAACTAATGCCTTTATAATCTTTCCTTTGATCAGCCTTAAG
The DNA here is from genome assembly GCA_036346405.1 of Phyllostachys edulis. Classification (NCBI taxonomy): domain Eukaryota; kingdom Viridiplantae; phylum Streptophyta; class Magnoliopsida; order Poales; family Poaceae; genus Phyllostachys; species Phyllostachys edulis. Next base: position 27,321,133 of record CM070568.1, on the reverse strand, counting down.
CATATAAAAATTCTAATCCTTTGGTTAGGTCCTCCTAAACACTTTCTTTTGGTAGTTTTGTGTAAGTCTTGCGAGTACCTTCTGTACTCAGTTGTTTTAACCACTTGTTGCAGGTAAGGAGGAGTATGTTTACGACACCTCCGTTAGCGCTGATTATGGCGGCGCTAACGAGTGATACTGTTTCTACCTCCACTCAGTTGCTTGAGGGTTTTTAGGGCACACTTGGTGGTATTTTGGTGTTTATAGATGTTTCCGCTGCAGTTTTCTGTTTTAGTTGACCGTTGGTCCCTTATGTAGTTATTGTACTGAAACTCAGGTCTTGTACAGTTTTGTTATAAATATATGGCCTTTGTATGACTTTGTATAATGTTGTTTAGGATATGTGTACATTAATCTTTGATCTTGGGAATTAATGTAAAACATATATCTAAAAGCTTGAAATTGGGTTCATTCCTTACTAAAGTTTTACCTTTAGTATAATCTTTTGATTTGGAATATATTCAATCTGAAGGGTCCTCACAATCGACAAAAGGCACTGATATGGCAGCGATTCCTTTAGTTCTTCCCCAAATTATGCAGTAGAAACAGAAAGCAGCAGAAAACAGAAGGCACTGATATGCACCAAAATTACGTCTCTAACCACACTGCAAGCATAAAACAGAACTAAAGAAAAAAGTCATGTGATTAGTTTCCTGGTAATCTGTGTAACTAGAGCTGAGCTATTAAATTTCATGGAATACTACGCAAGTAAGCAACAGGACTATATCGATAACCACAATGTACAGATTCAGAAAAATAAAATTTTCAGAAACTAATTAAACATCACTTCTTCAATAATGCTTAGGAATGTCTATATTTGGTTGCCCTGCCAGTTACTTGAGCAGTAGCACTAGCTCCGATGGGATGGGCATTATGCAGCAGCAGTTCAACGGAAGAACACTAGTGAAAAGCTAAGCTTCTAGTATAGCAATTAGATAGACTAGTACAATATATAGTCAGTATGTAAATTAATCGGAATGAAAACCACCAAACCCCAATTTTTTTTAACTTGGTTGTGTTCCCTGATCCAGCTAGAAAGAGCACAAACCGTGTAGCAATTACTTAAAGAGCTCTAGTAATTACTCTTCAATGCACATGTGACATGGTGCAACAAAATGCAGATAAATTCTGCAAAGAAAGCACTCTAAAAACGAGGGCTCCAGTTGGTGTATAATATATGTGTATAAAGTTCAAAAGATAAATACCTTCTTACATCCATAATTATAAAGTTCAAAAGATAAACTCGATCTGGGTATATGCATCATAGTTTGCATGGCAAAGTCATCATGAACATCATAGTTTGCCGGGTCGACATAAGGTCATAATTATGTAGTTCATGTCATTGTCACAAATAAATAAAAGGGTTCATAACAAAATAGTGGAGTTGTTGATTTATCATGAACATCAGACAAGTAGCAAACCATAAAGCTGCGAACAACAAAATAACATAATTGAATGCCTCCTATTGGAATCTCTATATACCTTGAGGTCAATGCGACGCTGCAGCTCATGCCCAGGATATGTGCAAAGACCAAAATATGTGTCAACCCCACAATCAGTTCCTTGCATTTAGTTGAGGAACGTCAGTTGATTCAAATCTGCTTACACATCTAAACATTGCACTGAAATACACCCACAGCTACGCAAAGGAGATTAGGAATATAGAGCCCCAAAATTACACTACGTGCATTGTTGTAGTCTAAACCCTGAACACGCAAGAATCAAACGAATTGCCTAAAAACACCGGAGAGGGAAGAAACAACCCAGAATTCACCCAAACCAAATCCAGACACATATGGCGCAGCGCGGCCCAGGAAATTTCTTCCAAAATCCAAATCAAATCACACACAGAGAAAAATAAAACAAAGAATAGGGCCATTGGTCGAAAGTGCCTACCGATTGCCGGAATCCATGAGATCAAAAAGAAAACATCAAGATCAAAATCTATCTCCCTCCTCCTGACCTTCCTCATCTCTTGTACTCGCTAAAGTCCCTCCTCCTGAAAAGGCCCCAGATGGCGGTGCTTCGACAAAGAGGGGAGCGGCGCGTACGCAAGATGGAGGCGGAGTGTGTTGAGGAAGGGAATCCGGCGTGAATGCGGTAGGGGTGGGGCGTCGTAGGGGCGGTGGCGGCACAGGCGAGGGGAGGAAGGCAGCGCTCGCGGGGGGACGGGGCGGCTTGGGTGGGAGAGGAGGAAGGCGCAGGTGGGGAGAGTGGGAGGCGGGCTTGGGCGTGTTCGCGGGTGGGGAGGGAGAGAGGGAGGGCGCCGCGAGTGGGGAAGGAGGGAGGGCGTCGTGGGTGGGGAACGCGAGTGGAGGCGGTTGCGGTCGAGGGAGCGGAGAGTTTTCCTGACATGGGGATCAGAGGATGTTTTCCCGGTGGAAACGGCATGGATTGGGGCAGGAAATCCTTGTCTCGTGGGTATCCAAATAGGCATTTTGGTTGGCCCGGGAAAATTTGCTCTGTGGATTTTCATCCTTGGGAATTGGTCAGGATCCCGGCCCGGATTAGAGATCCCAAACAAACCCAAAAATAAGAGTAGATGTGAAATGGGCCCGCCACGGTGGGGTCCAGCTGTGAGAAACAGTGGCACAGCTAGAGCTAATCGAGTGGTCAAGCGGTAACATGAGAATGAGTAACTGAGGTAATATCATGCATCATGCATGTAGCCATGTAGGAGGCCAGTTGGTTAATGGCACAGTTAGCTTCATCAGGATTCCCCAGTGATAACCCAAATCCGGTTCCAAATAACCACGATTGCATCTGATCACCGTATCTTTGTACAGAGCTCATTGTATCAAGCAAGCAAACCCGAAAGTCCTTTCCGTTCCTAACAATTAGTCTATCTGCCCCACTCCTGCATGCACTGAACCCATCGATCCCTGACGTTTGCAGTTTGCATGCTTTGCTTTCACAGGCTCTATCTTTCTCTAGTACTGTGCACAGTATCCTGCTGCAAGTGCAGTCAGTTGTAGGAGAATGGGGCCTGCAGCTCGCTTTGCCTCGGGCCCAGTAGGTGGTCTGGCTTGACCTCTTCTGGGAAAGCAGTGCAATGCCGACAGCTTTCGTCCTTCAAGCTTTACACTCACGAGGAAGCCGATGAAACACGGTCTCTTGTGGTACCGCAACAGCCTAGCACCGTTTTCTTGCTTTTTTTTTTCTGTCATTAATCTCAACTGAATGCACGAAGGGAAGCTTTACGTTATACATGACGCCACGAACCCGGGCTAAACGGCCCCATCCTAAACTCACGCCATGATCAAAGCAACAATTAAATGTGTGCAGACTCTCTCTCACACACACGTGAACAGCACCATACAGGACTCAACTTGCATGCATGACTTAACTAAACGTGCAAAACTACTTTGTAACAAGATTAAGCATATCATACACAGTGTTCGGCTACTCGGCCGATTCCTAATCTCTAAACTTTTTTGCCTTGCCCTTCTGTTGTGTGGATGTGGCGGCCGCTGAATCTTTCTTGGCCTTCTTCAGGGCCTCCACTAAACCTGCCAAGCAGTCGTCCCAGTATTTGTACAAGCATTCGTCAGCGTCCCTCTTCCTCTTGTTGCACTTGGGCATCAGGTTGTGTGCCACGTCGGCCGTCGACATGTTGGTCTCTTCGTCTTCGAGCAGCCGCCGGATTTCGCCGAACCGCCGGTGCTCGGTGACGTCCAGGCAGTTTCTTGCAAGCACCTTGAAGGCCTCGAAACGGCAGTAGGGCATCTCGATGTGCATGTCCATCCTCCCCCTGCGGGTCAGCGCCGGGTCGAGCCGGTCGACGTGGTTCGTCGTGAACACGATGAACCGCTCGCCGCCGCACGCCGACCACAGCCCATCGACGAAGCTGAGCAGTCCAGACAGCGTCACCCTGTTGCTGTCGTCCTTGACGGACTTGGCCAGGATGTTCTCGCCGTCGCGCTTGCAGTCGTCCTTCTTGTTCTTGCGCTTGGTGATGAGGTCGACCTCGATCGCGTCGATGTCCTCGATCACGGTGATGGACTTGCCTGTCGTGTGGATGAAGAGCTTCCGCAGGTCAGCGTTGCTGTGAACGGACGTCAGGTCTAGGTCGTAGACATCGTACTTGAGGAAGTTGGCCATGGCTGAGATCATGGTGGACTTGCCCGTGCCCGGGGGGCCGTACAGAAGGTACCCGCGCTTCCACGCCTTGCCGATCTTGGAGTAGTAGCACTTTCCCTGCTGGAATGCCCTGAGGTCGTCGACGATCTCCTCCTTCTTGTCGGGATCCATAGCGAGGTGGTCGAACGTCGCCGGGTGCTCGAACGGGACGTGGGTCCACGAGCCCTCTTTCCAGTTGTTTGTGAACAGCCGCCTGTGCCTCTTGGCGACGGTGAGTTCGCGCCCCCGCAAGACGATGTGCTGCAGGTAGGTTCCTAGCACGAGCTGGCGGTGGCGCTTGTGGAACACTGCCCGGTAGCGCAGCGGCTCGTTCTTCTCCGACGCTAACCTGATGACCGGGCCCCCCCGATTGTTCGGGGCCTGCCTGGACAGGTTCCACCAGACGCGGGCGCCCTCGAAGTTGTCGGTGATATCCTGGTTCTCGTCCAGCGTCACCTGCAATTGAGGCTGAGGGAGATCGCTGTCCTGATCGGTGTCCAAGTCGTCCGACTCCTTACCGAGATCGGCCTTAAGCTTGCCTGCGCCTTCGAGACACCGATCGCGCAGGTAGACCTCGATAGCGTCGAACAGCTTGCTCCGCCGGAGCTGCTCGTCGTTGTACTCGGAGATGACGACCTGCTCGTAGGGGTTGAAGTAGGAAGCCACCATCGGCATCCACGTTGTGATGAAGTTCGTCACCTCGTCATGGACGTGTTCCGGCATCTTGGACCACAGCAAGGCGAGGCCAGCCATGGCCGACCCGAACCCGACCCATTTCTCCACTGTCGTCATGCGCGCCGGGTTAAGCAGATCTAGCTCTAACTCTTAACTTCCTATGTGTTTAAGATTAAATGATATATCTCCATTTATATAAGTAACACAGACGATCCAAACTCGTATACGGCGACACGAGGCAGTCAGGCTGACGAGTTCACGACGGCGCGCGGTCCATGGAATGGAAGTAGGTGAGCATCGATGTTTCTCCGAAGGTTGGCGGAACCGCGGAAGCAGGTTAGGAGCTCAAAGGTGAATAGTCGAATCTTCTCGGGATATGGCCTAGCTGACAACCAAATACGTCAACAAGTCAACCAAAAGAATCTTCCGGTACCTACATACCTAGCTACCTAGAAGCTTTTACCTGCACCTGCACCATCAGAGGAGAAGAAAAGATGCTCAAGTCATCGTCTACTTGCCCCATCGGAGGAGAAGAAAAGAAGCTTAAGTCATCGTTAGAACAAAAGATGCTCAAGTCATCGTCTACCTGCCCCATCGGAGGAGAAGAAAAGATGTTCAGGTCATCGTCTACCTGTCCCATCGGAGAAGAAAAGATGCTCAAGTTCATCGTCTTTAGATCTGGGTTTCTTTCTGATCATTGGGTAGGAACATTCCTAGCTCATGCGAGAAGTTTCTCTCCCACTCATGCACGTTTAATATTCTTGTGTTTCTGTTGATGTGGGCAGGGTTCAATAATTCAGCTTTTTAACTCTTGGCTTCCAGCTAGGTAGTAGAGGGCGAGGTGTGAAAGTGGGTGGCCTCGGTGGAGTTGGAGCTTGAACTCGAGGAGGATGGGACTGTGTGAGAACCTCTGGGTTATTTTCGTAAGACCGAGGCCTTCCCGATCTTATGAAAATAATGCTGGGCCTCAAGTAAATGAATTCCAAATTAACTCCAGCAAAGTGAGAAGTCCTTACCGAACTAGAGCTCCGATGATCATGCGTACTGCTTCTCTGCAAGCACTACATGATAACCGGTCCTCCAAACTATCCTAATCCACACTTAATGAGTTAAAAGGGAATTAAAAAACAGTGAGTATAAGACCGTGTTGGCTCCCAATATCAGCAACCAACGCGCTCATACTCTTATTCAACGTCAATCACATCTATACAACATTCATACATTGATAATCCCAAAAGACACACAACATAATAGTTAAGTTTACAACTATTACAAAGCGGCCGACCGACGAAATTCAAATATGAATACTAAGTAGTAGCGAAAGCAATGTAAATAAACCAAAAGGTCCAGCATGGTATGTCCCATAACCCATGGCGACTGACTGGAAGTTAAATAATAGCACTATTCGTTAGCGTCGCCTAAATCGACGCTAATGAACTCATCAGGCGTAGAATCGTCTTCACTTGAATCTGCAGCAACCGGGTTAAGTACAAATGTATTCGCAAGTCTTACGCAAAGTAAAAATTATTTATGCTAGAGGATATTCAAAGCATGGCAATAGTGGCTTAGGTTTGCAAAAAAAACGTAACAATTTTTATCCTACACATACTAGTTTTACCATTGCCATTTAGAAAACAGATTTAAAACAAAAGTAAAACATGTGACATAGTAATACATTAATAAACAATTGAGTCAAACAAATACCAAAGTGACAGCCCACTTTGATAAACAAAAATGCATGAAAACCCATTCATGCCGAATACCAAGTTGTAACCATGTCAATTTTAATTCAAAGTCTAACAATAATGACTCCTGAATTCAAGCGGTCGTCCGTAACAGTGGACACGGCTATTCAAATAGATTTACACCCTCCAGGAGAGTACAACTTTACCCACATCGACTCGCCAGCCCGTAAGCCAAACACACTGCCTTTGGTGAGTTGGCCGGGTAGATCGAGATTTGGTATTGTTTAGCAAGAAGACCTTATTGAGTTAGATCATCCATGAGAGATGAAATTCCAACTTAGTACATATACATATAGCAAATGCTAAGCGGGCACGCAAGTTGTGTCGGAGGGGCTAGTGTAAGGTAGTTAGTATGTTGGGTGACCCCCAACATAAGTAATCCTGCTCACCAAGACAAAGATATATTACCTTGGGTTCCTAAGGAACATAGGATTTCATGGTCGCTATGTCCTCACACCACCTGTGGTCTAAACCAATGAAATCTTCCCCTTACTTAACCAAACGACACCCATAATACCGCATGTGGTAGTACGAGTGTTACTTGAATTAACGATGTCACCAAAGTTCGGTCCTTATTGGTCCGGACAAGACAACCACATACCCGATCTCGTGCTCGAAGGCACCCTCACTAGCAACCACTTGTCCATACCCAAATCACTTTTAATTTTTAACCAATATAAACACAATAACCAGATTCGAAGATCTGGACCAAAAGCATAAAAGAAAAAGTGTGAGGTGTTTCCCACGATCGATGGGATAATACCATCAATCATACTAACGCACTCTCTCGACTTGCATGGCTAAGCACTCAATAAACAAAATAGAATATCATCACAACCATCTATCCTTAAAGCATACACACACTGGAAGTAATCAAGGATAACCTCAAGAATGGGATATAACTTGCATGCAAATATCATTGCAATTTAAAATGCTAACTTCACAAAAAATGGGATTAATATGATGCAAAAGAAAAGTTCAAATGATGCTTGCCTTGCTGGTACTCAAGTTGTTCACTCTCGGTGGTGAAGGAGTCTACATCAATTACTTCGGACTCTATAGAATTAACAACATCGAATAAACACCGAGAAATACCATAAAATTCAAATTGCTAAAAAATGCATGGGTTTTCTACAGTATCTATATAATGATTTTAGATGAATTTAGGTGAAAGAATTATTCCATTTGGGTTTAGTATGTGAGAGTTACAGCAATTTGAAAACCAGTTTTTCAGAAAAAGCTGAAAACAATGTTTTCGGTTACTATTCGTCTGAATTTAATTATTTCATGAAATTTGTAGAGTAGTGGTGGAGAAAAGTATTACGTAGATAATTAGAGAATGAAATTATAAGACTAAAATAACTTGGTTCACCTCATTTGGAGGTCATATGAATTAGTTATGAATTTTCAAAGTTAATAACATTTTCTAGTGTAAAAGTAATTCGGTTCTGGATTAATTTCCAAAAATAATATTCTCTGTGACAGAAATATATTTCACATTAAAGTACATTTAAAATGAAAATTTCCAAAAATTGGTTTCACTTGATTTGGAGTTGGTTTGCATTAGTTATGGACTTTTGAAGTTAAATGAATTTTCAGTGTACATATAAACCATTTCAGAATTTCTATATGCATTTAATACTTTTTTCTACCGAGCCTTTCCTAACCTCATTTGCTGACAAGTGGGGTCCAGTGCATAGTGTTATTTTCTATTTAAGTTTCTGAATTAACTCATTCTGACAGGTGCGGCCCGTAGGTCATAGACACCAGTATTTAAACCTTGTTTTCTTTTCAAGACCCCACATGTAAGTGACTCATTACCTCGTTGAGACATCCATTAAGTACTAAGCAATGATTAGCATTTTAAAGATGGGATTTGCTGCTATCGGCCCCGCTATAGTGCCAGTCAAAAAAACCGACAAAAAGCCAGAGTTCATTGCCGGGCTCACCGCCGGCGATGTGTTCCATGCCGGCGTGAACTAAGGCCACGAACGGGTCCCTAATAGCTATGCGCATCATCTAGCAGTGGCGGCGGTAGCTGAGCCAGCCTAGATCGGCAGTTAGCCAGAGATGGGCGGCGGTGCAAAAACGGTCGACGTGCATGCACAAGGAAAAGCTCCGCATCATTCATTTAAGCGGGTGCGAAGGCTTCTATGAGTCTCAGGGAGGCTACCTGAGTATCGGAGAGGAGTAGAGATGGCCGAAGCTGGCTTGACATCGATGAGGTTCACGGCGGTGAAGTGGTCCAACGTGGAGAGGTCAATTGGAGCAAAATGAAGAGAAATGAATGTGCGAAATAGCTCAAGGGTGCTAGTGGTATGGTGTAAACGAAAGGAATTGGAAAATGTGTTACCAGATCGGTGCCGAAGAAGAAAGGGGATTCTCACAGTCGGAATAGGAATTCTTCAAAATCCTCAGACTCCTGTCACACATTGTTGAAATCAGTTGAGGGGTTTTCTTAACCATTCTCAAAGACACGCTATGACGCACACGCCCGAGGATCTTACCTTCTATTAAAGACGGTGGAAATGGCAAGCCCAGAGTGAAGCCGTACGTTTGCGCTCCTAGTCCTGCGTGTGCACGCATCCAATTCGCACGCCAGTTCTTCGTGGGCAGGGTCCACGCTTCGTTTTCTCCGGTTCCTGGTAGCTCTTACCTCCTTAGTAATTCGGTGCCTTTCGGTGGTTCGTGCGCACCTACCGGTCTTCGCAGCCTGCGTCACCTCATCTCGATCCTTCCCTCCCTCGAGCGTTCGGCCTCAACGCCGCCTCCTTCCCTTTCCTCTCGCGTCCCTCACCATCGCCTCCCGCCATTCTGCCACACCGCCTCCCCCCCTCCCTTCACAGCCACCACTCGACTTGCCACCCCCTCCCCTTCAACCGCCCCTCACCTTCGCCCACCGCCCTTCCTCTCCTTTGCCATCGCAAAGACACCTCCTCCCCTGATTGCTGCCGCCTCTTGCCAAGATCCTCACCTCCTCCGCTTGCTCGCGCTAGCCTCCTCTACTCCACAGAGTCCATGGCGCTGACGGTAGCCAGCGATCTGCCCTTCATCCCTCCTCCGGTCTCCGTTTGTGATGTAGATTTGCAGTTACGCCTTGATTGATACGAATAGTTTTCGATTTTGTGTAGATCTAGCAGTGTGCCATGTTGTAGGTTGTGATGACCTCGTTGTTAGTTTCCTTTCTAGATGATTTCCATGTTTCGTTCTGCTCCCTTCCCTTCTAAACTCAGCAATTGGTTCTTACTGTCATAGTTTGTTTCCTTTTCTTGCCTTTGGTTTGAACATGGAGGTCAGGTTGAGGCTTTGCTGGGAGATGCCAAGCCTCTGGGTTGGTTTGTAGGTGAGTCTTCGAATGTTTTGTGGTTCTTCTCATCGTCTACCTTGCTAAGGTAAAACAGAAATGTTTATATGCTTGGAGCAGCTCTTTAGTTTACCAAGGTGGTTCTATAAGAAGCTATTTATCATAGAGAAGCTCTTTTGAAATTAAAAGATTTACATTTTACAAATTGACTTGGGCAGTATTATTGTATTATAGTGGACAAATTTCGGCTTTGTAGAATACAGATAGTTAGTAAGACTTTAGTTTACTCCTTTCACAGGTGTGCTCTATAGAGTTCTCTCTCTTTACACCCGTGTTATTGTTTGTATCTCTTAGTGTCGTTAACTGTTAGGTGCAGACCTACTGCCTATATTTCTCCAAAGTTTCTGAATCAAAGCATTCCATGAACTCAATGAATATGATCTCTTTCCTTTTTGTTTTCTTTGTAACAGCAAGTTTTTTTTTGCATATGGTCAAACAGGTAGTGCAAAGACATAAACTATGATTGGAATAATAGAACATACAGTAGCAAATATTTATGATTACATTGGCAAGTTATTCTACACTTGATCAAGAAAGTATTGAATAGTCCATGGATGACAAATTATCTCACCTGGAGTTCAACTAGCACTACTACAGAAAAGGCCTTCACAGACGGTTCAAAAACATCATCACAAACGGTTTCTTGAGTCGTCTGAGTTTATGGGTCAGTGATGCATGAGGTCATCACGCAGGCGGTTTTCAAACCGCTCGTGATGCATACTACCACTGAGCGGTTTCAGCCACAAACTGCGTGATGACTATATATCATGCACGGTTTCAGCCACAAACCATGTGATATATAGATATCACTGCACGGTTTGTGGTCAAACCGCTCAGGATGATTCTTCTATATAAAGCCATAGCGGATTGCTTGTGCCTTTAAATAAACATCATATATATATATATATATATATATATATATATATATATATATATATATATATATATATATATATATATATATATATATATATTTCTATTGTTCCTAGTCCCTTAGCCACTTTTGGGGGGTAGTCCCATGACATGAGGAAGAGTACCGGAGCAACCTCATTGAGCCCTGCAAATTTAACACGGCTATTTGGAAAGCATCGGGACATCCGATTACTTTGTTGCTAATACATGATGCCACTTTAGCAACCACTTTCTTAATTGCAGTATCCGTGGGAAGTGGCATCATGTACGCTTGGAGCAAACCAGTATTTCTTAAATTTGTAGGGCTCAATGAGGTTGCTCTGGTTGTTGTCTCCTCTTCCTCATGCTAGGTGGACGCGACTTCAAAAAGTAGCCGAGGACTCGAGAACAATACATATATATATATATATATATATATATATATATATATATATATATATATATATATATATATATATATATAATGTTGGTTTTAAAGGCACAAGCGTACCACCGCTGGAGACTTTATAGAGAAGAGATTAGGAATGGAATGGTAGGACGACGTATCTAGGACGCAAGATAGGAGAACTTGACTTCAAGAACACAATTACACCAGACAAATGTGAAATGAATGGCGAGAAGCAACAGATGACATCTTGACAAAATGACAAATCGACAAATAAGTCATAACATACATATCACACATTTTATACATCTATTTTTGCAAATCATCAATCATACATATCAACAGCCCATGGTTCACCAAGCAAGTTTCCACTATCAATAGCAGACAACACTTGACACTTCTAAATAAGTCATAAGTCATAACAATATAACATATCAACAGCTCATACATATCAACAACCTCATAAGTCATAACATATCAAGCCCCATCCAAACTCACAGCATGAACTAAGCAAGATGCATAGAATGCACATACACCAATAGCCCTCGGTTTACATCACGAGCAAGGGACTATTAATATGAACTAATTATCAATTCAATTTCAGCATAAGACTATTAACATCATTACATCACGAGCAAAGGGACTATTAATATGAACTAATTATCACTTCAATTTCAGCATAAGACTATTAACATCATTACATCACGAGCAAGGGACTATTAATATGAACTAATTATCAATTCAATTTCAGCATAAGACTATTAACATCATTGAGCGGTTCAACAAAGAAGACAAAGAAGACCAAGGGTGTCCAAACCCGGCCACCACACAGAGCACTAGCCATTTTCATCACAGAGCAAGCGAGTAGAGACAGAGAGGGAGTAAGGTAGGGTGATACCTCAGTACAGTGCAACCACGGTGGCGACCCCACCACCAGCACAACCCTCATCCATCTCCTTCACCTTGCATAAATCACACAAACATCAGGACACAACTTAAGGCTCAAGCATAAAAATCAAACTCAACACAAGACATTAAGCTAACAGATCTAGAGGAGAATAGAGGGAGGATGAGGAAAGCAAAGATCGACAAGGGCCCGAGCGCAGGAGGCCGAGCAGGAGAACCAAGCCATGGCGGCACAGGCGACACGCGGGGCCAAGCCCAGTGGCTTGGGTGGCGGCGTCACCGTAGTTGTGGCACGACCCTGACACTGCAGAAGACACTACTATCGTACAAGTGTTTCTGCAGTGCAGAGTGGTGTCACAACCGGCGGCGACGGCGACGGGGTTGGGCGACGACGGCGACGGGGTCGAGCGGTGGCGTCGAGGTGGGGAGGGGAACGGAGTAAATGCGCTGGGCAGTGATGAGTTAGGGCGGGCGCAAACCCTAGCGGAGCTGGGGAGTGACGAGAGTTAGAGCGAGCGCAAACCCTAGCGGTCGGGCTTGTACTAATAAAGAGATTCCATAATGGAACCGTCTATGATATGGGGCATATCACAGACGGTTCCATTATGGAACCGTCCGTGATATGGGGCATATCATCGACGGTCCGTCCGTGATATGCCCCATATCACCGACGGTTCCATTATGGAACCGTCGGTGATATGGTTTTTCTCAAGTATATTTATCTTGTATATACACTTACATGACATGAAGAAATTACATGTTTATATGTCAATTTTGTCAATTAAATCTTCTTTGAAAATTTGCTTTAACTATATATACATACATACATACATACACACACACACACACACACACACACACACACATATATATATATATATATATATATATATATATATATATATATATATATATATATATATATATATATATATATATATATATATATATATATATATATATATATATATATATATATATATATACATATATATACATATATATATATATATATATATACATATATATATATACATATATATATATCACAGATCGGATATATATATATATATAATTAATTATTTTGTTCCACTAAACCGTCTTAGTGTCTCCGATATAATTAATACTAATTTGTAACTTCACCTCCAAACTAGATTTTGTTTTTCCACAAAACCGCTCTATCTATATATATCTATATATATATATATATATATATATATATATATATATATATATATATATATATATATATATATATATATAGCAATAATTCAACATATAATTAATATAGTAACTTCACCTCCAAACTTTTTTTTCATTTTGGAATTTTCATATATATATGGCCAAACAAATGTGGCGTTAAACTAAAAAGATTAAAAAAAGTAGAAACCTATAAATAAACAAAGTTTTTCTAGTGGCGGAGGTAGGTGCTATCTCCGTATTCAATACTTCATAGGCGACGGCGGCAGCATCGGACGGTTCTCGATCATCGCGAATGAAGCCCGAAATCGCCCACTCACGACGCTCATTCAAGTGTCTCTCAAGACCCTCGATTTGTTGAACCAAGAAGAATTGAGCCCATAGGCTCTCTTCCCTTGCTTGAGGGGTCTCGGCCGTCAACTTCGTCGCTGCCACCTCGATTCTTAGCCAAGTGACGGCAAGCCTCTTGGAGACGTTGCAACGTCGTTTTGGAGGACTACGTTGATGACGCGGTAAACTCGCCGAAAGTGGGAGATCACCCGAAGACACGGCGGAGAAGGATGTCAAGACGGCGGAAGGTGGCGTCACCGCTCCGCAAATTCTCCGCGGCAGAGGAGTGAAGACACTGTTGATCAAACAGTGTTCTTCCGCAGCACGGTTCAACGTACACCGAGAGAGGTGCTTGTACAGTGCGGCCAGGAAGGCCATCAATGCCGGCGACAAGGAAGAGGCAGCCATTTCTGTTTTTTTTTTATAAATATGTGGGGATGATCATCTTGGATGGCGGATGGTCCTTTTATAAAACAAGGAATAAATTCGGGCGTGAGATTTAAGAGACGATCGAGAGCCGAAGCGGATCGATGCGATTTAAGAGACGATCGGGAGCCGAAGTGGATGGCGACGAGCGAGCGCGACGGTGACGAAGAAACTCACCGTGGAGTCAGTGGCGATATTATCACGAGCGGTTATAACAAAAACCGTCGCATGATATGGTAATATCACAAACGGTTATTATTAAGAACCGCTCGTGATGTTTCATAAACGGTTCTTTGTTGAAACCGTGCGTGATATGTAGTATTATCATAAACGGTTATTAACAAGAACCGCTCGTGATGTTTCACGACGGTTTTACCTATGAACCGTCTGTGATATTACCTCTTCACAGAAGGTTTTTAGTGCAACCAGTAACACAGACGGTCTCTAAACCAAAACCGTCTATGATTGCATGTAATACAAACGGTTTTGGTCAACCGTCTGTGATGAGACGTCCAGTATTAGCCTTTTTGTAGTAGTGTAGATATCGTGAGGCAAAGGGAGAATACACAAGCAGGTCGTTCAGTTCGACCAGATGTAAATTGGTCGCATGGAGATACGAGCTGGTCTTAGACTGGTCGAAGCTGGTCATATGGAGATATGAGCTGGTCGTAGACTGGTCAAAGCTAGTCGTAGACTGGTCAAACATAATCACTAACTAGTCGTAAGGAGTTAAAAACTGGTCGTAATTAAGTACTAACTGGTCGTAACTTAATATGGACTGGTCGTGACTAGATACGAGCTGATCGTAAGTGATAAGGACCTGATCGTAGATCATATTGCACTAAGGTTCATCCGATATATTCTATGTGTGTTCGGGAATCATTATGTCCTGCTAGGAACCGCTACGACTCATGGTCGGAAAGGTTTTTCGAGTCACAACCGATTACGCATGAACCTACAAGGTCACACACTTAACGGGTTGGAACATAACAATACAGATACGATTCATAAAACGTGTTCAGATAGGATCCGTCATGGGCACTATATAAGGAGATGCATGAGGCTGTTGGGTGGTAGAGGTGTTGACGTGAATTGCTCTACCAAAACCCTAGCCACCATCTTCCTGAGAGCCTTGCCGTGTGACTTGGTTCTAGCATACTGGCGTACGGTTGTTCCTTCCCTAGACGTGTGGATACCGTAGAGGCACTACTGTGATTGCTGTTGCGCTTGAGGATGATCTGTGATCTTCATAAGGAACTATAGAGGTTGCTGGAGGAGACGATCGACTCACAAGGACACTGGCCGATCGACAACAACCACTGCATTGACGTGCTTGATGTTGGACGATCGACTATGACCACTACATCGACGTGCTCTACGATGGACCAGGCTGCTCCAACTCTTTTTCCGCTGCTCTACGCGTCTAGTGGTAACGATCTGTGATCATCTTCTTGCTTGGCTTCCTGGTTTATGTGGTAGAATTTTTGAATTGTTGCTATTGTAGCCTACCCGTATCCCAACATACTTCGCCTGTGGCTTTGATAAAGGGCACCCGGAGTACTAGGTTGCGCTCCCCAGTCAAATGCAGGTGGGCAATTTGATGGACCACCGCTCGGAGTTTATCATTTACTGTTTCCGTTGCTGTAAGACTCAAGGTCTTTTAACCTCTTTTGTAATAAGTGGCCATAAGGCCGGTACTCAGTTGTTTATTAATGTTATTTCATGATTTAAACTTGTTATCAACAATATTTCCACTGTGTGCACTAACTACTAATTTGGGACTGGTGCAGAAATACACAGAGGGTTTGTTAGTGATATGCCCTAGAGGCAATCATAGAGATGATTGTATCACGTCTATGTTTATGAGTTAAAGAACGAATGTTATTATGTTTCTTGAATGAATCATCAATTATGAAGATTAACAAGTATGTGACTTGTTGGTTAAGCTCTTTAACTTATATGATGTCGTTCTAAATGTATCCCTAGTCGGATGTCACTGGTCGGAACACTAGTGATTTATCGACTAGCACATGTATTGATTGATGACCATATTTCACCGGTCATGGATATAGGGATATCGAATCAATAATGTGAACACATGTTAGAGAATATGGTGTTGGATTGACCCACCTTGAGACACTATTGAGATTGTTATGATTTTATGTGTCATCAGTTGGTCTCAAGCAATGATGATGTATAATCCTTAGACCTGAGATCAGCATGATTTCCTACATGTGTAATAGTACACTTTGGGGTTGCCAAATGCTACTCCGTAACTGGGTAGTTATAAAGGTAGCTTTCAAGTATGCTATGAAACATGCGGAGGGATGTGACTGGTTGGATATGGGATTTGCCCTCCTAACATAACAGGAGATACATCTCTGGGGCCCTCGATGTGGTCAGATAAAGAAAGTGCATGGCCATGCCACTAGTGGTTGAAGCAAGGTAGTTAGGATCGCGATCCAAGTCTTAAAGTCTTACGACTCTACGAACCCACGACAGCCTGTCGATCCAAGTCTTATCGCCGATCCGATCCTACTAAGGTAGGTAGGATCGCGATCCTCTCTTAGAGTCTTACGGTTCTATTTAACCCACGACAAACTGTCGATCCAAATCTCACTATCGATCCTACTCGTAGAGACTTAGGGCAATTTTTTTTAGGGGCCGTGCTTTGTCGATATTTTGTTTTAGAGCAAAATTTGTTGATATTAATTTACGAGAATGAAACTATAAATAAACAAGGAGCATGCAAAATATTGTATCAAGGTGGTAATGCTAGTACAAATATCTATATTATGGCATGAGCAATCTTGAGCTTGATAATGATAAGCTATTTTTATTCCCGAGTATGTCTAGCTACTTTTAAGGAACATGCAAGTGGTAAACCATATAACAATCATACAAACTTATAGTATAGATGTTAAATATGTGTATTTTTACAAATCCATATAATCGCCGATTTTACGATTCGATACTACGATTCGATCCTACCGGAGGCAAATCGATCCGACTCGGGATCTCGACTCTGACTACCTTGGGTTGAAGAGTCGACCACACGAAGTTATCCGACACTTGATCGAGAAAGTATTGAACAGTCTATGGATGACAATATATCTCACCTAGAGTTCAACCAGATATCATGAGGCAAAGGGAGAATACATGAGCAGGCTGTTCAGTTCGATCATATACGGACTAGTCGTATAGAGATACGAGCTAGTCGTAGACTGATCGAACATGATCACTAACCGGTCATAAACTAGCCGTAAGGAGTTACAAACTGGTCATAACTAAATATAAACTGGTTGTAAGTGATAAGGACCTAGTCATAGATCATGTTGCATTAAGGTTCGTTCGATATAATTTATGTGTATTTGGGAATCGTTGTGTCCTGCTAGGAACTGCTAACGACTCATGGTCAGAAAGGGTTTCCGAGTCGCAACCAATTACGCATGAACCTAATGGGTCACACACTTAACAGGTTGGAAAAAACGTGTTCAGATTGGATCCATCATGGATTCTATATAAAGAGATGCATGAGGCTGTAGGGATACATGACAGAGAACGTAAGTTACTCCACCAAAACCCTAGCCGCCATCTTCCCGAGAGAGCCATGTCGTGCAAGTTGGTGCTAGCACACTAGCGTATGGTGTTCCTTCCCTAGACTTGTGGATACCGTAGAGGCGCTACTGCGGTAGCTGTTGCGCTCAAGGACGATCCACGACTTCGCAAGGAACGTGATTGGTTGCTGGAGGAGATGATCGGCGCCGATGACGCTGGACGATCGACTACGACCACTACATCGACGCGCTCTACATTAGATGAGGCTGCTCCAACTCTTCTTCTGCTACACTGTGCGTCTGGTGGTAACGATCTATGATCTCCTACTTGCATGGCTTCCTGGTTTACATGGTAGAATTTTTGAATTGCCAACTAGTGTAGCCTACCTATATCCCTTCAGTGGTATTAGAGCCATCTTGTGTAGTTTTTGATCTAGATCAGTCGTATATACTTGATATGTGGCAGTAGTAGATTGGATCTATTACTGGTCGGGACTAGTAACCTAGATTGATTCATATAGATGGAACAATCTAGGCAGTGATCGATAAGATCGATCGATTTTCGGCGATAGTAGATGGGTTTGCGGGAGGTATGAGTTGAAAGCACCAGATGATTACTTGACTTGTTTACGATCGTATTGCATGATACTCCTACCAGACGGAATTCCACCATCGGGGTATGTCGCGATGCGTGGTCGTATGGAAGCGGTGATCAGATTGGTTCAGAATAGGGTTAATATGATTAATCCGATGATTTTCAAGGCTCAATTACATGAATAAGATTCATGTCTTGAAAAAAAAATTCCAAGGGCGCTGCCCCTTCGAACCTTGCCTGCTAACTGGCTAGCAAGACGGCCGTGCTAGGTAATCGTTACCGCGTTATATAGTATTATGTGTTCATGTCACCCGATAGAATTGGATTCTATGCATAACTCCTTTTGCAGGGATTGATGTGAATAGTATGGCCCATTGTGTATGTGATGCATATATGGATTTTCATGGCTTGCGTGTCATGCTGTGAAACAGCCATCGAGCTACATATTATTGTATAATAGTCTGTGTACCGATATGTGATGCTTGATATTATCATATGTAATTCACTACTAGCTTTTAGGAGTAATTGCTTAGTAGATGAATGCGGTCGGAGATTTCAAGCATGATGGTCGGAGGACAAGAAGCATGGTGATGGAGATCATCATGTTAAGGGCTATACTATTTCATAGTTTAATATGATTATCTGTGAATGTTTATTTTGTTCCTGTTATGCTATTGTGAGGACCCCCGGGTTATCTCCGTAAGACCGAGACTAAGCATGGTCTTAAGGACATAACTCTAGGGCCTCAAGTAAATGGATTCCAACTTAACTCAATCTCAGTGGAAGGCTTAACTACAAACTAGAGCCCCGACGATCATGCGCGCTGCTCCTATGCGAGCACTACATGATTGTCGGTTCTCCAAAAAGTCAAGCACTACACTTAGTGAGTTAAATAGGAAGCCACGAACAGCAAGTATGCAATCATATTGGCTCCCAAGATCAGCGACCAATATGCTCATAGTCTCATACAACGTTGATCACATCCATACAACAACATATATAGATAGTTCAAAAGACATACAACATAATAGTTAAAGTCCACATCTATTACAAACGGCCGACCAGCCAAATTCAAATAAGAGTATTAAGTAGCAGTGGAAGCAAGTAAATAAACCAAAATATCCAGCATGGTATGCCCCATAACCCATCGGCAACTGACCGGGAGTTAAATGATAGCATTACTCATTAGCGTCGCCAAAATCGGCACTAACAAGCTCAACGGGCTCATACACTTCCTCACCTGAAATTGTAGCAACCGGGTTGAGTACAAAGGTACTCGCAAGTCTTACATAAATAAAAATTAGTTATGCTAGAGGTTGTTCCAAAGGATGGCTCATATTGGCTTAGTTTTGCAAAAGAGACGCAACAATTTACAACCTACACATACTAGTTTTTCAAGTGCCATTTTAAAATCAGATTTGAAGTAGAAGTAAAGCATGTGAATAAGTAGTAAATTGAATAACAAATGAACCATACAAATGACAAAGTGGCTATCCACTTGATACAACAACAAACATGAACATCCCATTCATGACGATACCAAGTTATAACCACAATTTTAATTCCAAGTCTAACAATAGCAACCATGTAACTCAAGTGGGCGTCCATAACCATGGACACGACTATTCGAATAGATTTATACCCTGCAGGGGTGTACTACTTTACCCACACGACTTGATTAGCCCGTAAGCCTCCAGATACCTCCGAATATAGCATACATCCTATGGTATGCCGGCCGGGTAAACCAAGACTTAGTATTTTTCAGCAAGTTGATATCATTGACTTGACTCGCCCATACGCGACGTAATCCTGTTTAAGTGTAGGCTACCCACCTACAACTAAACGGGCACGTAAGTTGTGCCGAAAATACCGACCCAATTAATAAAGCTTAAATAGGGCTCACCCTCGCAATAAAGAATTGCAATCGGCACACTTATGGAACATATATGCGATGGAACACATATAAGTCCTCACACCACCAGTCATCAACTCAACAATACCAACCCCTTACTTAACCAAGCAGTGCCCATACACCGCGTATGGAAGCACAAGTTTTACTTGAATCAAAGATGTTACCAAAGTTCGGTCCTTAAGTGCCTAGACAAGTCAACCACTTACCCAAATCTTGTGCACAAAGGCACCATCACTTGACCAAACCAAAAGCTCATTTAAAATGATAAAATTTGACTCATAAAACAGATACGAAGATCTAAAACAAACATATATAATGATAGTTGTGTTTATCCCATAATTATCGGGTTATTCCCGACAATCAGCTACCGGTTCTAGACTTGCATGGCTAAGCAAACCCGAACAATATATTTCAACCATTCTAACTTAAGCATGTGGTGCTGGAGTAATTCAAGGATAACCTTAATGAATAGGAGATAACTGATCTACACATCACAAAAATAGCGACATTATCAAAATAGCATGCAAGCAATTATCATTGCACTAACTTAACAAAACTGGGATCAGATATGATGCAAAAGAAAGTTCAAATAATGCTTGACTTGCTGGTAGCTTAGCTGCTCTCCCTCATTAGCGTATAAGTCAATATCGATAGGCTCGGGATCTATATAAATACAATACCGAATAAACATCGAGAAATACCCAAAAATTCAAAATGCTCATAAATGCATGATTTTTCTACAGTAGGTAAATAATGATTTTAGATGAATTTAGGTAAAAGAATTACTCCATTTGGATTTATTATGTGAGAGTTATGATAGTTTGAATTTCAGTTTGCTGGAAAATCCATTTTAATTACCACCGGTTACTGTTCATTGAAATTAATTATTTGAGGAAAATTTGTGGAACAGTAGTGGGACAAAGGATTATATGGATAAATAGAGAATATTAATATAAGACTAAAACAGTTGAGTTTGCCTCATTTGGAATTTTCATGATTTAGTTATGAATTTCTAAAGTTATCAGCATTTCCTTTTGTAAAAATAATAGTGTTAATGGATCATTCTCCAAAATAATACTCTCTGCTACAGAGACATGTTTGAAACCAATTTTAATATGAAGTTCATTAAAAATTAAAATTACCAGAAGTGGTTTCATCCATTTTGGAGTTAAGATGAATTAGTTATGTATTTTTGAAGTTATACATATTTTACAGTGTGCAAATAATTGAATTTCGAATATTCTAAATCATTTAATACTTTTTTTACCGAGTGCTATCCTAGCCACGGTCACTGACCAGCAGGCCCCCGGGTCAACTGTTGACTCGGTCAAAAATGACCCAAACCAGCTGCCATGAAAGCGTATTCTATATAATGTGCTTTTCTATTACTCAAAACGTACTTCCTATTCAAGCATATAAGAAATACGTTTTCCTAAAAGGAAAACACATTCCTCAAACCTACCCTGCTACTAAACCAGCCACAGGCCCACATGCCATTGGCACTAGTTAAACCAGGTGCATTATAACTCCTCCTTTTCTGTGCAAAGGCCGACTTGTAAGAGACTCAGGGCTAATTAAAGCTCAATCATTAACGCAGTTATACCTGGATTAAACCTAAACAACCGAGATTTGGTTCTAACCTCGAGCTACAGTACTGGTCGGAAGTTCTAACACAGGGGAGCTCCTCGCCCGCGACATTGCCCGGGGCATTGCCGGAGCTAGGGTCCACGATGGCGCAATCCAAGGGCAGGAATGGGTTCTCGAGACCCTTGCGCAAAGATAAGGTGCCGCCGGTGAGTTCCCGGTGGCTCAGGCGGCGGCTCGCTCGAAGTTGGCGGGCTTGGCGCTTTCACGGTGTGCGTGCATGTGCAAAACGAGCTCCATTGTGTGCAATCAAGCATGCGCAAAAGCTTAAGCGAGGTTCACCGAAGCTTACCAAGATGGCAGAGGGGCTGAGAAGCTTAGCGGTGAGTTGGCCATGGCAATGGTGATGGCGGCACTCAGCTCCACGAGGGTAGGATACTAGGCACAAAACGAAAGGTAATGAGGGTGCCGAAAAGATTAAGGAGGCTAAGTAGATAGTGTAAATACAAGGAATCGGTAAATGATCTACCCGAATGACAATGGAGGACGAAATAGGGTTCTTGCCCGATAAGAGGAAAAATACCAAATTCCCTAGCTCCTGTCAACAATCCGACAATTAAGTTGAGGGGAAAACAACATTATGTATGGAGGCACAAAGTGACGCAAAAGAATTGGAGAGGAGCTCACCGGAGACGAAAATGGTAACAAGGGTTAGTCCTGGGTGTGCTCTGAGGTCGCCGAGAGCACGATGGTGTTCCACGAGCTACAAGCGAGGACAAATGCTCGGATTAGCTCAAATGGACTCGGCGTGGAGAGAAGAAAGCGAAGGGCACCGTAGAACGGAGCTTACCTGAGAGGTGCACCCGAGCGAGCGTCCTTCTCCTCTGCCAACAGGAGGAGAAGTAAGGAATTGCGAAGGCTTGGAGATGATTTATGCTCAGCCGAGAGACGGAATAAAGGCAGCGTCAAGTGGCGAAGCTCAGGGATAGGTCAAACTGGGCGGTGCGGTCACGGCAATGACGGCATGCGGCAGAGCGAGCCGGGCGCGTGGCGAGCGAAGTCTGTGCGTCGCAGCGGGAGGTTGACGACGGCACTGTCGTGAGGGCCCGGTTGGCAGTGACTGCGAGGGAAGCTGGTGCGTCTGGACCACTTGGCACGACGCGGCTTGGTCGGTTTCGTTTGGATTGTGCGATCACGAATGGACGGCCTAGATCGCAAGAGAAGTTCAGACTGGCCCGAACGGCTACGGAATCGGGTCCGTTGATTGTTAATCGGACGGCCTGCATGCGTTGGTGCATTTAGGCGGTTAGGCTGAGCCGATTCGCCGAGTCGGACTCGAGCCCAAGGAATAGTGCTGGTTGGTTGGGTTTAGGGTTTGACTGAGAATTAAATTGTTCTCTCCACTTTGACCAAGGTGTTAGAAATAGAAATAAATTTCCTAAAATTGTGAAATAAATCACAGAGGTTCCTGGGAAGGTCTAGTGTCCACAAAAATTATTGGACACTATTTTTCATGATATAATGTGTATAATTTAAATTCAAACTTATTGTAGGTTGTTAAATTGTGTTTGAAGTTTCTTAGTGTTTAAACCAGTCCCAAAAATTTGGAAAAAATTATATTAATCCATTATAATTATTATAGTATTTGAATAAATTATTTCCAGAAGATGTTCATAAGGTTTTGTTCCTGCTTTCTTTTGGAGTTGAATTACAAAGTGTAGGTTTAATACTTGTTTAAGATTTTCCTAGTGCAATAAATTATGCAAAAGTTTGAAAACAATGATGCATGCTCATGAGATGCATAATAATTCTCTATATTAATATGAGGATGTGACAGCTATTGATCATGTTTTATCATTAGATGTTTTAACATGGTAGAGTAGTATCCCTTAAGAAAAATTAAGTTAATTTGATGCCTTTCCAATTGCTGCGCCTATCACGATTTTGATCGTTAATTGGTAAGTCTACCAAAGTAGGGTGCCATTAACTATCATAATAAGATGGGGTGGGTGTCAGACACCCACATGCATAGCATTGGTTTAACTTGACAAGGCTATCAAAACAGTTTTGAGCCTTGGGGCATAGTGTTGGTTGCTGGGGCATAGTGTTGGTTGCCAAGGCATAGAGATGCCACCCAACAAACAAGAGTCATTTGAGATATGATTGGCAAGAGGTTGCCTACCTAAATCACTAGGTTTCTAGCAGTGATACCAAAGCTGACTAGGATTTAATGATTTATGGATCTTGAACCCACTATATGATGTTAGAGGGAAACATGGTTTAGAACATATACTGGGAGTATCTTTTATTAACTGTTAGTGATTAAGTTCGACCAGGTATGGACTAGTCGTATGGAGATACGAGCCGGTCGTAGACTAGTCAAACGTAACCATCAACATTAATGTCTAATAGAAGATCTTACATAAACATAGTGCTGAATTTTTGCATATACATTTTCTGTTGTAGATCATGGCACCTACTGCTTCCTCTGCACCTACCTTTAACTTGTGATCTATTCTTGAGAAAGAAAAACTGAATGGAACTAACTTCATTGACTGGTTTCATAATCTGAGAATTGTCCTCAAACAAGAAAAGAAGGAATATATTCTAGAGGGTCCCTATCCCGAGGAACCGAATGCAGATGCCACACGTGCTGAAAAGAATACTTATGAGGCGCATTGCAATGACACAGTCAATGTGCACTACCTCATGCTTGCCACCATGAACTTTGAGTTTCAAAAGCAATATGAGACCATGGATGCTTACAATATGATTGTAAGTCTAAAAAAGCATGTTTCAGGATCAAGCAAGGGTGGAGAGGTACAACACCTCCAAGGCATTGTTTTCTTATAAGCTTTCAGAAGGTAGCTCGGTCAATCCTCATGTGATCAAGATGGTTGGTCACATTGAGAGCTTAGAAAAGCTTGGTTTTCCCCTTAGCCAAGAGTTGGCTACTAATGTGATTATCCAATCGGTCCCTATGAGCTTTGAGCTAGTCATATTGAATTTTCATATGAATGGCATGGAGAAGTCAATGACCGAGTTTCATGGCATGCTTAAAGGTGCCGAAGAGAGTATCAAGAAAAGTTCCAATCATGAGATGATGGTTTAAAAAACTACTAGCTTCAAGAAGAAGGGTAAGTCAGGAAAGAGAAAGGGCAAAGGAAAGACTCAAGATGAGATCGAGAGTCTCAAGGCTAAGCTTAAGAAGCTCAAGCTGGGTCCTAAGCCTGACATAGAATATTACCATTGTCATGTGGCTGGGCATTGGAAGAGAATTGTAACAAGTACTTGGCAGAAAAGAAAAAGAACAAAGGAAGTAAGACTTCCAGTTCATGTATAAATATTATAGAAATTAACCTTGCCACTTCTCATACATGTTCTTGGGTATTTGATACCGAATCGGTTGTTCATATTTGTAATTCGATGCAGGGACTGATAGGGAGTAGAAGTTTGGCAAGAGGCGAGGTTGATCTTCGCGTGGGCAATGGAGCAAGAGTTGCTACATTAGCTATTGGCACTTTACCATTAGCTTTACCCTCAGGATTAGTTATGGAATTAAATAATTGTTATTATGTTTCTACCTTAAGCAAAAACATTATTTCTGCTTCATGTTTAGGAGCAGAAGGTTATGAGTTCAGAATAAAGAACAATTGTTGTTCAGTTTATTTTGAAGATATGCTTTATGGTCATGCTCCATTGGTGAATGGATTATATGTTCTGAATCTTGA
This sequence comes from Phyllostachys edulis, assembly GCA_036346405.1. NCBI lineage: Eukaryota > Viridiplantae > Streptophyta > Magnoliopsida > Poales > Poaceae > Phyllostachys > Phyllostachys edulis. The sequence goes on along the minus strand of CM070568.1, from coordinate 27,295,653 downwards.
GGATATGCCTGTCTATAACATTAATGCTAAGAGACTTCGACCTAATGATCTGAATCCCACTTTTATTTGGCATTGTCGTCTAGGTCATATAAATGAGAAGCGCATGATGAAGCTCCATAAAGATGGTCTTCCGAACTCATTTGATTTTGAATCATTTGAAACATGTGAATCTTGTTTACTTGGTAAGATGACAAGAGCGCCTTTCACGACCAGAGGTGAGAGGTCGAGTGACCTGTCGGCCCTTGTACATACAGATGTATGTGGTCCGATGAGCATTCCGACTAGATGTGGTTTTCAGTACTTTATAAATTTTTACTGATGACTTTAGTAGATATGGTTACATCTACTTAATGAGGCATAAGTCTAAATCCTTTGAAAAGTTTAAAGAATTTCAGAATGAGGTATAGAATCAACTTGGCAAGACAATTAAGTTTCTACGATCAGATCGTGGAGGAGAATATTTGAGACATGGTTCATTCAATGATGAGCTAATCTGATCTTCCATTGCAATTCTGGCGATATGGTCTAGAAACAGCGGCTTTCATTTTAAATAGAGTTCCATCAAAAACGGTAGAGAAGACACCATATGAAATATGGACCGGGAAGTATCCTGGATTGTCTTTTATCAGGATTTGGGGTTGTGAGGCATATGTAAAACGTTTAACGTCTGATAAACTCACACCCAAGTCAGATAAGTGCTTCTTTGTGGGGTATCCTAAGGAAACTAAAGGATATTACTTTTATAAGCGAGATGATAACAAAGTGTTTATTGCCTGAAATGGTATTTTCTTGGAGAAAGAGTTTATTTCCAAAGGAGTCAGTGGGAGCAAGGTGCAACTCGAAGAAATTCGGGAAACATCTAAAGATGTTTCAGCAACTATGAACCTCTACAGGATGAACAAAATATTGTAGAACCTATACATGAGGCATCAGCCTCACGTAGATCTAAAAGGTCACGTCAATTACCTATAAGGTACGAGCATGACGTTTTATTATTGAATAATGATGATCCTAAAACTTATGCGAAAGCGATGGTGGACCCAGACTCTGAGTCATAGCTTGAAGCCATGAGATCCGAGATAAAATCCATATATGACAATCAAGTTTGGAAGTTGGTTGATGCACCTAATGGTGTTAAAACCAATGAGTGCAAATAGATTTTTAAGAAAAAGAAAGATATGGATGGAAATGTTCACATTCATAAGGCACGACTGGTAGCGAAGGGTTTCAAACAAATTCAAGGTGTTGATTATGTTGAAACCTTCTCACCTGTCACTATGCTTAAGTCTATCTAGATCATTCTAGCTATAACTGCATATTTTGATTATGAGATATGGCAAATGGATGTCAAAACAGCTTTCCTAAATGGAAACCTAAGTGAGAATGTGTATATGACACAACCTGAGGGTTTTGTCGATCCATAGGAAGCTAGAAAGGTATCCAAGCTTGAGAAATCTATCTATGGATTAAAGCAAGCATCTCGGAGCTGGAATTTGTGTTTTGATGAAGTGGTCAAAGGGTTTGCTGATGAGGACATCACTTCGACTGATATGAACACTCCTCTTCCTACTACTTTGAATGATGTACAAGGTCCAATTACTCGGGCACGTGCTCGTCAAATTATTTATCAGGTAAATTCGTTTCTAGGGCTGAGTGTATTATTTGAGAACTCTATGATGCTGCCTAATGGAGATGATTTACTTGTACTTAGGAATCTAGGAATACGACAAGTTCCTCAGGGGCTACGACCAGTTCAAGAAGGTCTACGACCAGCTCTGCAGGGTCTACGACCAGTTCAAGAAGGTCTACAACCAACTCTGCAGGGTCTACGACCACTTCAAGAAGGCCTACGACCAGTTTCACCAGTACTCGGCGAGCACAGAACTCTTTGGGAGCAATCTATGACCAGAGAAGCGAGCACAGTACTCGTTGGACACAATCTACGACTAGAGATAGCATGGACTCCTCAAGACCACCCCAGGACCAGTCCTACGGCCAGGTCTTCGACCAGAGATACGCGACATGAATAGTGAATAAGGTGTTGCGTCACCTTTTTGGGCCTAATAGGGCCTTGTAAGCGTGACGAGGTCGAAGCCCAGGTTGTGTACGCCTCTCCCCACGGCCGCACAACCCTAGGTCGACCTCCTGTCGCCCCCCCCCCCTATATATATACAGTAGTCGTTGGGTTTTTCTTTGAGATTATTCTGCTTAGCAGTCTCGCCGCACGTTCGGTTGAGGAACCCCACATTGTGAGCTTCATCTTTATTCACAATACAGTATCAGATTGCATCTTCTACTTTCTTGCTTATGTTCTCAATTCGCATGCAGGAGATAGCCTTCTTGGCGAGGTCAACCGCATTCGGCACGGTTGATAACCATCGGAGCAGTGGTGTAGTGATTGCGAGGGGTTCGATATGTTTGGGTCGGAGCCTTTGGATCATCAATGTCGAGATCTCCACAATCGACTTATCAGTACCTTTCGGAAGATCGGACCACAGCCACATCAGTTGGTATCAGAGCAAAAGTTGTCCGTTAGGTAATCACAATTTTTCCCCCTTTTAGATTACTTGTTTTCCATCGTCCTAAAGCTCCAGAAAATTGCCCCACAAAAATATTTTTCCGTCATGTTCTTCCACTGTCCCATCACCCATTGTGCCTTTGCAATTTCCGTTCTTTGTTTCGCATTGTTGAATTAGTGTCCTTTGTCTAAGTTGTGTTGCTGGTTTAGAGTCGTGTTCTTGGTCTCTAGTCAACACTATCGCCCGCCGTGCCACCATCCATCCTGGCCGCGCCACCACCTACTCGAACAACACCCCTTTCGACCACCTAGTTGGATTCGACCACCTCCTCGAGTTCGACCACCTTCCCTGTATTCGACCACCTAGTCAGATTCGACCACCTTCTCGAGTTCGACCACCTCCTCGTATTCGACCACCTAGTCAGATTCGACCACCTACTCGGGTTCGACCATCTACTCGTTTCCGCCCCAACAACCCTATCTGTTTTTGGTTGCTCTCGGACACCCCACGCACTCATCATATCGTGCCTACCAAACAAAGTCCGAGAAGAATTTCCATAGCCGAAATAGAGCTAACCAAAGTTCAGAGAGAGAGAGAGAGAGAGTTTACCTTTATATTACCTTTATACCCCTACTCTCCGGAAAAAGTTTGTGACCCATATATGTCCATAGACCCAGAAGAGGATTTTGAAGAGTTTTGAGTCAAGGTCACATTCACAAAAATAAAAAAGGAACCCTAGGTTGGGTTTCGGCAGTCAAAAAAAAAAGAAAAAAAAGAACCCTTGGTTGGGTTTCGGCAGTTAAAAAAAAGAGAGAAGAAGAAGAAGAAAATCGACCCCCCGCCAGTTGGTCTATGACCACTCTCAGGTGGCCCACGACCACCCACAGGTGGTCCACGACCACTCCTAGTCTTGCATCCTTTGTATCTAGTCCTTGTTATCGATCAGTATTGTGCTAGGGCTAGGGACACCTTTTAGACCAGCAACCATGACAGGTACTTTGGACCCTTATTCAGCTTTGCTAATCAGGTTACGGTTTTTGCTAATCCTTGCTACATATTGTGCCTTCCGAGCTCCACCTACTCTTGATCAGAACAGGTCTCCTCTTGCAATCATACCCACTCTCGACATGGTATCACGAACCAGCCACCGGTTGTACCACCTGCTGCATTGGTAAGAACACTTGTAAGAGTGTGGTAAGACGCTTGAGAGTATGTGTTTCCACCTTCCACCACCTAGTAGTTGATAGGGATAATACCTTTGTGTTGTCTGTTGTTTTCTACTAACCATGATAGGTGAGACGTCTGATGAGAAAGAGTGTGTTGTAAAGGGAGAGCTCATGACGCTCTTAGATGAACAACTCACTACCATTAATGAGGACATCGACAGGAAGCTTCAAACTACTACGACTACATTGCAGCGCTCAATCAACGATAGTATTGCAGCGCTCACTACACACCTTGAAAGAATGGTGAATCGGCCACCAAACAATGGACGCGAGTATGATCACGATGCAGGGCAAGATCTTGAGGAGGGAGATGATAATGAGAGACAAAACCGCGACGCCAGCATTGCTCTTGCTGCCCAAGATGCACGTCAACAACACCGCCTACATCACAACCGTCACGGTATGGGAGGTAATAATTTTCAGCACCACAATGCTCGTGCTAATGATGACCCATTTGCTAAAGTTAAATTTACCATACCATCTTTTGCGGGTGTTTATGATGCTGAAGTTTATCTAGATTGGGAGATGACCGTTGAACAAAAATTTAATGCCCATCTAGTTCCTGAAGTGCATAGAGTCAGACAAGCTACTAGTGAATTTAAAGATTTTGCTATCATTTGGTGGAATCAAGTGGTTAATTCTGGCTTAACACCTAATACATGGGATAGATTGAAGGTAGCTATGCGTGCTAGATTTGTTCCTCCTACTTTTAAACGTGATATGCGTAAGAAATTACAGCGCTTAGACCAAGGGAATAGATCTGTCGAGGAATATTATCAAGAACTACAAATAGGCATGCTACGTTGTAATGTTGTTGAGGATGAGGAGGATAAGATGGCTTGCTTTTATGGTGGTTTAAGGCGTGAGATTCAGGACATAGTTGATTACAAAGACTATAATGATATTAATAGGTTGTTCCAGCTTGCTTGTTTGGCAGAAAAGGAATTGCAGGGTAGACAACAAAGGACTAGGAGCAACTTTGGCAGTACATCTACATCGAGATCCACGCCGGGACAAGCCAAGACAACCCCACCTGATGCTTTTCGGTCTGCTGCCCCCTCTGTGAGTAGGGCGCGTTCAGCACCACCACCACCACCATCACGCGCACCCGAGACGAGCAAATCTACTAGTGTGCAGGCACCAGCGCAGAGCTCTTCATCGGTTGCTTCCACAGGTCGTACAACGGGAATTGTGTGCCACTGTTGTAAAGGAATGGGCCACTTCATGAGAGATTGCCCAAGTCAGCGAGCGTACATTGCGACAGAAGACAGTGGATACGTAAGTGCTAGTGATGTTGAGGACGAATATGTTCTTGCAGCTAACATTGCAGGTAATGATGATGATCATGAGGCAGATAGCGATGGTGAGGAAGTTTTAGGTGCCGTTGCTACGGAGTATTATAGAACTATAATTATGCAGCGAGTATTGAGCACTCAAACAGAGCAAGAGGAGAAGCTATAACGTCATAATTTGTTTCAGATGTTCCTCATCGTTAAGGATTGCCATGTTCGTGTCATAATTAATGGCGGGAGTTGCAATAACTTGGTGAATTCGGGATTGGTCAAGAAGCTTGGCTTGACCACACGTGCGCATCCTCACCCATACCACATTCAGTGGTTCAACAACAGCGGTAAGGTGAAGGTAACACAATATGCGAGAGTGCATTTTTTCCATTGGTTCCTATCATGATGTTGCTGATTTCGACGTAGTATCTATGCAAGCATGTTCTCTTTTATTAGGTCGTCCATGGGAATTTGATACCGATGCAACTCATCATGGTAGAAGTAATAAATACTCTCTTATGCACAAAGGAAAGAAAATAACTTTGCTAGCTTTGACTCCTACTGAAATTGTGAATTGTGATAAAGAGCTAGCTGAAAGTGAGAAGAAAGAACTTGAACATGAATCTGAAAATCAGCAAGTGGTGAAGAATGTTTTCCCACCTAAGAAAGAGAGGTTGGCACCTAGTTCTAGGACCGAGGGAATTAAATTAAAGGGTTGTGTCATGCTTGCAACCAAATCTGATCTTGCTGAAATTTTTCATCATGATATGCCATGCTATGCTTTGATATGCAAAGATGCTTTATTTTCACTTGATGATATATCTAGCTCTTTGCCGTCTGCTGTCACTAACCTTTTGCAGGCATATGAGGATGTGTTTCCAGCTGAAATACCTCAGGGGCTGCCACCTATTAGAGGGATTGAACAGCAAATTGATTTAATTTCGGGAGCGACTTTGCCAAACCGAGCGGCGTACCAATCTAGAAGAGACAAAGGAAATTCAGTGACAAGTCCAAGACCTTTTGGACCGAGGGTACGTATGGGAAAGCCTTAGTCCTTGTGTTGTTCCTGTTCTTTTGGTTCCTAAGAAAGACAGTAGTTGGCGTATGTGTGTTGACTGTAGAGCTATTAATAATATCACAATACGGTATCGTCATCCCATTCCTAGGTTAGACGATATGCTTGATGAGTTGAGTGGTTCTAGTCTTTTCACAAAGATTGACTTGCGTAGCGGGTACCACCGGATTAGAATGAAATTGGGAGATGAATGGAAAACGGCATTTAAAACTAAGTTCAGACTATATGAGTGGTTAGTGATGCCTTTTGGTTTAACTAATGCACCTAGCACTTTCATGCATTTGATGAACGAAGTCTTGCGTGCTTTCATTGGAAAATTTGTGGTGGTTTATTTTGATGATATTCTGATCTATAGCAAGTCATATGAAGAACACATGGATCATTTACGTGCTATTTTTAATGTCTTGAGAGATGCACGTTTGTTTGGTAACCTTGAGAATTGCACGGATCGAGTCTCTTTTCTTGGTTATGTTGTTACTCCACAGGGCATCGAAGTTGATCAAGCCAAGATCGTCGCTATCCAAAATTGGCCGCCTCCTAAAACGGTCACACAAGTGCGGAGTTTTCTAGGGCTCACTGGTTTCTATCGACGTTTTGTTCGAGATTTCAGCACCCTCGCTGCACCGCTGAATGAGCTTACAAAGAAGGGAGTTCCTTTTACTTGGGCCACCATACAACAACAAGCTTTCGACGCTCTCAAAGATAAGCTGACACACGCCCCTTTGCTTCAACTTCTTGATTTCAGCAAGACTTTTGAATTAGAATGTGATGCTAGTGGCATAGGTCTTGGTGGTGTATTAATTCAAGAAGGAAAACCTGTTGCTTACTTTAGTGAAAAATTAAGTGGTCCTAGTTTGAACTATTCTACCTATGATAAAGAATTATATGCTCTAGTTCGAACTTTGGAAACATGGCAACATTATTTATGGCCCAAATAGTTTGTAATACATTCTGATCATGAATCTTTGAAGCATATTCGAAGTCAAACCAACCTGAACCGTAGACATGCTAAGTGGGTTGAGTTTATTGAGTCTTTTCCCTACGTCATTAAATATAAAAAGGGCAAAGAAAATGTGATAGTTGATGCTTTGTCTAGGAGATATACCATGCTTTCACAACTTGACTTCAAAATCTTTGGATTAGAGGCAATAAAGGAGCAATATGTGCATGATGCTGATTTTAAAGATGTGTTGCTAAATTGTCAAGAGGGAAAGGGTTGGAATAAATTTGTGGTGCATGATGGGTTCGTGTATCGTGCTAACAAGCTATGCATTCCAGCTAGCTTCGTTCGTTTTTTGTTGTTACAGGAGGCGCATGGGGGAGGATTGATGGGTCACTTCGGCGTGAAGAAGACCGAGGACATTCTGACCCACCACTTTTATTGGCCAAAGAAGAGGCGTGACATCGAACGCTTCATTGCCCGCTGCACCACGTGCCAAAAAGCTAAGTCATGACTTAATCCTCATGGTTTATACATGCCTCTTCCTGTTACAAGCATACCTTGGGAAGATATTTCTATGGACTTTGTTTTAGGGCTTCCTAGAACAAAGAAGGGGAGGGATAGTATTTTTGTTGTCGTGGATAGATTCTCGAAGATGGCTCATTTTATACCATGTCATAAAAGTGATGGTGCTACAAATGTTGCTGATTTGTTCTTTAAGGAAATTGTTCGCTTGCATGGTATTCCGAATACGATAGTTTCAGATCGTGATGCTAAATTTCTTAGTCATTTTTGGAGAATCTTGTGGACTAAGTTGGGGACTAAACTGTTATTTTCCACTACTTGTCATCCCCAAACCGATGGACAAACTGAGGTAGTCAATAGAACATTGTCTACTATGCTTAGGGCTGTGCTTAAAAAGAACTTAAAAATGTGGGAGGAATGCTTGCCTCATGTAGAGTTTGCTTATAATCCTTCGTTGCATTCTACTACAAAGAAGTGCCCTTTTGAGATTGTTTATGGATTCATACCTCGTGCACCTATCGATTTGTTACCTCTTCCAACTTCAGAGAAGGTAAATTTTGATGCTCAACAACGTGCTGACTTGATACTAAAGATGCATGAGACAACGAAAACGAACATTGAGATTATGAATGCTAAATATAAAGTTGCTGGTAGTTAGGGACACAAGCATGTCACTTTTGAACCTGGTGATCTTGTGTGGTTACACTTGCGTAAAGAACGATTTCCTGAATTGAGAAAGTCTAAACTCATGCCACGTGCAAATGATCCTTTTAAAGTTCTTGAACGTATTAATGATAATGCATATAAGTTAGACTTGCCTGCGGATTTCGGGGTTAGCCCCAGCTTTAACATTGTAGATTTGCGGCCTTTCTTGGGTGAGGAGGATGAGCTTGAGTCGAGGACGACTCCAATTCAAGAAGGGGAGGATGATGAGGACATCACTTCGACTGATATGAACACTTCTATTCCTACTACTTTGAATGATGTACAAGGTCCAATTACTCGGGCACGTGCTCGTCAACTTATTCATCAGGTAAATTCGTTTCTAGGGCTGAGTGTATTATTTGAGAACTCTATGATGCTACCTAATGGAGATGATTTACTTGTACCTAGGAATCTAGGAATACGACCAGTTCCTCAGGGGCTACGACCAGTTCAAGAAGGTCTACGACTAGCTCTGTAGGGTCTACGACCACTTCAAGAAGGCCTACGACCAGTTTCACTAGTACTTGGCGAGCATAGAACTCATTGGGAGCAATCTACGACCAGAGAAGCGAGCACAGTACTCGTTGGACACAATCTATGACCAGAGATAGCATGGACTCCTCAAGACCACCCTAGGACCAGTCCTACGACCAGATCTTCGACCAGAGATACGCGACATGAATAGTGAATAAGGTGTTGCGTCACCGTTTTGGGCCTAATAGGGCCTTGTAAGCGTGACGAGGTCGGAGCCCAGGTTGTGTACGCCTCTCCCCACGGCCGCACAACCCTAGGTCGACCTCCTCTCGCCCCCCTATATATATATATATACAGTAGCCGCCATAGATTAGGGTTGGGTTTTTCTTTGAAATTATTCTGCTTAGCAGTCTCGCCACACGATTGGTTGAGGAACCCCACATTGTGAGCTTCATCTTTATTCGCAATACAATATCAGATTGCATCTTCTACTTTCTTGCTTGTGTTCTCGATTCGCATGCAGGAGATAGCCTTCTTGGCGAGGTCAACCGCGTTCGGCACGGTTGATAACCATCGGAGCAGTGGTGTAGTGATTGCGAGGGGTTCGATCTGTTTGGGTCGAAGCCTTTGGATCATCAACATCGAGATCTCCACAATCGACTTATCAGTACCTTTCGGAAGATCGGGCCACAGCCGCAGGTTTGCCTTCATCAAGAATAAAGAAGAACCTTGTGTTTACAAGAAGGTTAGTGGGAGCAAGCTTGTGTTTTTTATATTGTATGTGGATGACATACTACTGGTCGAAAATGATATCCCTATGCTTGAATATGTTAAAACTTCATTAAGAAATAATTTCTCAATGAAAGATTTAGGAGATGCACCATATATTTTAGGCATAAGGTTATATAGGGATATATCTAAAAGGCTAATTGGATTAAGCTAGATATGTATATTGACACGGTGTTGAAGCGGTTCAACATGCAAGATTCCAAAAAAAGGTTTCTTGCCCTTGTCACAAGGAATTAATCTTAGCAAGATTCAATGTCCTTCGACCACTAATGAGCAAGACAAGATGAGTAGAATTCCATATGCTTCGGCTATTGGATCTATCATGTATGCCATGCTTTGTACATGACCAGATGTGCCGTATGCTCTAAGTGTTACGAGCATATATCAGTCAGATCCAGGTGAAGGTCACTGGATAGCAGTCAAGAATATCCTTAAGTACTTAAGAAAGACTAAGGATGCATTCCTTGTGTACGGTGGTAAGAAAGAGATGGTCGTAAATGGTTACACCGATGCTAGCTTTCAAACCGATAAGGATGATTTGTGTGTTGTCTTAATGGAGGAGCATTGAGCTGGAAAAGTTCCAAGCAAGGAACAATTGCTGATTCTGCAATAGAGGCTGAGTACATTGCGGCTTCTGAAGCTGCAAAAGAAGTCGTATAGATTAAGAAGTTCATTAATGAACTCGGTGTGATTTCTAGTGCTTTCAGTCCAATGAATCTCTATTGTGATAATAGTAGAGCCAATGCACAAGCTAAGGAGCCTAGATCGCATAAAAAGTCCAAGCACATACTTCGACGATATCACATTATTCATGAGATTGTTGAGAAAGGTGATGTGAAGATATGCAAGCACACGGATTTGAATATTGCTGATCCGTTGACAAAGCCTCTCCCACAACCTAAGCATCAAGTGCACATAAGAGCTATGGGTATTCGATACCTGTATGATTGACTCAAGTGAAAGTGGGAGACTGTTAGTGATATGCCCTAGAGACAATCATAGAGATGATTGTATCACGTCTATATTTATGAGTTATAGAATAAATGTTATTATGTTCCTGAATAAATCTTCAATTATAAAGATTAACAACTATGTGACTTGTCGGTGAAGCTCTTTAACATATATGATGTCGTTCTAAATGTATCCCTGGTCGAATGTCACTGATCGAAACAATAGTGACTTATCGACCAGCACATGTATTGATTGATGACCATGTTTCACCAGTCATGAATATAGGGATATCAAATCAATAATGTGAACACATGTTAGAAAACATGGTGTTGGATTGACCCACCTTGAGACACTATTGAGATTGTTATGATTTTATGTGTCATTAGTTAGTCTCAAGCAATGATGATGTATAATCCTTAGGCCTGAGATCAGCATGGTTTCCTACATGTGTAATGGTACACTTTGAGGTTGCCAAACGCTACTCCGTAATTGGGTAGTTATAAAGGTAGCTTTCAGGTATGCTATCAAACATGCCGAGGGATGTGACTGGTCAGATATGAGATTTGCCCCTCCTTAAAAAACAGGAGAGATATCTCTGGGCCCCTCGATGTGGTCGGATAAAGAAAGTGCATGGCCATGCCACTAGTGGTCGAAGAGTTGACCACGTAAAGTCATCCGACACTTAATCGAGAAAGTATTGAACAGTCCATGGATGAAAATATATCTCATCTGAAGTTCAACCAGATATCGTGAAGCAAAGGGAGATTACACGAGCAGGTCGTTCAGTTCGATCAGATACGGACTAGTCGTATAGAGATATGAGCTGGTCGTAGACTCGTCGAATATGATCACTAACCGGTTGTAAACTAGTAGTAAGGAGTTACGAACTGGTCATGACTAAATATGAACTGGTCGTATAGAGATACGAGCTGGTCGTAAGTCATAAGGACCTAGTCATAGATCATGTAGCATTAAGGTTCATCCGATATAATTTATGTGTATTCGGGAATTGTTATATCCTTCTAGGAACCGCTAACGACTCGTGGTTAGAAAGGGTTTCCGAGTCACAACCAATTACGCTTGAACCTAATGGGTCACACACTTAACGGGTTGGAACAAACGTGTTTGGATTAGATCCGTCATGGGCTCTATATAAGGAGATGCATGAGGCTGTAGGGATACACGACAGAGAACGTGAGTTACTCCACCGAAACCCTAGCCACCATATTCTCGAGAGAGCCCTGCCATGCGAGTTGGTGCTAGCACACTGGCATACGGTTGTCGGGACCCAAAAATGCAATTCTAGACCCTCTGTGTATAATGCACTAGTCTAGGATTACGCTAGTGCACGCAGTATCAACATAGATGAATATCGATCCACACAAGATGAAATATAAAATAAACATCTAATTTGAATAACGAACAACCATTTTGACCTTATGGTCGAGTTTACAACTTATTAAGCCACGCAGGGCTAACAGAGAATTAAATAGCAGCGGAACGAAATAAACTCCAACGGAGATCCCATCAATTCACCACAGGAAACCGATTAGGATCAAGACCCTAACGATCAGGCACCTTCGTAGAACTCCTCCTCGAAAGCAGGTGATGACTCCTCCTCTTCTGTTGATTTGATCAACAAGCATGAGTACACAACCGTACTCACAAGTCATACCACATAATGCAATGTATAAATAAAGGCTTATTCCAAAGGAATGGCTTCTGTGGTTCTTTTGCATAAATGCAACATTTGCAATTTGAATACAAACAATAAATTGAAAGCATTAAGTAAAACAAATAAACAATATTTAATTTAACAGTTGTTTTCACAAAGACACATAGCATAAACAAGTTATTCACACAGCCACATGACTTAGATCACATAGCTCCCTTCCCAAGTGTTTTATGAAGATCTACCCCTCGTGTGAAATCCCCGAGCGTGTCCATGACCGCGGACACAGCTATTTGAATAGATTGATTTAACACTCTACAGAGGTTGTACACTTTACCCACACGATACAACTAGTGTAGCTAGCACTAATCATAACAAAACGTTTCAGAAACTTCATCTCAAGCATTGACACTCCTAGTGTGCTTTGTCGTCATACCAACCCTAACACAGTGCTTTGGCATAACACACACCGTTGGACAGGGAAGCGGCGAACCGTCCCGCGATGTGACTACTTGGTAGAACACACCTTCACCCATGCAACATAGCCTAACCTACTACCTAAGTATTCAATGTCAAGAATCCATAACTTACTAAGTTAGGCCCGTCCCATACCAGGCATGTGGTCGTACAGTAAGGCTCAGTTCAATGGCGCACAAAGTTAAGTCCTTAATTGACCAAGGCAAGACTTCCAATTTCTATTTATTCTGTATGCACACAGTTTATCATTCCCATGCACACAGCTCCACCAAAGTAGCACACAGTACCACTTGCCTCCGTGTAAATCTTTTCTCACCCAGTTGGTTTTGTGCAACATATGCCATCATCAACGAGTAATAGCACACAGTACACACAGTTTTATCATATAGTTCCATAATCACTTAGTCAAGTTGATAATTGCAACTTACATGAAATGAAGACTCGTAGCATGGCTAAGCAGACTAATCGTATCTAACCAACCCACGTTGGTGCTACGATAATACCAACTAAATAAACCAATCTAGGGTGACAAAATATTATGACATACAATAGACAAAGTGGATATAAAGTTGGATAATAACTAAACCCAAAAGCATTTAAATAAATACTTAAAGTAAATGCAATGATTTGAATCAAAGTAATTTTAGAAAATGAGGATTCAACATGATCAAAGGTATAACTTGCCATGAAATAGATCTAGGTACTGGTCTTGATCTTGAAGCATTCCTTCTTCTTCAAAGTTCCCCGAAGTATCGATGTCTACTCGCAAACGAAGCAAATAAACAAAACAAATAAATAACAAAGGAAAAAAAACTCCAAAAATTAAACAAAAATCTCAGATAAATAGATCTCAAATTTAGATGAATTTAGAAATTTAAATGGGCTCAATCGGAATTCGGATGCAAAAGATATGGGCTTTGGAAGATTAAATCTAGAAGAAAACCCTAATTTTGGATTATTCCGATTTTTTTTTTCAAAAGCAAATCCGAATTATGACGTAGTGCTGACGTCATCAAAGGAATTCGGTTGAAAAACAAATGAAAGGAAATTGAATTGGATGTGGGGCCCACTGGCAGTCTCATGGTGCACAAGGACTAGGTTTATGGAGATTGGATTTGAGTTTTTGGATTGGATCTGCCGATTGGGATTTGACGTGGTCGCCACATGGGTGACACCTAAGCGATTTCGCTGATGTGGCCACTTATTTGGCATGCTGATTCGATACAGAGTAAAATGAGCAAACGGCAGCCATGGCCGGCGGCTTGGAGCTTGGCGTCGACGGCGACTGGTGTTGAGATAGCTCCGATGAACAACAAAAACGGGATCTCGAGGATGCGAGGAACACGCTAGAGGCGATGGTTCAGCAGAGGCGGCAATGGCTCACCGGTGGCAACGACTTAGGCGGCAAGGTGTTCATAGCTCACGGAGGAATTGGCGATTCGACGACGCCCGACGAAATTGAAGAGAAGCACCACGAAGCCTGCATTGATGCGAATCCGATGGAGGTGGAAGCACGGCCAAAGGTGCTTCGACGGCGGAGAAATCCGGTGGAGAACCCGAGAGGTGGCCGACGGCTTCTTGGTGAAATTCGGCGCAATGAAGAAGGGATCCAAGGTGGCGCTTTAGGGTTTTGAGGGAGGAGCTCCGAGCAAAGAAAACGACACGGTCGGCTCCTTAAATAGGCACCGCGATGAGGGGAGTCCACGAAGAAGCCGGTGGCTCAAAGCGTACGGCTCCGGGACTCTAGAGTCCAGGTCGGGGATGAGTTGGGAACGAAGCACACGCGGCAAAGGCGGGCCCACGCCAACAAATGGCAAAAAAAAAGGAAGGCACGGCTTCAAGGCCAAGTGAAAAAACAAACAAAACCGGGCCGGCGCTAAGGAAAACCAAAGGCGGGCTGACTGAATAGGATTGGGCCAAAGGAAGGAATTCGGCCCAAAGAGAATCTGAGATTTTATAATAGGTTTTCTATTTTATAAATTAGCAGAAATTCCAAATGGCAATAGAAAATAGCAAATGAACTTGTAAAAATTCTAGAAAAATCTAGAAAATATATCCAAGCACATAGAATCCAAATAAAATAGTTTTGATCATTGTTGATGTTGACTTTAATCATATTAAATTATTTTGATATCCAAAGTCCATAATTAAGCTTTTGAATTAAATTCAAATAAATCCCAATGGTGAATTTTCTCCCTACTAACTATTCAAAGGATTTTTAAGACTCAGAAAATTGGGATGTTACAACGGTGTTCCTTCCCTGGATGTGTGGATACCGTAGAGACGCTACTGCGGTTGCTGTTGCGCTCAAGGACGATCCACAACTTCGCAAGGAACGCGATTGGTTGTTGGAAGAGACGATCGGAGCTGAGGACGCTGGATAATCGACTATGACCACTACATCGACGCGCTCTATGTTGGATCAGGCTGCTCCAACTCTTCTTCTGCTGCACTGCGCGTCTGGTGGTAACGATCTATGATCTCCTACTTGCATGGCTTCCTGGTTTACGTGATAGAATTTTTGAATTGCCAGATAGTGTAGCCTACCCATGTCCCTTTAAGGTTCGGATTCAGAAATCCAATCCCAACAATCGTCTTCAATGCCACCCACACCTCCTTGGCCGTCTCTTTTTCGGCCAGCAGGATGAGTGTCTCCTCGAGGATGCCATGATAGATGGCAGCTAATGCCATCTGATCTTTGCATGCGTCGACGTCACCGAACTCAATGGCATCACACACGCCTTGAGCTCTCATGTACACCTTCATCTTGATCGCGCACAATGCGTAGTTGCTCTTTGTGAGCAACGGGTATTGGAGGGACATTGTTCCCTCCCTCGCCGGCACTTTCGAAAATGCCGTGTCCACGACATCATTGCCCATCACGGTTTTGCTTGGGGATGGCATCATGTTCGGCATCTACTCACATGGACCTCGCTCTGATACCAATTGTTGGTAAAATCCTTCACAGATTTCTCTCTCTCTTTCTGTTGGTGGGCTTTACGCTCTCTCTCACACACACACACCTTTGGAAGGAGGAAGAAGAAACATGATGTTTGCGACGTGCAAAACTTCCTCACATCATTTTTGTCGTCTCTCATTGTTGTATATGTAAGTACAAAACCAGCTATCTTAACTTGCTAATACTTCACTACATGCAAACGACTCACTCTAATCCCATGCAACAAACTCAACAAACAAACTGCATGCAGCGTGTTGCATCTCACATATATCAGCACCTCCTCCGTGCAATCCGACCGCTTCTCATGGCACCTCCACATGCACTTTGACTCAAGCGACTACGTTTCACACGTATTGTCGTGAGCTTCTTCTGGCGCCACCCACTGCTACCTTGCAAAGGCCTACACAACACATTCACTACATGCAAGTGAACTAAGCAAACATGTAGACAAAACTCTATCAAGATTTTTATCTAACACTCCCGAGTAGAAATTGCACCTCCTTTGCTGATCAAGGATCTATCTAGTACTTTCTCCGGCACTAAGGGTAGAGGTTCATCAGTAGTAATGCAAGAAAGATCAGAATCAAGGCTAACCTGTTGAGGAGATGGAACCTATCGTTTCAGCTACGACACATGCACCACCGGATGGATTTTACTTGTTGTCGGGAGCTCCAACTTATATGCCACTACACCAATTCGTTGTAAACCACTGCGAATTCCCGTTCTGATCGATTCTTGTCCGCTTGAATCTTCATTTGTTGTTGAGCTCTCATGTAACGTCCCAAAATTTGAGTTTTCAAAAATATTTTGAGTAGTTTAGGTCCCTGAAAAATTTCACCAATTTTATTTGAATTAATAAAGCTTAATTAGGAATTCCTGATATTTGAAATATTTAATTTAACTAATGTAAATATCAATTAAATGAAAAATGGTATTAGTTGGGTTCCTTGTGCTCCAAGGAATTTTTCTGTATTTTCTTGGATTTTTCTGAATTTATTTGCTATTTATTTTGCTTCTTTTGATTTTTAGCCTTTTTTCTAAATTATGAAATCATTTCTTAATTCATTTTCTTCGTGGGCTGATTTGTTCCGGCCCTCTCCATCCTCTTTCCTCTCTCGGGCCGCTAGCCCATTCCTTCCGCTCGGCCCACCTTAACCCGGCCCATCCGCGCCGCTAGCCCTAGCGCGCCCGCGCTCGCGAGCATGTCCGCTCTAGACACCTCCGCGCCACCGCTGCCTGGTGTTCATCTTCCGCACGCACACCAAGGCGCCATAAATAGCTGCCACCCCGTGCGCCCTCACATCGCCTCGATCCACCTCTCTCGATGCCCTAGCCGCCATCGCCAGAGCGCCGCCACGATCGTTGCCCCAGGAGCTTCTTCTCCGAAGCCGGCGCCACATCTTGCTCGCCGATTCTCCACCATGTTCCTCGTTGCATCGGTATGTACCTCGTGATTTGGCCTACGTCAGGTCATGTTCCATTTCCCGATCTACAATCCTCAACCTTTGATTTCGTTTTTCTTCCACCGTGTGTAGAGATCTCTCCTTTCTTCTCCCTCTCTGGCCGCCACACTTTGCCACCTCGATTCACCGTGATAGGTGAGCTCCGCCACTCATTGACCTCACCATCACCTTCGTCGTTCGACGTTCTATGTCGTGCTTCCTTCGCCTTCACCTGAGCATTGCCGTAGAGCATCACTGCCTTGCAAACCGCCGCCGCCATCGCTTATTTGCTCACCGCTAGCGATTGCTGCCGTTCCTTGCAGCCGCGCATGCATCATCCCCTTCGCTTCATCGTCCTCGTTCCGTTTTGCACCTTATCCACCTCTGCCATGGCCGCTATCACTGGTGACCTCCTCACGCCTGAGCGCTGCCATCTTCACTATGCCACGCCTCTGCTCACATCAGCCGCCTCATCATCCTCTCTGTCCTCCATGGCTGCCACGCCGTCGCCATGTGCATGCCGTGAAAGCATTGATGTCACCTAAGCTGCCAACCGTGCATGACCCTAAACCAAAACCCGCATAGACCTAATCCACCATGAGCCAACTCACTCACATGCGGGCCCTGCATGTCAATCAACCTTGGTCAACCCTAGCCGCATAGACCCGGTTCACCGTGAACCTCTCTCTTGTCGTGGACCAAGTCAATAGACCAGTGGCCCACATGTCACACTCTTTGTCATTTCCTGGAATTAATGTAATTCTTGAAAATCCTTTTATCTTAGTAGGTCCCACATGTCATACACTCACCCTTTTTCTAATATTCCTGAAATAAAATATTCTGAGAATATTCTGTGGACCCCACATGTTATTTTCTCTCTCCCATTTCCTTTTTTTTCAGCATTTTCCTTCCCGATCAGACTTTCGAGAGCTCGTTCTTCCTCATACGAACCCCGATTGAACCCGTTCAAGCTTATAAATTCATCTAAATTCATGATCTACCTTCTTGTCTCATTCAATTTCAATTTGGAGTTTATTTTATTTGTCTTTTTGAATTTGGTTTGTTTTGCGCTTTCTCTCTTGTTAGACGTTGACGTTCTGGAATCGTCTGAAGGAGTTGGAGGTCAAGGAAGTAGAAGATTAAAGATAAAATAAGAACATCATTGCTATAGCAAGGAAGGTTGTACCTTTGACCATGTTGAACTCAGTTTTCCAAAATTACCTTGATTCACATTATTGCATTTTACTTTAGGGATAATTAGCTCAGTGACATCACATTGGGACGTAATCAGAGGAACAACACCCCGTTCGTGACGCACTGGAAAATAACATTGCGAACGCCAAAAATTATGCCAAATGACATCGCCGTCAGTTACCTCTATTTCCATAATTTTTTTAAATATAGAAATTAAGCTCAAAAAATTATCAATTGTTTTTGTGGAGCCTCCTGACATAGTTTAATTACTTGTGTATTTTTTTCAAAATTTTATATGTTCTAATTGTCTCTAAAATTAATTTAAGTATATTGTTGTAGGAATTTTCTAATAAATAAAATGAGGTCCAAACATTATGAATTTTTTTCAAGATCCTTACATAGTGGACTTGATTGTGCAATTTTTCTAGAATTTTTTAAAATTAATTAATGCAATTTCATAATGTCCTTACATTATGAAATATTAGACTCTTACACATAGGATATTATGATATTGTATTAATTAATTTTGTAAAAATTCTAAAACAATTACACAATCAATTCCACTATGTGAGGAGCTGGAAAAAATTCATAATGTTTGGACCTCATTTTCTATATTAGAAAATTCCTACAAATAGTATACTTAAATGAATTTTAGATACAAAATCAGAATGCATAAAATTTTGAAAAAAATATACAAGTAATTAAGCTGTGTCAAGAGGCTCCAGAAAAATATTGATAATTTTTTGAGCTCATCAGCTTCTATATTTAAAAAATTCTGGAAACGAAAGTAGCTAACGGCAATGTCATTCGGCATAATTTTTGGTGTTCGCGATGTTATTTTCCAATGTGTCACGAACAGTGTTGTTCCTCTTATTACGTCCCAACGCGATGTCACTGAGCTAATTTCTCCTTTACTTTAAGCATTTATTTAAATATTTTGGGATTAGTTATACACTCATTTGATTATATCCACCTTGCCTATTATATTATCATGATATTTTGTCGCCCTAGCTTGGTTAATCATTAGTTGGTAGAGTTAATTCCTTATTTGCCACTCGAAGTTGGCAGCCTCCCCAAAATGCCATCGGAAACTTCCTCTTCCCTCCGTTGCCACTCCATCTCAACTTCTATCCCCATTTTGCCACTTCCGTCTGCTGGCCGTGAGTTGGCCGTGAAGTTGCCAGCGAAAAGTCGACTTTGCCCCCCCAAGTGAACTGTCTTAACCGTGAACGCACAGGGGGAATCTTGGCGCCATTTTGGCGCGCCAAAAACTTTCGCGCTCCAGCAAATAAGTAGGGGTGAGCTCTCTCTTTCTTCTTTCATCTGCTGAGCTATCTTTAGTACTTGAGCTCAACTCTCACCTCACCTTCCTCAGCTCTCTTATTCCTGAGTGAGAGCCATGTCTCATGCGTCGAGCTCACCGAATCGGAGGGCCCTAGCGCTATCCACTGCTAGGCGGGTGGATTGTCCTAACTGCGGTGTGCAAGCAAATGTGTTCTACGCAAACACGGAGGGAAATGCGAGTCGGGTGTTTTACAAATGTCCTTATTTCTCAGTAAGTAATCTTGAGTTTGATTTCTTACTGTTTGAATGTTTCTCCAGTAGGTATGAAATGTGTGAATTGTTTTGGCGTTTGTACGGTTTTGTAGACTGGAGGATGTCAATATTTCCAGTGGGCAGACACCATGGATAGAGCAAGGGAGCGCAGCAATGCAGGGCAAAGGATGGATTCTGGACTGGAGCAGAGAATGGAAGTTGTGCTGGAGCAGAAGCTCAACATGCTGGAGTTGAAGATGGAACGTATTCTGGACCATATCAAGTGGCTTGAGAAGATTATGTGTGTGTATTGTTGTTGTAATTTATGGCATATTTGTGAAGTAGCTAGTTTTCTGTAGTTGTATGGAAAATAAACTTTGTCAATCAGTGTGCTGAAGAAAGATGTCTGTCAATCTAAGCTCAGAAAAATTGATTGCAGTCCAAACCACATGACATTAGACCACCACAATCAACAACCAACATCACTGTCCAAATGGCAACATAATTTCTATCAGTACATTGCAGTCTAGAAACCAACAGAATCGTCCAAATTGACAAGTTCAATTCAATACATGCATTGCAGTTCAGAATCGTCCAAATGACAAGCTCAATTCAATACATGCATTGCAGTTCAGAATCGTCCACGCATTGCAGTTCAGTTAAGTGCATCATGGTCCAGAAACCAATAGAAATGGGACCTAGACCAACAGAACAGTCAGTACATTACAAACCAACAGAACAGTCGAAATGGCAACATAATTTCAGTCAGTACATTGCAGTCTAGAAACCAACAGAGTAGTCCAAATTGACAAGCTCAGTTCAATACATGCATTGCAGTTCAGTTCAATACATGCATTGCAGTTCGTAGACCAACAGAGCACATGACCACATGGCATTAGACCACCACATCACAAACCAAAAGAACAGTCCAAATACACCACTAATCAAGAAGTTTCCTTTTGCTTCTAGTCCCCATTGCTGGACTGTCTGGTGCAGCCTTCAAGTTCTTGTTAGCCTTGTGTTTTCCTTTGCACTTGTCACTTGCAAGCGGTGGTGTCTGTTCCCCTGGAGCTGGCAGTGGAATGACCATTGATATAGGAGTAGCCTCTGGTTGGTTTGATCCAGTCACAGACTTGGACTTCACTGACTTGACAGAACTTGAGCTATTGGTTCTATTCTTACAGGCATCAGTCACAGAGTTAGATCTAGATTGACTGTGTTGGCTGCATGGAAATCAGAAAGCAACATTGCATATTAAGAAGAAAACAACAGATTAAGACAATGAAGCAGAACAACAACTGAGAAATGCATACATCCTTGGTGGATATGTCATGGTGGGAGTTGAAAAGGCAGTTGGTGCAGGATCTATGCTTGCTGTGCTTACAACCATTTCCTTTGAGGCCTTCTTTGCCCTTGGTTTCTTCACTGGTTTTGGCCTACATCCACAAAGTAGTTGCAGAAGAGTTAACAGCAAGAGTTAATAGAATAGATAAGTCCTAAACAAGAGTACGAGTTTTACCTAGTTGCCATATAAGCTGCTATGTCTTCTGGATCACCCAGCCTGCAACTATGCCAGTGATGGCCATATGCTTTGCATATTGGGCACATATGGCCTTTCTTTGCTTTCTTTGCTTGTGCCCTGGAGTTGTCAGTACATCCTTGGTACCTTCTCTTTCTTGGCCTACCAGCTGCCTTAATCAGAAGTGGTGGATGCATGAAGAAGCCTTTATCATACTTGGGCCATTCAGACTTGTCAGGCAATGCAGGGATATGTGAGGCATAAGCAGCCCTGAATTTGTTGACTGAGTAGTATGAATCCACATACTGGTCAATAGTGAGGCCTCTAAGTGAAGTGATAAAACCTAAGGCATGTATGCATGGTTTCCCTGTAACCTGCCATTCCCTGCATGTGCATGTCCTGTCTTCAAGGTTCACAACATACCTCTTGCCATCACCCCTTCCTTCCACTTCTGCAATAAAGTCATCACACCTTGTGACCCCAAGTTCCAAACCCCTGCTCTTTTCCTTCAATTCCTTCATGACATGAGGTAAAACTTCCCCTTGTAGCCTTCTTGATATCCTCTTCCTCTTGGCATACTTGATCATTATCTGACGTCTAATCTTGTCCATGAAATCTACTAGGTGCATGGCCTTGAAATCCTTGATCCAATTGTTGAAGCTCTCTGCCAAATTGTTGGTTACATAATCCACCTTTGTTGCGGTTGAGAAATGGCTCCTAGACCATATCCTCACATGGTGCCTCCTTAGATAATCAATAGCATCTGGTTTAGCTGCCTCCATTGCTGCAATGTGTGCCTGAAATTTGTCAATTGTCCATGCATACGCAGCTGGCCAGAGGTGGTCATTGAACACCTTTCCATGAAACCTCTTCTTGAAGTTGGTGACCAAATGCAACATACACTCCCTATGCTCTGCATAGCCAAAGCATTGTTGGACAGCAGTATCTATCCCTTTGCCCGCATCAGTGCAGATAGCTAACCCTTCAGGAGTTCCAATAGCATCTCTTAGCCTCTCCATGAACCAGAGCCAGTTATCATTCGTCTCTGAGTCCATCACCCCAAAGGCAACTGGAGACATCCAATTGTGGCCATCTACACCACATGCAGTTGCCAGCTGACCCTTGAACTTGCCAGTGAGAAAAGTACTATCAACAGCCAGGTAGGGCCTGCAACCTGCCAAAAAACCATCAATACATGCTTTGAGTGCAAAGAATAGTCTCCTAAACCTGACTTTATCATTCACTGTGTGATGATCAATTACTACAAAACTACCAGGGCTTGATCTCTCAATTTCTGCCTTGAAACTGAACAACTGATCAAAACTGTCTTCCCAACTGCCATACAGAATTGTAAGTGCAAGTTCTTTACCAGCAAACACTCTCTTGTAGTCAACAAGGACTTTGTACTTCTGAAGGATCCTTCTTTGCAGTTCCTTTGGTCCCACAGTAGCATCCTCCCTCAACCATTGAATCACCTTATCACATATCCACTTTTTGCTTGCAGGCCTCACTTTCTCACTCCTTCTGGTACCTGTGCACCAACAAAGTAACCGGATCTAAGCGCGTGCGCATACTTCCGACAAAACTCAACAAAAAACAGAGAAATCCAACCACAACAGCAGCACATTCAAAGGTTTCAGTGCACATACCCCGCAGGAACCCGAGATTTTGTGGGGGATGGCGCCAGTTCTGCCATTGTCGTCTTCTCTCCTCCTTGTGCTTCTGCCATTGTCATCTTCTCCCCTCCTTGTGCTTCCGCCATTGCCGTGTTCTCCCGTGCTTCCACCGTTTCCGCCTTCTCCCCTCCTTGTGCTTCCGCCATTGCCGTGTTCCCCTTGTAAGGCTTCGATTGGGTGGCCTCAAGCTTCAGATTGCCCCTCCTAGAGCTCTATTTGGGTGGCCTCAACCTTCGGCTCGGGAGCGATTTGGGGCCGTCCCGATTCTAGGGTTTTGGGTGAGGGAGAGATGAAATGGGGAATGGCACGACTGTAGCAGGGTGCTCCATAGAAAACCACTTGCGAGGGTACGCTGGCCATTTGGGAAATTTCCGTACGGGTTTTCGACGGTTGCCCTAACGCCAGCAGACGGAAGTGGCAAAATGGGGATAGAAGTTGAGATGGAGTGGCAACGGAGGGAAGAGGAAGTTTCCGATGGCATTTTGGGGAGGCTGCCAACTTCGAGTGGCAAATAAGGAATTAACTCTAGTTGGTATTATCATAGCACCAACGTGGGTTGGTTAAATATGAATAGTCTACTTAGCCATGCAACGAGTCATTGATATCATTTGAGTTGCAAATATAAATTTGACTAAGTGATTATGGAACTTGTGTAAAATTATGTGCAGTATGATATTACTCATTGATGGCATGTGTTATACTTAACCAACAGGGTGAGAAAAGATTTAGACTAAGGCTAGTGGATGGAACTGTGTGCTATGGTGGATATGTGACTGGGAAAAGTGAATGGTAAAATGATGGATGTGTGACTGAAAAAAGTGAATGGTGATTACTTAGTTAGAGAATTTTGGCAGTCTCGCCTTAGTCAATTAAGGACTTAACTTTATGCACCATTGAACTGAGTCACAACTGTACAACCACATGCCTGGTATGGGACGGGCCTAACTTAGTAAGCTATGGAGTCTTGGTATTGATTACTCAAGCAGATAGTTTAAGCTGTATGCCAGGGTGGATGTGTGTTTCTGTCTGTATGGTGATTCACATTTATGAGTGGTTCACTGTCTTCAGGTCCAACGGTGTGCAACGGGCTAACCACCTATGCGGTGGTTGGTGCCGGCAGTAAGCACAACAAGAGTGTCAATTGTTGAGATGAAGTTTCGAAAAAATTTTGTTATGATTGCTCAATCGTATACCTCCATATGGCGAGTCATGACAGATATTATGAGTTAATTATATATTATGGGTAAAGTGTACAACCTCTGCAGACTGTTAACAATCTATTCGAATAGTCGTGTCCACGGTCATGGACATGGACATGCTCGGGGATTTCACACGAGGGGTAGATTTTTATAAAAACGATTGAGAAGAGACAGCTATGTGGGGAAACTTATGTAGCTGTGTGAAAGAAACTGATTAGGTTATATGGTTTTGTGAAAACAATTGTTAAACTATTATTCTTTATTTTTTAAATTACACTTTCAATCTATTATTCATATTCAACTGCAATTGTTGCTTTTATGCAAAAGAACCATAGATGCCATATTCTTTGGAATAAGCCATCATTTATAATTGCATTCTATGATGCGACTTGCTGAGTACTCTATGTACTCATTCTTGTTATAAACAATGTTGTTCAGTTGAGGAAGGCTACATCAGATCACCGTCAGTCAACATGGTCTACTTCAAGGATCGTGGAGGACTAGGTCACGCTACCCCAATCGATTGCCTGTGAGCATATAGATGGGCTTCACTGAAGCTATTCTGTTACCTTCCGCTGTAGATTATTTGAGTTACTCGTCTTCTAAAGCATTAATTGTAAGATTTGATCTTAAAGGCGTTACTCTGATAATTATTATTATTTTCCTATTTATTAGTCATCTTTGCATATGGAATGATATTTCATCGATGTTGTCACTATGTGTACTAGTGTGATTCTGGTCTAATGCAGTATACACAGAGGATCGAGATTTGTATATTTAGATCCCGACATCGTGCAGCTGTTGATAAAGCAGTTGGGAGAGTAAGGTAGCGTTTGGTTGGTGGGATGTGGTTGAATGGTGTGGATGGGATCGTCCTGGATAGGATCGTTCAAGCAGTCTGTTTGGTTGGTGGGATGAGGTGGTACAAGATTGTGTTTGGTTGGTTGTATGAATGATACCCGAATTTTTCTATCTCTCTGCTAATCCCCTAACTCTAATCACCCTTTTTCACCTAATCTTCTCTATTTCTCTCTCCTCACCTCATCCATTCATTTTGTTCGGCCGACATTCTCTACTTCTTTCCCCATCCTCACTTCTTCCTCCTTCCTATTTCCTCTTTCCTCTCTTATTCTCCACCGAAGCTCCCATGGCGCCACCTCCACTGCTCCCGGCCCGGTCCTCATCTTGGCCCTTGCAAGACACTGCCCCCTGGTCGGCTTGGCCGTTGTGTGCCTCTGTCTGCGCTGCCGCCACCCTCATTGTGTGCGTGTTCACGCCTGTCATCCTCTCGGCCGGCCTCGGCCGCCGGCGCAGTGGCGCTCCTCCCTCGGCTCGCGCCGTGTCGTCCCCTGCCCGGCCTCCGGCCGCCGGCGCCTAGTGGCTACTCCTCCTCCTCGCTACCGATGTTCCCCCTTTTTCTTTTCTTGTTGTTTGTTTTGCTTGTGCTTGATTTCACTTCTCTGATGTGGTTTGCTTGATGCTCATGTATGCTTGATGCTGGCGCCTGGTGGGCACTCCTCCCCTCTCTGCTTGGACGAGGTGAACAGCGTGGTTCGGTGTTTTTGGACGAACGAAATGGTTCGGCATATCAATGGAATATTCTCTTTTGTGGAATGAGTTGGTCCTAAATGGTCCGGTACGATACATACAACCAAACACCTAAACGTTCCAAATTTTGAACCATTTGATACTAGGATCATATGATACATGCAACCAAACGGACCCTAAGCCACGCTCCTCGAGCCAATCCTCAAGATCAGGAACTGAACAAGCGTTGAGATCAGATATGCCAAAGTGCCTCGGAGGGTGGCCATACAATGCTTCGAACGGAGTCCGTCCCAGAGCCGACTGTAATTGGTATTGTACCAATATTATGCAAGTGGAAGCCATTGCGCCCATTGTTTCGGCCTTGAATGCACAGAGCAGCGGATATATCCTTCGAGACATATTTGCAATACGACTAGTAGATAGATGAAAGCAATTCGTTATTTGCAGTAGGAATAGTAGATTGATGAAAGCATTGAAAGGATACCTTAAGTCAAAGAGAGTTCATAGCTGAAAATAAATGTGTCACGTCATGTCATCATGTACTAAATGTAGGTCTACAATACCTACTCTAGTAATGATGGATTCTTCCATCGGATTGTCACGAAAAGTTTCTCATTTAACCCATTCCTTCCAAAGATTTTCTAAAACCAAAGTCTAAGTGTGGCATTTCCTTAAAATGCCTCTGACTAGGGACACGACTATTTGAATAAATTAAGATCTCATTATGTAGAGGACGTACAATTTTACCCATAAGATATAGTCAACTTAAATTATCTGTCTGACACACAACTTGATAGCGTGGAACGAAAATGATTACAACAAGTCATTTACAATACCTTGCTCTAACATTAACTCGGTCAATGATCTTAACCCTTATGACTTGAATATACGACTTGAATGTACATTTATCCTTGGCAATAAGCAGCTCACCGTTGTGTCGACGAGACTTGCTTTAGTTTGCAAGATGTCGTCGGATATGGATATATGTTTGCCATCATCCGCACTCCCTCCCATGATACCAACCTACCTCTACAGCTGGCAGGTTTATTGCTAGAACTCAGTAAATTATTCAGTTAGATCCTTCCCACGAGAACATGTGGTTGCACAAGATGTGCGCGGATTAACGACACTTAAGTTCGGTCCTTAATTGACCCAGACAAGACTACTACAAACATCAAATTATACCAACATATCATTCGTCCAAGTCAAAACCATTTTTATTTTCCATTTGCTAACCAAAATAATTAAGAGGTATGCCTCTGTTTAAAACATATCATATAGTTTCCCAAGAATTTTCCATAATTGTTCTATTGTTATTCTACCATTTGCATAGTATGTACAATGAGCTTGGCTAAGCATATTCTACGTATTGCCACTAAATTCCAAAAATAATATCCTAAACATGTGGTAAATATTCCTAACGTGAAATCAGCAGGAGCATTCAAGTTCAAGGAATATTTTATTGCAATATAAGACATAACTAATTTCCTAAGCAAGAATATAGAAAATTATTTAAAGTAAGTATGTGTAAATAATTGTAATGAAAACAACATAGCAATTGAAATCATAGGATCAACATGATCAAGGGAATTTTAAAAATATATATTATTTTAATAAAGAATTACAAAAATAAATAGTCAAATTCTTTTTTTTACATAAATGGGCTACTGTCGCCATTTCAAATGACGATAGGGCCAAATCGCCCGTTGAAATGACGACAATACCCGTCGCCCACCTAACAGGCATTTACTACCCCTGTCGCCAGTTCCACATCCTGTCACCATTTCAAATGGTTATTGGCCTAGAATTGTAAGGTAATCGCCATTTGGAATGAAGATAGGAACCTACACCACCCTGTCGCTATTCCAAATAACGACAAAGGATAGTCTATAAAAATAGGAAAAAATCGGGCGAAAGTCACTTTTATTTGGAGAAAAAGGAAACAGGGAGGGAAGGAAGAGGAGGAGAGGGGAGGAGTGACCTAGCAAAGCACTAGTAGTTCATAGCAGAGGAGGGGAAAGAGGGAGGAGCAGATCTAGTCACCTACCTTGCAAGTAAATGTTCTTGCAACTTTGTATCTAAATTCAAAACCCTGGAAGGTTAGCAAATAAAACTAGTGACATAGAATTGAATGGATTAGATAATTTTAGATGTATTGATATGCAGTGTAATTTGTTGTAGTACATCGTTTTAGATGTGTATTTAGTTTATCGTATAAATATTATTTATGGTGCAGTACGTGAATAGTTTACAAAGTTCTCCGTGCATTGTTATGTAATGTATTATATTGCAGTTTAGTATTGGATATGTCGCTAATCATGTAGAATTTTATTTGGTGCAATAATTGAATTAATTAGATAGTTCTAGATGGAATGGAATGTATTGCTATGTGGTGTAGTGTTGTGTAGTACATCATTTTAGTTGTGTGTAGATTAGTTCTGGATATGTCGCTAATAATGTAGAATTATATTTGGTGCAATAATTGAATTAATTAGATAGTTCTAAATGGAATGCATTGCTATGTGGTGTAGTGTCGTGTAGTACATCATTTTAGTTGTAGATGTATTGTATAGTTTCAGATATGTCGTTAATCTTTTTTGTGGTGCCGCTAATTGCAAAGTTAGTTTGCAGTATGCTTCTTATTACTTTTTGTCTATGTTTCATATTATTAATAATGTAAGCATTAAATTTTCAGGTATAGCGGCCACAGGAGATGTTGCGCAGTGGCCTTATGAGTTGCTTGACCCAGCCATTGACGTGGGTCACTGTAGCCGCCTCAGTACGGTCCTCCCCCAGTCTTACGAGGCACCCATTGAGCTTGGCATGTTGCGGTTGCGCATACCCATGAGGGCATGGATGGTCGACCCACGTTGGGTTCCCATGTACGTGTAGTTATGATCTTCGTGTACTCAATTTTTGTCCGACTTATGTGGGTGGACTCACGTATATTGTTAATCCTTTCGACACAGGTTGAGAGTGGTAGGCCTGCTTTTGCTAGCGAGGATGGTGGAGGTGACGTGGGAGGATGGCCAGGACATCGACGACGGTTTCCGTACGTCGAGGCAGTTTTTGTACGACCGATGCCTCTTGATGGCGCTGGTTGACTGTTGGAGGCCAGAGACGCACATGTTCCACCTTCCGTGCAGGGAGATGGCGCCTACTCTTCAGGATGTGGACTTCCTGACCGGTTTGTCGTTCACGTGTTTCCCCCTAGAGGCATACGACGTGGCGCACGGACCTTCTCACAAGGTTCCAGGGGGTGCTGCCGCCCGACGGTGGGTATAGGGAGTTTAGTAGTATGCACGGGCCGACGTTGAAGTGGCTCTTCCAGTTCTACGTAAGTATTTATAACTCTTGTGTTTCCACTTCAATTGTTTTGTTCAACTTAGTAATGAGTCCCTATCTTCTTGCAGCCAGAGCATATGGCACAAGATGCACCCGGTCGCATAATTATGAGGCACTTCGAGGCCTACTTGTTGTCACTGTTTGGGTGGGTCATGTTCTGCGGGTCCCATGACGATAGCGTCGACAAGCGCATGATCTGCTATGCACGGGAGTTGGAGGACCTAGAGGAGGAGGAGATCCAGCCGTACGCCTAGGGCCTGGCGGTGTTGTGAGTGACATATTGTGCCCTATGTGATGCATGCCACTGGGTTCGGATAGCTTTGTCCTCTCCAGATGCCCGCTCCTTCTTCAGTTGTGGTCCTTTGAGCGTTTCCAGATCGGACGACTACAGCTCTGTTGGTGATATGCCCTAGAGGCAATCATAGAAATGATTGTATCACGTCTATGTTTATGAGTTATATAATAAATATTATTATGTTCCTTGAATGAATCATTGGTTATAAAGATTAACAAGTATGTGACTTGTTGGTGAAGCTCTTTAACATATATGATGTCATTCTAAATGTATCATTGGACATATGTCATTGGTCGGAACGCTAGTGACTTATCGGCCAACACAAGTATTGATCATGAATATAGGGATATCGAATCAATAATGTGAATATATGTTGGAGAACACGGTGTTGGATTGACCCACCTTGAGACACTATTGAGATTGTTATGATTTATGTGTCATCAGTTGGTCTCAAGCAATGATGATGTATAATCCTTAGACCTGATATTAGCATGGTTTCCTACATGTGTAATAGTACACTTAGAGGCTACCAAACGCTACTCCGTAACTGGGTAGTTATAAAGGTAGTTTTCGGGTATGCTATGAAACATGCAGAGGAATGTGACTGGTCAGATATGGGATTTGCCCCTCCTAACATAACAGGAGAGATATCTTTGGGCCCCTCGATGTGGTCAGATAAAGAAAGTGCATGGCCATGCCACTAGTGGTCGAAGAGTCAACCACATGATGTTATCCGATACTTGATCGAGAAAGTATTGAACAATCCATAGATGACATAATATCTCACCTGGAGTCCAGCCAGATATCATGAGGCAAAGGGAGAATACACGAGAAGGTCGTTCAGTTCGATCATATATGGACTAGTCGTATGGAGATACGAGCTGGTCGTAGACTGGTCGTACATAATCACTAAGTGGTCGAAACCTGGTCGTAAGGAGTTGCAAACTAGTCGACACTAAATTTCAACTGGTCGTATAGAGATACGAGCTGGTCTTAAGTGATAAGGACCTGGTCGTAGATCATATTGCATTAAGGTTCGTCCAATATTATTTGTGTGTGTTCGGGAATCGTTATGTCCTGCTAGGAACCGCCAACGACTCGTGGTCAGAAAGGGTTTCCGAGTCACAACCGATTATGCATGAACCTGCAGGGTCACACACTTAACGGGTTGGAATAAACGTGTTCGGATAGGATCCGTCATGGGCCCTATATAAGGAGATGCATGAGGCTGTTGGGACACATATGATAAAATGTGAGTTCCACCGAAATCCTAGCCGCCATCTTCTCGAAAGAGCCCTGTCGCACGAGTTGGTGCTAGCACACCGACGTACGGTGTTCCATCCCTGGATGTGTGGATACCATAGAGGCGCTACTGCGGTTGCTGTTGCGCTTAAGGACGATCCACGACTTCGCAAGGAACGCGGTTGGCTGCTGGAGGAGACGATCGACATTGAGGACGCTGGACGATCAACTACGACCACTTCATCGACACGCTTTACATTGGATCGGGCTACTCCAACTCTTCTTCCACTGCACTGCGCGTCTAGTGGTAACGATCTATGATTTTGTTGCTTCCATGGCACCCTGGTTTACGTGGTAGAATTTTTGAATTACCAGCTAGTGTAGCCTACCCGTATCCCTTCAAGCTCGACCTTGGAGTATACAACATCGCCATATATGCCGCCACCAACGATGTGGATGGCCCGGTCATGGGTATGGTGGTGTCACCTACAGGTAAGTTTTTTGAAGCTTTAGTCTATTTCGTAATGCAATTTAATTGCATGCGCTTAGGTTTTGTTTTTCTCTTCCACATGTCATGTTCACACTGATCACTACACACACGTCCTACCTAGTCTATGTTATGATGTTCGATCAAACGATGGATGACCACGTCATGTGGACATCGTAAACTCCCGAGAGGGTGTACGCGCGCATACCCCGAGGCCTATCGAGCTTGTGTTAGAGAGACTCCGCATACCGGCTCACGTGGCGTCTCTTGGTGCATGACGTCTTCATGGAGGAGTACCACGTGCACCTGGTGTTGTGGTAGTTCGAACTATGACATCAAGTCCCAGTGCCCTAGGAGGAGTCGTTGCCACTGAGCGTCCATGGGTAAGTTAATGTTTAATTTTGTCATAGCCTTTGCGTTATATACTTATAAATTTATCATTTTGCCTTCCACAGGTGAACCAAGAAGGGAGTATCTAGTAGGACTTCCTGGGTTGACAAGCTGGTCCCTTGGGTTGAGTAGTGGCTCCACGCCTTGGAGGATGTAGTCCAGAAGGATGCTCCTTACGACCACCAGACGTACGAGGAATACATCGAGTGGTACTCCACTCAAATGAGGGTCTATTGCTTCAGGGTCGTAGACGACCCACCACGACACGAGGCTACGATGACTGACACATACCCCACCCAGCCGAACTATGCATTTCATCGCACGGTAAGTATTGAACGGTCCATACTTCTTATTTATTTATCATGCATATTTTTGGTTTCTAACTTGTTATTTTTGTGTACAGAACGATCTAAACTGAGAGATGTACATGTTGGCGAGCTCCATGCGTAGCATGACGATCGGGGGAGCATGTCATCATGATAGGGCACGACCTCAGAGACACCATAAACCAGATCATGGACAAGGCGAGGCGATGCATCGAGCTTACGTCGTGCCGAATGCTGAGGGACGTGCATGACCCACCAATGCGTGGACGGGGGTGATCCACAGTGCATCACGCCCCATGGTTCCCACCTGGACGTGCCGGGCAAGTCCTCGTGGCACCATGCCGGGAGTACCCCAGCACAATTCGCAGGTACACTTGAAACACCCACGTCTGCTTGTTTATTTCGAACTCCACTATTTACTAACGCCAATTTATTCTGACAAGTCTTTAGTTCCACCCGTACACAGGACGGGACTACGTAGAGCTGTCCGCCAGGTTGGTTAATGCTCTCGCGTCGTGTGTACTTTCAGTATTTCCATCTTGTTTACATGCATAATGTACTGTTCCACAAGTCATACACCCATTTTGGATGAGGAGCTGGTGTCACTCGAGGGAGCACACACCTCGGACTATGACTTCGACGATGAGAGGGCGATGGGCCTTCGCACGGCGAGAACACTCCCAGTCAGGTCTTCATTGGTGCTTCACAGCTGCATGGTGCACCCAAAGCAAGCCAGCCGACGCAACACCCTATCGCGACACCCGTGCAGGCTACTCGCGGCGGTAAGACACCTTGAGAACCAGAACCTTTGACGTACTCGCACCAGCACCCGTAGCTGGCCCGCCGGACGAGGCTAATGGTCACACGTGGGGAACACCCCAAGAGGGTCCGCGAGTAGATGTATCACTACTGTTATGTAAATATTAATTTGTGTACTACTTACATTATGCTAGTCTCATGTTTACGATATTATTTGTGTCTTGTTGTACGTACAAGTAACCATGTGAGGGAGCCAGCATTGTAACACCCCACACCACCCTTGTTCTAGCCTTTTCGTAAGCGAAATGACTATACCCTCGTTGCAAAGTTAGCCACGGACCTAATATTTCGTTATGTACTCTAAAATAGAAATATAATTTAATTTCAATTTCCATCTCCTGTCACCATTCAAATGGCAAATTAGGTCTTTGCGGCTATTTGGGATGACGACAACATTGTTTTCATGGTGATAGGATCCGTGTCGCCATTACAAATAGTGACAATAGCCTATTTTGTAAAAAAAAAATGACTATTTATTTATGTAATTCTTTATTAAAATAATATTATTTGAAAAATCCATGATCAAGAGGGTTTACTTGCCTTTCTCAGCAAACACTTACTCTTCCTCTCGACCAAACTTCACTTGCTTCGGGCACATCGGATTCTGTGAGAAGAAGCGTACAAGCACAAATAAATATCGAATAAATTCGTATAGAGCCACAAATTCAAAAAACATGCACCAGAAGAAAGAGGATGATTTTATAAAAATTTAGAGATAAAAATCGCATTAATTAAAGTTCGTACGAGGAAGAATGCATGCAATAGGTCGAGTATTTTCATGTTTCTTCCTAAAGGAAAATCAGGATTTTCTTGTGAAAAGCTGACAGGTGGGGTCAGGTGTACCGTAGACCGGGTTCATCGAACTGTATAGTGTGGGGTGGACATGTTAGTGATTAATTTTGTTTAGATAATAGAAGAAGAAAACAATGGATTCAATATTTAAATTCTAGTTTAATTAGAAATCTAATTAATTTAAGTACTTGGGCCCATATGTCATTGATTGATGTGATTAATTCAGCTTAATTAGATTAAACTAACCACTAATGTCATCGAGGTTACTGTTCACTGCACAGTGCCGTTCGCGCGGCCCAGCGGCTCGGTCGAGCTCGCCGGTGCGGCTACGGCGTCGCTGGGGCTCAGTCAAGTAACGGAACCGGGTCCTGGGAGTATTGCGAAGATTTTGGTAGTGGCATGGGAACCAATGGTCCTCGGAGCATCGCCGGCGAGGCGGCGACTACGTTTTGCGGCGGCGCTAGGCCGGGCAACGGCGGCGACTACGAAAACAACGACGAGAAGGAAAGGAAAGTAGAGAAAAAGGATCAGGGTGACTCCAGGAGCTCACCTAGGGGGTTAAAGGCCGCAGACGAGGTCTGTGCTGGCGGGACGTCGGCGAGCAGGGGCGGCGGCGGTGAGGTTCACGGTGACAGGGCTCCTCGGCGAAGATGGGCTGCAATCGAGCTGCGCGTTAGCATACAGCTATGATGAAGATGCTCTGAGTGCAAGGAATCGAGCTAAGGCTTTCCAGTGGTGGCGGCCTGAGATGGGAAGACGACGCGACGCGGTCACGGCGAGGCGCTGCAGGAAAGATAAAATCGAGTGAGGGAAGTGAAGGATATGGTCATGTGGCGCGGAATGACACGAACATAAGGTGAAGAGCTCACCCGGTCGAGGGAGTTGGCTAGGCGGAGAGCGCTCACGCCGCAGCTGGGGACGGCGACGTGTTTCGGTCGAACCAGTGGACGAGGAGGACTGGAAGTGGCCAAAATGGAGACGGGGTGGAGTGAGGATGCAGATGACGCGCTCAGGGAAGCCTTTTATAGGGAGATGAGGACGCTCAACTCCACGAGAAATCGCGGCCGAGCTCGAGAAGACGCGAAAAACGGCGAGCGGCACGGCTCCTCTATCCGACAGGGTCATCGGGCCGCGTGCGCGACAAACTGCGACTTCGACTGGCGTGCTCCGGACGGATCTAATCGTTGTTGCAGGCCAGACGCAGTGTAGAGCTACAGTACTCGGAAGCTCGGCTCCAATGGCGGACGTGCGACGTGGAAGAGGAAGGCTGACGCGTGGGCCCGACGTGTCAACTAGAGAAGGGAGGGCGAGAGATGGTTGGCGTATCCATGACAAGACGCTTGCGCGCTGCGTAAACGGAGCTGAGGGAGCAAACGAGGCGGCTTCGGTTGGGGTTGGAGTTTGAGCAGAGATGGGCCGTAATTTTCTGAAGGCTTCGGCTAAGTGCCGGACCAATAAGGCTTAAAGAATTTCCAATTTAGCTTTGAATTGATTTATTCCAGAAAATGTTTGTGATGCAGAAACAATAGCAAATGTACTCCAAATATCCTAGGAAATTTGACACATGGACCTTGAGTAGACTACAACTTGCAGTCTGGCAAAAGTTGGAGATTTTATCTGTGATGAACATAAAATTTCAACTTTTCCATTTGTCATTTGTTTTTACTCCATTGGGGGTGCCCATCATTGCCACGTGTCTTCTGGTATCGAAAACATTAAACCGAAGGACTAAATTGTGTAGGTTTTGCAAAACATGAAAAGGTACTGGCTGATGTGTGCTACTGAGAAAGTTCTGGGACTAAAAGTAAATTTATCCTTTCTCAAATCTATTTTACTTAACATTAACATGAGAAACTTTTTGCATAAAACTTTTTTGCAGATACCTTATTGTAGCTGATGACATATGGAATACAGAAGCATGGGATATTATTAAATGTGTTTTCGTACAGAACAAACACCGTAGTAGAGATATAGTGACTACTCGAATTGAGCAGGTAGCCAAAGCATGTTGCTTTGCTTTTATAGCCATAACCTTGTCTATAAGATGAAACCTCTTGATCCTCTTCATTCAAGAAGTTTGTTCAAAAGAACATTTGATTCTGGGGATGCTTGTCCTTAGCAGTTTAAGGAAGTATCAGATGAAATTTTAAAGAAATGCACAGGGGTGCCTTTGGCAATTATCAGTATAGCAGTCTCTTGGCTAGCCAGGAAGTCATGCAGAAAGGAAAATGGGACAATATAAAAGAATATTTAGGTTTTCAGTTGGAAACAAATCCCACTCTTGGTTGGATAAGGCATGTACTAAACCTTAGTAATAATGATTTGTCTCATGACGATCTAGACATGCTTACTACATCTTGCCCTA
This sequence comes from Phyllostachys edulis, assembly GCA_036346405.1. Classification (NCBI taxonomy): domain Eukaryota; kingdom Viridiplantae; phylum Streptophyta; class Magnoliopsida; order Poales; family Poaceae; genus Phyllostachys; species Phyllostachys edulis. The sequence goes on along the minus strand of CM070568.1, from coordinate 27,259,883 downwards.
TATCAAGAAGATTACAGAATTAAGAAGGGTGTTTTGGTGAAATTTTGGATACTGAAAGATTTGTTAGTCAAAAGTTTGGTCTTGATCAAGATTCAAGAGAAGTTGCTGAGAGTTATTTTAATGACCTCATTAATAGAAATATGATACATCCAGCTCGTTTCGAACATGGAGAGCTAAAATTTTGCCGAGTGCATGATCTAATGCTTGATCTTATTAAATCAAATGCAACTGAAGAAAACTTTGTCACTGTATGTGACAAACAACAACATAGCACAAAGGGAGCTTTTGAGGTTCGTCAGCTTTCTCTCCAGTACAACAATGCAAACTTGGTCCCAGAAAACATGCATATTTCACAAATTCGATCAATTACCATTTTGTGGTATTTTGACTAGTGGATTCTGGTAGTACTACATGCCTCTGTCAGAGATAAAATCTGTCTATAACATGTTTAACTTGTTAAATAGGAAGAATAGTTTTACATGTGCTCGGCACGTTGATTGTAACCGAGTTAATCTCATGTATTGCGGTTTATCTTCCTATAGCCTATCCTGCACAAAGCAATATAAATACAGAAGCTACAAATCCCATCTATTCTCTCTTTTCTATATGGTATGAGAGCCATCCTATTCTACCACATCGCCATGACTTCTTCAAGATCCGCCTGTGACCACTGCCTCTGAATTCTACAGCTAGCGGATCGGCCAGCACTTTTGCTGGTCTCCTCCCGATGCTATCTTTTGCGCACTTGATCAACATCAAGTTGTCGCGAGAGAACTACATGCTTGCCCAGATCATGCCCTATCTGTGTGGGCAACAGTTTCTGGATTTTGTTGACGGTACCAATGCCACTCTTGACAAGACCATCACGCAGACTACCACAGATGGAGCCACTCAGGTTCCAAACCCAGCTTATCAGATCTGGGTGCAACAAGAGCAACTTGTTGTCAGCACTCTTCTTTCATCCCTCTCTTGAAGTGATGTAGCAAGTTTTGCTCCTGTCGTCTGCTGCTGAGGTTTGGAGTGCGTTGGAGCGCATGTTCTCGTCTCAATCTAAGGCAAGAATTATGCAAATCTGTATGCCACTCTCAAAACTCTTAGAAGAAGGATCTCTTAGCCAGGGTTCACAATTTCGCCGAAATGTCCGAAATTTCTTTCATTTCGTTCCCATCCGAAAGAAATTCAATTCGTTCAAATTTTTTCAGGGGGTTTGAATTTGGAGGGAATTTAAAGGGTTAAAGTGAGTAAACACTGGTATAAAAATAGCAAGACGAAGATGGCCTTGTGGAAAGTCCCGCTTGTTGGTTTCCTAAAGACCCGGGATCGATTCCCAAGCAAGCCATTATTTTTTGCGATTATTTTATATTTTAAATTCAAATTTGATTCAAACCAGTTTGAAAACCTACCGAAATTTCGGTGATTTCGGCTATTTCAGCCACCAACGAATTTTTTTCAAAAACAAAATTTGTTTCCCTGCTATTAGCAGCAGAATACTCTGCCAAGATGAAAGCTCTAGCCGATACAATGGCAACGGCTGGGACGACCCCTGGGGGAGGAAGAGTTTGTCCCCTATCTACTAGCAGGACTCGACTCCAACTACAAACCCTGGTAACCTCCATCAGGACTAGGACAGATGCCGTCAGCATCAACAACATCTACACACATCTCTTGAGTTTTGAGATGCGCTTTGAGTAGCAGAACTCAGCCATGAAAATTCTCCAACTCTTCTGCGAATTCCGCATCTCGCGGGATCTATCGTGGAGGATGAGGCCGTGGACGAAGTGGAAGACGCGGCCAGGAGAACTATCAGCGCCAAGGAGATGGAGCTTAGCGCCATAAAACTGGAAACAGTGGAAAATCCTAGTGGTAACGGCCCTACAAGTCAAGTTTGTGGCAAGGTTGGCCATGTTGCCCTAAAGTGCTATCATTATTTTGATCATTCCTATCAAAGCAATGATGCCAAGGTTGCACCATCTGCGCACACTTCTCACAACAATTTCTATGAAATTGACACCAACTGGTACACGCATACAAGTGCCATTGACCATATCACCAGTGACCTTGACAGGTTAACGATGAG